>JBBBDQ010000367.1:5592500-6000520 GCA_037127315.1 Ascarosepion bandense
AGAAACGGTTTCTTATTTTGCCGCCCAATTTTGAATTCTTGGCGTCAGTGTGTTTATCTTTTTCTATTTTTAGAACACTCGCCATTTTATAAACCATAACATAGTCATGTTTAGTTTAAGTTCAGTAAAAATATTTTTGTTGTCCATTTACCTTTACAGCACTTCTTAAATGGTGGAATAATCTGGCAGATCTTCTTCCCCAAGCATGCAGCTGAAAGTAAAATACATTTTCAAAATATCTTAAATTTTTGGAAGTTTTTACTCAACTCTCATAACAAAGTATATAGAAGATTCTTAAATACTGCAAGAATTATACTAATTTTAACGATTCGCACCGATACTGCCTGAATTAAAGCATTTATAAAACACTGATACAAAGAGAAGAACTTGAAACGATTACTTGGTTACTTATTTTAGTGCATCGTTTTACTTAAAATTGTTGCCACAAATAATAGCAAGTGCACTATTAACCGTAAATAATCAACAGCGCCCGTTCATAGACAATTTATTACTTATATTCAGACTGTTCTTATATTTTTGTAACCTTTTCTCCGTTGAAAATAACTTTAACAAAACATTTCGCATTGTTCGCTTCACTATAAACAAAAATGGTAGAACCTGTCGAGAACACTGAGGTGAACGGCAGGGGCGCCTGACCATAAATGGCAGCAGTACTCCACGCACGGACGGATGGTTGACTTGTATATATGCAGGATGGATTCAGGCGGAAAAAACATCCTGGATCGACATAATGACCCAACCTTCTTAGCAGTGGATTTAGCTATGGATTCGATATAGTGGTTCCATTTGAGGTCTGAAGAGAGGGTAAGACCGAGAAGGCGCAGTATATTGCTCTCAGAGAGAATCGCTTTGTCCATGCTTATGGGAGGCAGGAGGGGTTGCCTGTGATGGTTGACAGACAACAGCTTAGACGCATTGAAGTTGACAAGCCAATTCTTGCCCCAATTCACCACAGAGTGTAGATCCCGTTCAAGGTCAGTAGCGAGATTATGTCTATCCGCCACGGCAGGTTTCTTACTGGTGCGGGAGTATATTGTGGTGTCATCTGCGTAGATTCCTACATGGCCCTTGATCTCGTCAGGGAGGTCGTTGATGAAAATAAGGAAGAGCATCGGGCCCAGGATAGAGCCCTGTGGCACACCAGCATTCGTGAAGAAGAGGCATGCCCATCCAAAACGACCTTCATTTTGCGGTTATTTAAGAAAGATTGGATTAGGTCAAGCAGGCGACCGGTAATGCCATAACCCCGTAGCTTGCATAGAAGGCCAGAGTGCCAGACCCTGTCAAAAGCCTTGGAGGTGTCCAGAGCAACCGCGCAAGCCTCATCAAACTCGTCAATACTTCCTGGTGTGTATGAAGGCATCAATGCCAGCTTTCACCCATGACGAGATCTCAGAGGCACAGTTATCAACTGGTAGATCGAACACTTTTCCCCAGGGGACGTCGCAGAGGAAATCGCGAAAGGCATCCCAGTCAACTTTTTGGTAGAGGTAGGAAATCCTATAGGTATGGGGCTCCTGGGGGGAGTGCGAGTGGAAAGAAATACTGAGAGAGACAACAGCATGGTCGGAGTTGCCGAGAGGGCAAAGCTGCGAGATTTGACAGGCGTCAGGTGCAGAGGTACGACGAAATGTGGCCTCCCTTTGTCTGTTCTATAAATACCTTCATGGCTTCTGCTCCAACGAACTTAAGTTACTGGTGCCTACTCAACAGGTGTTTACTCGTGCAACCAAACTGGGAACTGGGTCCCACCCATTAACAGTTAGGTTAGCCAAATGCAGACGACAATTCTACTCCTGCAGCTTCTTCTCTCGCACTTCCCGCCTGTGGAACTCGCTCCCATATTCTTGCTTTCCTGATGGCTACAACCTCCAGGAATTTAAATGCAATGTCAATACTCATCTATTAACCACTCTCCCCACCCCGTATATCCTTCCCTTTCTCTCCATCTATGTACCTGTCATCACACCTGCATTCTCATCTTTCTATCCCTCCTTTCTAACTGGTTTGTACTTCTCACTCTCTTCTAATTAATCTCTTTTACAGTTATATAGCCCCACGCACATCAGTGGCATTTCCGCCTTGCTCGGGGTGAAATGATTAAAAAGAAAAAAAAGTATTTCTCAGCTGAATTATTCAATGCCATTTTCATTATTTTCATATCAATGACGTGCAGAGATTTGGTGATGTTTGGTGATGTCCGGGGCCAACTCCTTGGTTGTATGACCCTAAGACAAGTATTGGAGGAGGGGGTGGCTATAGTGCTGAGAAATGTGTGAAAGGAAGCCATTTTAAATATGTAAAATAAATGAAATATGAAAGAACAATATATTCAAATTAAATATAAACTAAATTTTTATTTTCCTCTTTGATTGGATGCCATCTCGATATGGATGCTGAGCCGTCGCATCCTCTTGTTAACTCTTTCTATACGCTACTGCTTCAGATGAAAATTCTCCAGTAAAAATGATTAGTGCGAAAAGGATACCAAAACCGCGTCGTTTTAAGGAAAATATTTCGATAGAAGAATTGCCAGGTATCGTTTCTTGGACACAAGAAAAAGTGCGGCAGGCCGAAAAAAGTAACGTCTGCTCTAATAGTCGACTAAATTTGCATAATAAATCTTATAAACGATTTACATTTTTTATAATAGATTTTACATTTAATTTCATTTAAATTTATAAATAATAATAAATTTACATCATTTCAAGTTTTTGACATTCGATTTAATGCTTTCAATTCACTTTTATAATGCTTGAAAAACTCTTATTTAAGTAACGCACTAATCAATTTACTATTTTAGATAAACTGTGAAACAAGTAACGAAGGGTTTTGCTTACGGCCATAACACTTTGAAGCACCAGTTCCCATAAGATCACCGAAGTTAAGCAACGTTGAGCCTGGTCAGTACCTAGATGGTTGAACGCTTGGGAATACCAGCTGCTATAAGCTTGGATGTGCGGGTAGTGTAATGGCTCGAAATTGTTAATTGGAGATCCGAGATCCAATTCCCGTTAAGTTCGTTATATTCTCTAACATGCAAATTCCATTGGGAAAAGTATAAACCAACCCCTTCTCAAAGGTATAAACCACTATTATGTAGAAATATACTTACAGTCTATAAATATTTTCTGTCTTGATTAACCGTAGAAAAATAATCAAACAATTTATGGGTCTGAAAGAAAAAGGTTTCAATAAAATTTTTCAGAGTAGTGTATTATCATTAATCTAGATGTAGTTTGCAATGTTCCGTTTTCATCTTCGAAATAATAGCAGTGGATGCGTCAGCTATTCAATAAGCACGTTTCCATAATATCAGAATTATTCCCCATTGATATTAGCTCCCAATATTTTCCCCCACACCACCGCTAGCATTAGCCCTTCATCATCATCATCATCATCATCATCATCATCATCATCATCATCATCATCATCATCATCATCATCATCACATGAGCTGTAGCAGCAACATTTTCTGAGTTTAAAATTAATGTGTTGTTCTCAGCTGTTCTCTACGGCTAGCATTGCCTGTTTTTCCTCTTTTCTTCCATTGGTCATAAACATCAGGTTTCAAATACTTTCGCACATTTAGAAAAATTACCACATCTGCAACAAATACAAATATGTAAGTTAGAGAAAATTTTAAACTCCATGTGTAAAATATTTTCATGGTAAATTGGTAACAATCTTGTCTCAAAATAAATTTATTATATTACTAAATGCTGTGAAAAGTTCTTTTGTTTATTTAAAACAATTTTAATTTTGTTTTTAACATTGTCGAGCATAATATTTGCAATTTTCTCATACTATATACCGTCATCGTTTAGCTAACTTTATAATTTTAGCTTTCAATAACTTTTTATGTTTCACGGTAAATGTGTCTTTTGTAGTCATACAGTAAAGAGAAATTATTTTCATGAAGACAATTCTATAATAATCAGAAAATATGGTAGCATGAAGATGCAACAATCTTTCATAATCTCTTGCATTCAACATTTATTTTCGTAGTTGACCATAATCTTTTTTAAAACAGAAGATTTACATAATGTTCTATAGGGATCTTCTGTTTAACTGATCTGGAAGCCACTCGTCAAAGAGGCTGCCAATCTGATACAAATTGTTCAGCACTTGCACATGTTGATAATTTCTTGCGTTGTATAACGTTGATTAGTTTCAAGTAATGTCTTGATTTGATTGATATCAAAGTCAACTTGTCTGCCTGACATTAGAACAGCATTCGGCGATTACTTTTCCGTATATAATTTCAGAAACCAATATGTAAACGTTTGAAATATTATCGTAACTTTTCAATAAACTACATTTTTTTAATCTTCTTTACGTTTCAGTCATATATGAATCAGTAATAATTAAAGAGAAACTCATAAAATGACAAAAAATGTTACTTATTTTGTTTTTCTCTTTGGTGTTAGAATTAATAAACAAAATGCACCATTTTTTGTACAAAAACACAGTGACATGAAAGTTGTTATATTATAATCAATAGCGATATATTTTTAAATAAAGTTTCTTCATATTTTACACTCTTTAAGCCACATAAAGTCAAACACAGAAAGAACATTTTGTGTCAGTAATCAATTCTAGTAGTCCCGCTACATGACTCTGGGCTGTAACAATTTAAAATCAGTAAATATCGACTTGATTTGATTCTCTCTTTCTTATCAAATAGCGAAATGAAAGATGTCTTGAACGGCCACTCTTCTAGATAGTTTTACATTAATGCGAGTGTCTCCCAAGTCTCTATCCTTGGATCTACTTTGTTCATAATATTCTCTATGTTATCAGTTCCCCATTCGGTATCCATGCTGAAGACATGACTATTTATGCCTGTTTCAACTTTAAGTCTGATAGGTTCGATAAAGTCAAATTGGCAGTCTGTTGTTAACTGGAGCAAGAAATGGATTGATAATTTCAACACCTCCAAAACTAAACTGGTATTTAATTATATGAAAATCTTTTTGGCTCCCATCAGCGTGGCTAATCCTAACCTCCTGGAGAGTAACTTATTACACTCTCTTGGTCGAACGTTTTCCACTGACATGAAGCGAAAACTTATCTTGAATCAATTACTAGAAAAGTTGGTTCACTTTGTCGTAAAAGACATTCTATTATCGCAAGAATATATCTTGCACCTTTAAATGTTTACATTTTGTCTGTGCATCGAATATTACTGCCATATCTGGTTTGGTTCTTCTAATATATATCGAGAAATTCTTGATAGAATCTAAGGAAGAATCTACAATATTATCAATCCTGACCTGGCATCTTGACTTCAGTCACTTTTCTACCAATGAAATGTTACTTCTCTTTGCCTTTTCTATAAATATTTTCACGGCAATTGTTCTAATGAGCTTTCCTTTGATACCTTGATTTAACGAATTTAAGCGCAGTTGTGGTGTAGTGGATATCAATAAGGAACGACAAATCGGGGAGCCGAGTTCGAATTCTAGTTGAATTCCTTGCATTCACTTACGCGCAAATACCCTTGGGAAAGATATTAATCCGTCTCTTCCCTTCAGTCGTGGGTTAAATAATAGGACAGATTGGGTTCTATAGCCTTGGCTGGCAACCAGTCTACCGCAGAAAGTAATGGCAACCTACTGTGGGATAATCTTATGCCCAGTCAGTCATGTTTCGAAAGAGACATGATCGCCCAAAGCGTGTATCACGTATGGCACTTACCTGACTGACTATGTTGTGGTGCAGTAGATATCGATTCCGAACGAGAAATCGGAGAGCTGAGATCGAACTCCAGTTGAATTATTTGCATTCACTTACGCCCAAATACCTTTGGGAAAGGTATTAATCTGCTTCTTCTCCCTCCAGCTATAGGTTAAACAGCAAGATAGATTGGGTTCTATAGTCCTGGTTGGCAACCAGTCTACCGCAGAAAATAATGGCAACCTACTGCGAGAAAATCTTCTGTCCAGTCAGTCATGTTCTCTTTCGAGATATGATCGCCCAAGCGTGTATCACGTATGGAACTTAACTGATTGACTAGATTGGCAGAAAGCAATGGCAACCTACTGCGGGATAATGTGCTGCCCAGTCAGTCATGTCACTTTTGAGACATGATTGCCCAACTCGTATATCACGTATGGCACTTAACTGACTGTCTAAAGTGGTAGGTCTTATAATTTTACTGTTGAAATGGCCAAGAGTAAGCGTATCAAACATCTCTAAATACATAGCTGAAGCATCAGACCAGATGTGACAGCAATATTCAATGCATCAACGAATGGTAAATTTATAAATGTGTAGGAGAGTTTCTGGCCAAGAAATTGTCTAACACGACACAGTGAATCAACATTCTTAGCAGAAGATATAGCAATCGATACAATATAATCATCGACTTATCGAAAGGCTTTAGTCCGAAAATGTGTAGAGATTCATTTTCTTGCCATCAATCAACTTGCACTAGTTAAGAGCAGTACTAGATTGACAAGTCTTATCATTCTACTGTTGAGATAGCTAACAGTAAGTGTAAATTTTATACTAACGGTTTATTAACTCGCATTTCTCGTTCATGGAATTCTCTTCTGGTTTCTTGCGTTCCTGTTAATTCAATCAGTCAGATAAGTGCCATACGTGATATACGCTAAGGTGATCATGTCTCTTTCGACCCATGATTGACTACGCAGAAGATTTTCCAGCAGTAGGTTGCCATTTCTTTCTGTGATGGATTCATACTTTTCCCAGGGGTATTTGCGCGTAAGTGAATGCAACGAAGTCAACTGAAATTCAAACTCGGCTCTCCGATTTTTCGTTCCGAGCCGATGTCCATTCCACCACAACGCACACCTTGTTAATTAGCATCGTCAAAAATTCAACGTTAACGTCAATTATCATTTCCAGTTGAATCCATTGTATTCACTTACGCGCAAATACCCTTGGGAAAGGTATTAATCCGTCTCTTCCTTCCAGTTATGGGTTAAATAGCAGGACAGATTGGGTTCTATAGCCTTGGTCGGCAACCAGTCTACCGCAGAAAGCAATGGCGACCTACTGCGGGATAATCTTCTGCCCAGTCAGTCATGTCTCTTTCGAGACATGATCGCCCAAGCGTGTATCACGTATGGCACTTAACTGACTGACTGAATGCAATCTCTCACCCTAAAGTTTTCTCCATTTCATACACTCTCAGTAACAAAATCTAGATACCAAAGAGGAAAGAGTAATTGCCATGAAAATATTTATAAAAAATTGATCTCGATAAAGTGCATGAAGTCACTCTCCTAACATCAGTCATGCTGCCCGAGTTAACTACAGATTTCAGGTCATTTAGAAGTTCAGCTGCCGATTTGACCTTATCGAATCGATCATTAAGCCAAGAGTAAATAGTTGTGTCATCTGTATAAATACAAAGTTGAGAACGGATGACATCTGGAAGGTCGTTGATAAAAATTAGGAACAACGTAAACCCAAGGATACAGACCTGCAAAACACCTGCATTAATATAAAAAGATGGAGGAGTCTGACCGTTCAAAAACCAAATTTATTTCGCTTCGCGAATTGATAGGAAAAAGCTGAATCAGATAAAAATTTGTTGAAAAATACTATAACCTTTCAACTTGTGAAGCAAACTAGCATACCACTCCCTTCGAAATATCAATGCAACAACTCGAGCGTCACACTCTTTATATAAAGCTTGATAAGCTTTTTCAGCAATAATCGTTAGTGCATTAGAAGCGAAAGCCGTATTGGCTATCTGTGAGGTGAGATGTTTAACCAAACTGAATAAATACAATTATTCAGGTTATGTTCTTTTTATTTAAAAATATCTTAATTACATTTTCTATGTTTCTCTTTTATTTAGGTTTAACATTTGTTACATTATATTGTTTAATCTTTTTTGCATTCAGTCAGTTAAGTGCCATACGTGATACACGCTTGGGCGATCATGTCTCGAAAGAGACATGACTGACTGGGCAAAAGATTCTTCCGCAGTAGGTTGCCATTGCTTTCTGCGGTAGACTGGTTGCCGACCAAGGCTACAGAACCCAATCTGTCCTGCTATTTAACCCATAACTGGAAGGAAGAGACGGATTAATACCTTTCCTAAGGGTATTTGCGCGTAAGTGAATACAATGGATTCAACTGGCATTCGAACTCGGCTCCCCGGCTTCTCGTTCCGAGCCGATATCCACTGTACCACAACGCACATTACTATTACTTTGCCAAAAAGAAGTAATAATAGATCGATAGTCAGAAGGAACAGGTGATTCGCCTGAATTCTATAAAGACTGAAACTACAGGAGAGGATGTCCAAAAAACAAGAATGCAGTAATTAAGTTTATTTTAAAAAGCTATGTGCAATTGTAGCAAAGCAAATATCGAAACACTATCATGAATATATTAAACTAGCAGTATAGCCCGGCGTTGCTCGGGTGTAATGAGAGCTTTAAAACTAATCCATGGTCCTGGAGCTCAGACTCTTTGGACGTTGGCACGAAAGACTAAAAAGTAATAGTTGTTTCCAGTTAAAGCGAAACCGTAGACTGAAAGAAAAATGAATGGACGTAAGTCAAATTTTGATTTCCTGGTATCGATAAGTTTTTTTCGGCGTAAGCTGAATTTTGAAGGCTAAATAAGTCCTCTGAGTAAATGGTATCATGGCTGAGACTAAGAACTACAATTATACCTACTTAGAGCCAAACCAAAATACAAAACCAAAAAACTAAAATAAAAGGGCTGAAAAATACACATACAGGCAGATAAACAGACACACACACAAACATCTTGCCTTTTATATATATATATTATCGATTTTCTGCACTACTGTAAGAACTGCAACCTTGAAACTTCTGAATATCGTTTCTTATGTCTTTGTTTATCAGGGTATCAAATTTGATTAAAATCAGACCATTCCTTCTATAACCAGATTTTTTCGATTATCGATTTTCAATATTTATCGGGGGTACCTCGACACAAAACATAGCTAAAAACACTCGCAGACACTTATAGTACAACTGTGTAAATTTTCAAGAAAATCAGTTCAACCGTTTCGGAGTCTATAGGTAACGGACACACACACACACACACAAAGTTCCATTTATAAATAAGTTTAAAATATACAACGTTTGACTCTATATTATAATGTTTCCATATTTTTTATATTAGAATTTAAGAATTTAACTAAGTAAATGAAAATTCAAAACATATTTCAATTACATATATAATAAATGTATTCTCACAATGTCTACATACCTCACCTTCCACAGTTATGGGCTTCACACAACTGCCACGGCAACATTTGAAACCTAGAAAATATACATAATGTTTTAATGAAAATTAATTATAATTTATTTTTTTATTTTTGTTCCTGCTCTTCCCAGGCTATATTATTATATTATTATATTATTATATTATTAGATTATAATATTATTATTATATTATTATATTATTAGATTATAATATTATTATTATATTATTATATTATTAGATTATAATATTATTATTATTATATTATTAGATACTGTGTAAATACAATTATTCAGGGTATGTTCTTTTTATTTAAAAAATGTCTTAATTACATTTTCTTTGTTTCTCTTTTATTTAGGTTTAACGTTTGTTACATTATATTGTTTAACCTTTTTTTCATTCTTCTTCTTCTATGTGCCCTGTCCCTTCAGGACGTAGGCGATCATGGTTCTCCACGTCTCCCTATCCCTTGTGGCTCTTAGTATGTTTGCTCCTGTTACTCCTGGCAACCCCTGTTCCGTCATCCACCTGATCAGGACCTGCAAATATGTTATCCGCTGTCTTCCTCTGTCTCTCTTTCCTTCTAGCTGGCCAGTCAGTATCAGGTTCTCCGAGACCTCCTTCCTCATTGCGTGTCCCAGGAACTTCCGTTGTCTCTTCCCGATGCTCAGTATTAATTTCCTTTTTGTTGCCATTCTTTCCAACACCTCATCGTTGCTTGCATGCTCAGTCCACGATATCCGCAGCATCCTTCTGTAGAACCACATTTTCACTGCTTCAAGTTTAGTCCTCATTTTCGATGATATTGTCCAACATTCACTGCGGTATTGAAGAATTGACATGACATAGCAATCCAGCAGTCTTTTCTTTGTTTCTAGTGAAATTTTCCTGTGTGTTAATACTTTACTCAGCTTCTGGAACGCGTCCTTTGCCATCCCAATTCGCCTTCGGAGTACCTAAAAAGATCTAAAAAGATCTCTCACAAATTTATAGATCTGAAAAGGTTGTTCAGTTTGCACATAATGGGATACTTGAAATTTCCCTTTCCAAATTCGCAGTCGGACAACTCGACGTAGTATAATGGTTAGCAAGCTTGTCACGCTAGAATCATTACAAATGAGAAGTGAGTTCGATCCTCACTGGGTGCTCCATACTTACAACTTCATGTCACATCTAATCTAGCTCCTGACAAGATGTCAAGAAAAAAGAAAAAATGCCGACAAAGCTGCTTATATAAATGTCATGTTGGGCACTGCGTTGTTTAAGAACATCGTCTCAAAAACAATATTTGTTTCGAGACAAGATATATTTTACTCATTGTGCCTTTATGAGACAATACACGTTAATGTTTATTTAATGATAGTATTTTCAGTTGAATATATAAAATGATGTTATTGTTTATTGTGTCTGATAATAAATTTGCTATAACTCACAGTTATAAAATTCATCCACGGTCATATGTATACAAACACATGGCACAACTTCAAAAATATTGGCGGTGATTGCTATCTGATGTTTTAAATTTAAACTTGCTTTCGTAGAAAAAAATAATACCACAAAGAAAAGTAAATGAAAACATGTAGTGTTTATAAGGAAAAGGTGGTCTATGATGAGCAGTAATGTAAAACAGAGCATCGATTTATTTAAATAAGCGCATTTGAAAGTGTGTGTTCTGGTATATAGCAAACCGTTTTTCATCCCTTATATTAAGGAGGGTTCGTAATCAAAGCTAAAAATTATAATTTTAACATTTATCGTACGATAGTGTATATTTGACGTTCCCTTTTGTAATCATAAGTTAAGGACAACAGACATGTGACAATTGTTCTCCCACCTGTTTTATTCAGAACGAAATTATGAGTGGGTACTTGCTGCCCTTCTATATGGCAGTGAATGCTAGACGAAGATGCAGAGACTCGAATCAACAGAAATGTGGTTCTACAGAAGGATGCAGAGGATACCATGGACCGAACATGTGAGCAAAGACAAGGTTTTGGAGAGGATGCAAACGAAAAGAGAACTTATACTTTGCATCACGAAGAGACAGCTGAGGTTTCTGGGACACGGAAAGAGGAAGGAAGGCTTTCAGAATCTAATAACTACGGGACGGATAGAAGGAAAGAGAGACAGGGGAAGGCAGAGCGAGACTTAGTTGATGGGCAGAGCGGGGTTTGTAAGAGATACCAAGAGAGACAAGGAATAGGGGCAAGTGGAAGACCAGGATGGTCTAAGCCCTGAAAAGACACGGCACAGAAAGAAGAAGACTTGAAATTACTGCGACAAGCTGGCGTGTTTATACAACAGTGCAAGACTTCTACGCTCGTCTTTCAATTTGCGGAAGTTTTATTTTCTTTATATTTAATGTTAGTAATTTTTTCACAGATTATTGGCGTATAAATAAAATGCTGATTCCTGTCAATACTAAAGAAAATAGAACTTTTGAGAATATGTCGATCATCAACAGAATTAACCAAATAATTTTTATTGATTCAATATCGATCAAGATTTAATAAGGAAATTAGCTAATCATGTGTAGTTTTATAAATCTAAAAAGCCGTAGTCCCAATAATATTTTGATAACCAATATTACTTACCATATCGGCAGCGATGTTTCGCATTGCAAGCTCTATGTTCGTGCCGACTAATATCTGAGATAGAGAAATTCATTTTAAGAACATTTTTTTCGAAAAGCTTTTGAAAACGGAAATATTAATTGGATAAAACGTAAATAAATATACATGGACTCCAGCTGAAAAAATACATATGTATGGATAAATGATCATTCACGTTGTGATACGGTTTACTAGAAGCGCTGAAGACTACTTCATACTATATATATATATAGGTTTTATTCACAAAACGAAAATTTCAAAACATAAACATCTGAAAACAGTTCAATGAGCCAGAAAAGTGTCTATATAAAAACACTTTAAAAGTTTACTTATATCTAAAATGTTCATAAGAGACTTGCTATTTAAAATAAAATATATAGTTTGGTACTTATCTTATGTTGATTTGCATGAACCTGAATATGTACGTCTTTCTAATTTGACTGTTCGGGAACATAGACGAAGATTGACTTTCTCGCCTAAAGATATCTCATGTGGGTCTCGTCAGTTCACTTGAGTGTTTCCTATTCTCGTGAATATTTATTTTTAGCTTTTTAAAGGGTTAGTCAAAGGGAGACAACTTTTATCTCTTGCAACATCCTTATCTTTGTTGTTCTTATCACAACGTTGTGCACTCAGGTGTACATGAATCTGGGTAATTTACATGGAATTCCGAAATGAATACTTTAAATAAAAGATTCAATTTGGAATTCCACAACTTATGTCTATGGATATCTTTTGTCTTATTTAGTAGTTACTGCTCGCCCAGTTTGACTGAGTCTGTGTGACCTAGATACTGAACTCACAACAACTATGCCATCAAATTTACAAACCAACGTGTCTCATAGGGCAATTTACTGGAGTAAACTTAGGACTTTGAATCTAAACTTGCTGCTGATTAGGTTGCATCTGCTGCTGCTGTGTAAATAATGATAACTTCTCAAACCAGACATTCACACAAAAATTACTCTCCCATCGTTCAAAAACGAAAAAAGTACGAGGAGGTCGTGGTAGATTTCTTTTGTTTTCTCAATATTGAAAGACACTAATAATAGAAAAATATTAATAGATGTTAGTGACAGGTAATTAAAACACTGCCATCAAAAGCATCTGGATGAAACTACTGTATTGCCTGTAGGTAAAATTATAATATACTTTTCATTGTGGTATATACTGCTTTCAACTCATCATCAAGACAGTTTCTTACCACAAAGACGGATCTAGGTGTATAGGAACCTAACCTAAGCAAGTCTAGATGCTAGACATACAAAACTTCTGGAATTTAGATGTATTGCAGTGCTTTTGTCTATTTGTATGCAGGATAATTTCTGTATGATTATATTCTTGAATTAAATCCATTAGGTTTTTTTTAACTTTGTTGTCAGAAAGTAAACCAGTTCGTTGACACTGAAAGCAGGCTGGTTACTACTTGATTATTAATAAGCCTCTTCTGAAAACAGTAAACACTAAACAAAGTGTACTATCGCCTTGTCATTATTTTGAAAAAAAAAATTATCCTTTTTAACTCGTTCGAAATTTTGGTTAATTTTTTTCTTTTTTCCATGTTTAATAGAGTTTACTACTATGGTAAACCTAATATTACGCATTCTTTAGGCGTTGAAAGACGTTAATTTGGAAATTCTTGCAAAAATCAAATAATTGTGATTTGAATGAATCTTTCAGAACTTATTCACAAATGAATGAAGTTATTTATGCAAATAGTATTTTTAGAAAATCTTGGAAAAAACATATTTTTTTACATCTATTACCTCAACTTCAATTAATTTCATGAAATTTCTAGAAATTCAATGCTGTTCACAAATCTTGTTTCATTAGTTAAATGCATGACTCCTTTGGGAATGTAAATGATGTAATTTTTTTTATGGAGCCACTTTCCTAAAATCTGCTCTGAATAATAAAATAAAAAATGCATAAAAACTATGCCATTTTAATATAGCTAAAATTTTCATTAATTTTTTAAATAATATATATATATATATATATATATATATATATATATATATATATATATATATCATATTCTGAAGGAAAATATTTTTCGTTGAATAATGAAGTTTTATAAGAATTGTTTTCATTTTTTCTTTGCTAATTATGATGATTTATAAAGTTTCAAACTCAGTGTCTTCGGATATTATTTTTTAAGTAAAAATCTATATTTACGAAGGATGTGCGTTGTGGTCCAGTGAATAGCGGCACAGAACGAGAAATCGGAGAGCCGACTTCGAATTCCAGTTGTATTCGCTTACGCGCAAATGCTCTTGAGAAAGGTATTTATCCGTCTCTTCTCCCTCTAGATATGAGTTAAATAGCAGAACAGATTAGTTTCTATAGACTTGGTTGGCAATCAGTCTACCGCAGGAAAATCTGCCCGCGCAATTATGTCTGGAAGAGACATGATTGCTCAAACTATTTTAGTTCTTTAAAAATTCAGTTTAAAACTTAGAGATTGAAAATGAGTGGAGGTACCTACAGTAATGCGAGAGAGTTATTATGTAATAATGTAAGAAATAAAAAAAAATCTACTTCATTAGGTTAAGACTAATAATTAAGACATGTCTTAAAATCAGACGCTTTTTTTTTCAACTTAAAAAATTGTTGTTTTTTTTTTTACTTTTACAGTAATCGTTAGACAATACTTAAAAACGACTTTTTTCTTTCGTAGTTATTGTAAACATAGATCATATAGTGATTGTACACATAGGTTTTAGTTTGGATCAGTTGAAATAATTTCCATAATAAAATCAATCAAAACAATAATCTGCAAAAGTCTTGGAATGTAACTGTTAATTTGTGAATTCCCCATATTCTTTTAAATTCAAGAATAATTTACTTATTTTATGCTAGCAGTATAGCCCGGCGTTGCTCGGGTGTAATGAAAACTTATATATATATATATATATATATATATATATATATATTATCGATTCTCTGCGCTATTGTAAGAACTGCAACCTTGAAACTTCTGAATATCGTTTCTTATATCTTTGTCTATGAGTGTATCAAATTTGATTAAAATCGGACCACTCCTTCTATAACCCGATTTTTTCGATTATCGATTTTCAATATTTATCGGGGGTACCTCGACACAAAACCTAGCTAAGAACACTTGCAGACACTTATAGTACAACTGTGTAAATTTCCAAGAAAATCGATTTAGCCGTTTCGGTGTCTATAGGTAACGGACACACACACACACACACACACACACACACACACACACACACACACACACACACACACACACACACACACAGACAAAGTTCCATTTATAAATAAGTTTAGATAGATTTTACTTGTATTTCATAGAAATTTCACCTACGTTTATTTAACTTTTAATTATTTAATTTATCAGTCGTTTACTCAGTATTATACGGGTAGAATGCATAATTGTTGGATATGAGGGTATCTACTACACAAAACCTATTTGGGATAGGTGCATAACTAAGCCAAAGGATGATGATTAATGACGATCGGTCAATAGTCACACTGTTATAATTTCGTTTGAATCTGACACTGATAGCAAGTGTTTGCAAAGATTTGATTCAGCTAAAAATTCTGATTAGCAATAGGTTTTGGGATTTGGGAGAAAATAGAATGCTCAAAAAAAATTTAAGCCCTCAGTGAACATTCATATATAAAAAAGCACATAAACGTATATATTTACATTTTCATACGCACACATACATTCATTCATGCATACATTCATCTATACATACGCGTATTTACACATAGGTAAAATAAGTAAACAATACCATACTTTAACAATGTATATTAATTTGCAATTTCAGCGAATTTCTGTGGATGTAATTACTGAAAAAAATAGAAAAAATAAAATTAATTTTAGTCAAAATGCACCTGAAAAATGAAAAGAAAATCCACCTCAGATATAAACACAAAATAAACTTTTAACAAATAATAAACTAACTAAACTCAATAGAATTATGTTAAAATTTAAAAGCTAAAACATATTTACTTTCAGCAAATATATTAAATTAGGATTTTTATGCAACCCGCTGACGCATGTTGAAATCCTCGCAATATTTAATATTTTTAAACTTATCGATAACATTTTTCTCAAGATGTACAAATATACGTTCGCATCTGCGATTAGGTTATTTGATGTCTGTCCCCAGGAGAAAGGAAAATGACAACGTGATGAACTTATTTCGTACATTAAAACATTTAATTTTTCAAAATAAATCTAAGATACGCATTCTAGTAAAACCAATTGTACTTTGTACTCTGTTACCTGTGTGTGCTTCTCCCAAATATTTGGTTATGATCAATCAATTCAGAGCATTTGACGGACTAACGGAAGTCACAAAATTATCTATATATAGATATATATAGATAGAAATATATATTAAACAAAAAATTTCGAATCACCTCAACTGAGGAATAGTGTATTTCAATAGAATGAGATGTCGGCCGCGGAGTTGACAAGACAGACTGCCAACATCTCAATCTGATGAAATAGACTATTTCCTAGATGAGGTGATTCGAAATATTTTGTTTAATAAATATTTGCTCTGTAATGAGGTCTTTTTATGGATCATTTCTAATATTTTATAATTTTTAATATTATATTACTAGGATCCACTTGGATTATTTACCACGAATTATTTACCAAAAGTCTGCCTACTTCCACCGAACGCTCATAGCCCAGAGGTAGAGTCGCCGACTGACGCCATTTCGGTCGGGTTTCAATCCTGGGTAAAGAAGCAACCGGAGTTTAACCGTACTGATGAGCTATGATACGGCGAAACAGATATGTCTCCGGATGACTAAATATATTGAAAAAATAGTCTCTTTTTTTTTTGAGTGGCATTAATTTGTTTTTTTAATTATTCCTTTCTTTGTATACTTGCATCTGTCATGTTAAAGCTGTGTATCTTCCCTTCCAGGTGATGTTGAAAATTGTTTTATTTTGTTCTTTTATAGCAGTCAAGAATGAAAAAAAGCCTATATCGTGTTGCAGGATAGTACAAGAACTAATATTTAATCCAATTAACCTAAACCTAAACCCGGACGCACCCAGTGAAGCATATGCTATCGACAAGGAGGCCCTCGGTGCTTCTGTCAGTTATTTTATTACAGGTAGGGGTATTGACCCCACTCAAACCCCTTTATCTTCCGAGATCAACTAAGAACCTAATCTGTCCTGCTATTTAACCCATAGCAGTAGAGAAAAGAGATGGATTAATTAATTAATTAATTAATTCTCCAGGGTATTTGCGCGTAAGTGAATACAACGAATACAACTAGAATTCGAACCCAGTCCTCCGAGATCTCACTCAGAGCCAATATTCACTGCACCGCAACGCACATCCTCATTCAGGTAAGACATTTTGCCATCGCTATGCACGGAATTTGTCCTCTTTACTAAACCTTAGAGGAATATACCGATCAGCAGCTGATAGAGACCATATCAAAATGCCTTCTTTTCTCATAATGTGCCAGAGAACTTCAACTGATTTATTTTGATACTAAATCAGTCGGTTAAGTGCCATACGTGATACACGCTTTGAGCGATCATGTCCCGAAAGAGTCATGACTGACAGGGCAGAACATTATCCCTCAGTAGGTTGACATTGCCTTCTGTGGTAGACTGGTTGCCAGCCAAGGTTATAGAACCCAATCTGTCCTATTATTTACCCCATAACTGGAGGGAAGAGACGGATTAATACCTTTCCCAAAGGTATTTGTGCGTACGTGAATGCAAGAAATTCATTTAGAATTCGAACTCGTCACCCCGATACTAAGTATGTATCCTTTTTGCTTCCATTTTCTCTAAAACTGTGTCATTGCTTATATGTTTGATACATGCTAATCTCAGCATCTTTCTGTAGAACCACATCTTTGTTGTTTCAAGTCTCTTCTTGTAAGTCTCAATCTGTAAGGAGATTGTCCATATAGGAGGACAGACATTACATAAATTTTTTCTTTGTTTCTAACGAAATATTTCTGTTTGTTACTTAACTTTTGAAAGGCTTCTTTTGTTATCCTAATGTACCTTCAGATTTTAATATCGTACACTTCGTACGTGTTAAAACGCTTCCAAGGAATTTAAGTTTTTGTAATTGTTTGATTTTGGCATCTCCAATTTGTAATTTCATGTTGGGCTGTCCCTTTTGCTGACAATCCTGCATTCTGTCTTATTGCAGTTGATATTCAGTCCTTTCTTCTTATTTTCATTCACTATTCATGTAAGAGTTCTTGCAGTTTCCTTTCTAAATCTTCTATTAACACTGTATCATCTGCATATCGTATGTTGTTAAGATTGTGGCTGACAATAATGAATGCTAGTAGGACTTCTAATTCTCTCAGAATCACCTCACTGTATCCTTGTCTTACACCCCTTTCTACATTTGGATATTTACTGAACTCATTTTCTATCCAGGTGATTCCATATTATTGGGAACAATATGCCGATTCTAATGATACGTGGACGAATAAACACGTATTGAATGTATTTGAATCGAGTTTTAACATTTGTGGTTCAAAACGACTAGTTTATTTATTTGTTATCAGTTGGACAATTCAGCAGTTTTGTTAGAAATTTATGAAGGCATATATAGTTTCTTACCTTACATCTTGGTGTGTGACAGCAGCCATTCCAACATACCGTGTAGGCTAAAAAAAAAATCAGATAATTTTTCAATAGAAGATTTTCATTATATTCGTCTATAATTTTTTCTTAGTATGCATATGAATATTAAGCCTTAAATAATATTTTAAAATTTCAAATATATCTTATAACTCAATATTATGCCGATTTACTTTAAAAAATGAATTACAAATATAGGTTTGTTTAATGAATTCAGTTCATGTTCTTTTAATTTTCATTGTTCACTGGTAATTTAATTTATCGGTACGAATTAAGTATTTCCTATTTAAAATTATGATTAACACTATAGATTATTTTTATTTTATTTATCTCAAAGATTACTGAGAAAACACAATATACTAAATGGCCTGGATGAACTTAAATGGGATCCAGATATTACATTGAGGTGTTTACAACTAAGTCTGCTTTATGGTAGAATTGTTAGAGTCAATTGGTATTGACTTAGATGTAAGTTTTAATGAACTCTGAAGAGAAGGAGAGTTCTGAATATATACACTACCGGCCATAATTATTAGGCCACCGGAGATTTTTTTAAGAAATTATGTATTTCATATTAGTTTTAGTATTTATTGCCAAGTGGACAATTCGAAATGAAAATAGAATTGTTCTTTTGTTAATACTGCACAATAACATGTGCATCAAATGAACTGGTGTCCAGTTTTTGTGCTCGCTTCCCCATGGTAGTCTCTTCTTATTGGCTGGCCGAAGCAAAGACTTCCTGACTGCCTTGTAAAATTTTGCAAAGTAATAACAACAAAAACATAATAGAATTATCCACCTGGCAATAAATACTAAAAATAGTATATGTATGAAATACATAATTTAACGAAAAAACTGGGGTGGCCAAATAATTATGGCTGGTAGTGCATATTCAGGACAGATACATTAATGGAGGAAGTGGGTCACACCACATTCTCCTCTGCTTTATTCCTACAGAGGAAAGGAATCCGTGAATCCGTGAATCGAGCAAGCATTCTTTGCTGTCATTGAGGCTGTAGCGGACTGCCAGAAGTATGATGAGATTCTGCCTCGTTTTCGCTTGAACTGGATTTAATCCTGCTACGTTTTTGTAGTCTGTGAGTGACTTTGCTCGTCCTCTGAAGTATCGGTAGGTGAGTGTGCTCTCTTTTGAAAAATCCGTTCGTCACCACTCGAGAAATCAGAGCTCAAATGTTCTTCATAATCTTCAGAAGGAGACCGTGTCTCTGTCTCTTCAAAATCCGTTGAAATGCTCCGAGAACAGTCCCCGCTTACACCTGTGGATCTCGATTCTTCCCCTACTGGAGAGAATTCTCTTTGTGATACTGTGTCTTTCCGTCCACCCTGGTATTGTACACGCGCATACTTGGGGTTGGTATCTAGTAGCTCCATTTTATCCACCAGTGGTTCGTTTTTATTCAGTCGCTTGTGTCGTTTTAGTAATATTATTCCCGTTTTCGAGAGCCACGAATGTAGAGACGCTCCAGTTGAATCTTTTGGAAAAAGGGAAGAATTGTTCATGGGGTGTTGCATTAGTGACTGTGCATAGCAGATTTCAATTGTTATACTTGATAGACAGCCAAGTGTATCTATTGATACCGTTTTTCTCTACTTTGTACTTCTACAAACCTTAGCCTAATGTATCTGCTTTACGCATGTATAGCACTTTTCCCTTTTAGTTGGACATACTACTTTCTACATGTATTACATGTCTCTTCCCTCCGCAGAGAAAAAATACAAATGCGTTTAATTAAAACTTTTTTTTTTTTTCATACACTGTAGGGGAGCTGGACAAAACATATGAAGATGTCTCTTACGTTATTGCATTTGTATCGTACTTTTCAGAATTTTGTTTTGATAAATCTAGTACTTTTGCCTGGTCATAGGTATTATTTTCAAGTATTCTTTGTTGAATATCCTTGCACCCAAGCTTGTTTATGAAGGCATCTCGTATCAATTCGGCTCGATATTATTCCGCTGATACCGAAGAAAACTAACAGTTGTTCTTACATGTGTTTCGTGCTTAACTATTAAACTATAATTTATCTCTTTCCTTATTTGTTCTCCTTCTTCTCAGGACTGTAGCTTGTTAGGTAGAATATTCTACACTCTCGAAATGGCTGTCACTCTGTCTGTATGCCAACATCTTTTTTGTTCGGTGACTTCTATACCCATCATATTAAGTGGCTTCATTATAATATCACTGATCTTGCTTGTATCCATACTATGCCTTTTTCAATTGCTCATTTAGTCAAATATTAAATTTCCCTATCCGTTTGCTTAGTATTTTTTTATGAAAACGCTTCTTTACTTGATTTGGTCCTTACCAGAATCCAGACTCTTATCGCGCTTTGCAACTCTATCCTCTGGGCATTTCTGATCAGGCGGTCGTCTCTAGATATTTCTTTTCGCTTGCCTTAGTCAAGAACACCTTATTCATAAAACATTATACCCTTTCCAACACTATAATTGTGACTAATTTCGTGAGTGTTTCGTGGTATTTGTATCGTTTTATGTAGTGTATAATCCTTTTTTTTTCTTTTTTTTTTTTTAATGCTCTTCAAACATCATAGCTCTCTGATTCTTATTCTTCCTATTGAAAATTATGTCACCGAATTTTCTTCCTGCGTGAGAGACGACATTAATGCTTTTGGACTATCGTGGACGTATTAAGACAAACTACAGTCTTCTCCTTGGTTCACTGTAACCTGTTTAGTCAGTATAGTCCACATAACTTCTTCTGGCTATGTCAACGGAATGATTCGGATCATGACAAACGCCTCTTTGTGTCTGCTCGTAATAATTGGAAGCGTGTCCTCAATTAGACTACGTCGTCGTTGTTCTTTGATAGGACATACCGTATGGCTTTCTCACAAGTTTAGCGATTACTGATAGCTCTGTAAGTGTGTGTTATACAAAGGTAAATCTACCCTCTATTTAATCAGTTTGAATTGCTAATAAATCTGAATGTTTGCCGTTTAAATTCTCTTCCAATTTCACTCACAACTCATCTGAAGTACCTTTTGTCTAGAACCGAATCCCCTACTAAGTAATATGCATATAACCCCATCCGTAACTTCCGCTATCATCTCCAAACTAGGTTCACACAAAGCATGAGGAATTAATGGTTTCCTTGCAACTGTTATAAAGTATTTGTTCTTAATCTTATACTTCTTTTTGAAAAAGTAATTGAGACTCTAACAAACTCCAAAATCAAATTGGTCAAGCATCTCAATTCACACTCACACAACCGTCTTTTGAAGAAACAATATGGCTTTCGCTTCTCTAGATCAACCGTCGTTGTGTTGATGATTATCATTGAAACAGCATGTCATGTTTTAATTAAGAACAATGAACTTCGAACTGCAGCTTTAGATAGCTCGAACGCACTAGCATTTCTGTTTCACAAAAGTTCTAACTACTGTAATGTGACTTCCATCTCTTTTTTTATAAATATTTTTGGCAATTGTCCTGATGAGCTTTACTTCTTGGTAACTCGACAACACGAATTTAGCTTTAGTACTAAATTGGCAACAAGATATCATCATTTTAATAGTGAAATAACTAGATGAAACCAAACGTTATCTTTCTAATAGTTTCATTTCTCACTTTGGAACTCTCTACTAGTTTTTGCTTCTCTGTTAACCACAATTTTCAAAATTTTAAGTACAACATCAATCACCATCTTCTGTCTACTTGAATCCTATTCTTTTTGCTTTTTCTCTTCACTAACAACCTTTCTAAATGGTTTGAAATATATTTTTATAAAACATTTTCCAATCAACTTTTTTTTTACTTATGAAAAGGTCTGTACTGCATATCTGAGCAAAGTCCTTTGTTTTTTATTAAGCCATCTTTTCCAATTAGTCGTTTTTTTTTATCCATCCATTGTAAATGTCTCATATTCATGCATCATTTGTATTTCAGTCAGTCAGTTCACTTAGGCGATCATGTCCCGAAAGAGACATGACTGACTGGGCAGAAGATTATCCCGCAGTAGGTTGCCATTGCTTTCTACGGTAGACTGGTTGCCAGCCAAGGCTAAAGACCCCAATCTGTCCTGTTATTTAACCCATAAATGGAAGAATGAGACGGATTAATACCTTTCCCAAGGGTATTTGCGAGTAAGTGAATGCAATGAATTCAACTGTAATTCGAACTCGGCTCCCCGATTTCGCGTTCCGACTCGATATCCACTGCGCCACAACACACATTTGTATTTATTTTATGCAAATCACTTATTTACATTTAACTGTATTTTGCTTTCTGAAAGTATTTCATTTACGGCGATATATTTCCAACTATTGACCATTTTAAATGAAGATTTAATATGAGATGAACGGAGAAACATATCTTTCTACGATGATTTGATTTTCCCCAAACAGAAGCCAGCAGTAATGGTTTCCTTTTTATAAAAAAAAAAAAACTACAGCTATTAACTATGCAAAACTCATTCTAACATTTAACTTGCGATAATTTTCTTTCTTCAGAGCACCACGTTACTTTATAAATAATATCAATAGCGTCTAAAATGTAGAATTCCAACACATCATCGGCTAACTTTCGAAATATCATTTTATAAACCCTGGGCTAAAACGTGAAAATATCTTCAGAGAGTTACTTACGCCAAAAGCAATCACTCTTTTTTTCGCACTTGAATTTCGATTTACAAGTTGGACAAACTAAAAGAAATGAAAATTTTAAGAATATTCAGACATTTTCTTTAAAATGTGCCGTAAATCCGCTGTTTAAACTTTTAATTTATTTTTTTTTCTTAAGAAACGTGTGTAAGTAGATGTGATTAAGAACTCTTTACAAATATTTATTTCATGTATTTATATAGTAATGCATTATTTTTTCACAATATATATTATTCCGCATGAGATTTAAATTCAGCTTATTGATTTTTTTTATTCTGTGAAATCGAGTGTTTTATTGTTTTGAAATTTCGGAAAAATCAGATGCAAAAACACGCGCGTGCGCACACGCGCGCGCGCACAAACACACACACACACACACACACATTTACACAGTTTATCACCGAAGATAACCAATAACAATTATGGATGATATAAATAATTATTATTTGAAATAAATATCACCACGAATGTTGCGTTCGTTACGATGTGAAGGAAACACTGAAAGATAATGACAAAATATCTTTATTAATAACAAGAAGTAAAGTAACATATTTACACAAACTTACACAAACATACTTTAATATAAAACATACATAAAAAACGCATAAAGAAGATCTGTCATCACATTTTCAACATTATTCTGAAGTCAACTAGAGTGTTTTGTTTTCATACAATCAGTATCATAATTCAATTAGTTTTATGTACATTGACTGTTATTGATGTTCCACTGTTGCCACCATATAAAGGGAGTTAAATTCAAATGTTTTCTTGGTCCCAGTTCTGATTTCTGTTTGTGTATAGCATAAATGAAGGATGTGCGTTGTGGTGCATTGGATATCGGCTCGGAACGAGAAATCGGGGAGCCGAGTTCGAATTCCAGCTGAATTCATTGCATTCACTAACGCGCAAATACCCTTGGGAAAGGTATTAATCCGCCTATTCCTTCCAGTTATGGGTTAAATAACATGACAGATTGGGTTCTATAGCCTTGGTCGGCAACCAGTCTACCGCAGAAAGCAATGGCAACCTACTGCGGGATAATCTTCTGCCCAGTCAGTCATGTCTCTGTCGAGACATGATCGCCCAAGCGTGTATCACGTATGGCACTCAACTGACTGATAGCATAAATTATTTTGAGATCATTAGTAGAACTGGGTCGATTTTCTTCAAAGAAAAATGCTCAGCTAAACAGAAGCATGAGATAGAATTATTACATGCATAAAAATATTATACGACTACTTGAGTTGGAGGTCTCAAAATGAAACATTATACAGAAATACATAAACAAAATAGCAAGAACAAGGATAACCGAAAAGATATTTTACCTAAACTTTATAAATGTAAGCGCAGAACTATATTGACGGCAAATCTTAACGTTTTACAGTTGAAATGGCTAAATGTAATCGTAATTTCTATGCCAACATTTTCCTTTATCACACTCCTCACTTGTGGAACTCGCTTTTTGTTGTAGACTGCCTGAGGTGGTAAATAATTACCTGAAGAAGTGTATTCTTATGAAACAGCAAAAAATATGCAAATTGACAAGCAAAAGAAAGATAGATATTATTTTGATAAATATTTGATTGTTGTCAAAATTAAGAATACGAGCAAAATTCTCCATGTCGGGAAATGTTTGATTGTTTTGAAACCAGCAAAGCCAAAGTTAGATAATATGGGTCTTGGAATTATGTAAGCTATTGTGGATTCTTATTTAGAAAACCACACAATATAATAATAACACAAAAAAGATATGAGAGGAAAAAAAGGTAAGTCTATTGAACAAAAGTTATACAACCTGTACACGGTTAGTAGATTCAGGAATAGTTGTTAGTGGAAGTCAAATATATACAAAGAAGTAAGTCCGGTAATAAGTCTATATTTCTTGCTGACCAACGAGCGGGGTTCAAGTGCTCTGGCTAACAACTCAACTCCACTGACCACTCGTTCACTGTAGGCAGGATTATTTGTATAATATGAAAGAGTCCATATAGTGTAAAAATAGGGGTGACTCCTCAAGATAAGCAATGTGTCAAGATATGACGTAATCGCATATATAAGAGACAGAAATTAGTAGTACTAAGCAGTCGGTCAAGAGTTCAGATTGGAATTCAGACCGAGAAAGACACAGGGAAAATGCGGACGAGCGCGGCCTTTGGCCCCTCGATGCGTGTGTGTTATCACTTTCGAACATATCTCCTACTCTACGACACGTCACCTGAAGAACGAATAAAAGATATGCTGTTTACATCTAAATCTAAACTTATTTATAAATGGAACTTTGTGTGTGTGTATGTGTGTGTGTCCGTTACCTATAGACTCCGAAACGGCTCAACCGATTTTCTTGAAAATTTACATAGTTGTACTATAAGTGTCTGCGAGTGTTCTTAGCAAGATTTTGTGTCGAGGTATCCCCGATAAATATTGAAAATCGAAAATCGAAAACATCGGGTTATAGAAGGAGTGGTCCGATTTTACTCAAATTTGATACACTCATAGACAAAGACATAAGAAATGATATTCAGAATTTTCAAGGTTGCAGAAAATCGATAATATATATATATATAAAAGACAAGATGTTTGTGTGTGTGTCTATTTATTTGTCTGTATGTCCTTTATACACACCCACAATTTTTATCCTATTCTCACCAAACCTCACACAAATATTCTTTAGGCTGACTCTGAGCTGCAGGACCATGGATTAATTTTAAAACTTTCATTACACCCGAGCAACGCCGGGCTATACTGCTAGTTTGCTTATATAGACGTGTTGCGGTCGTCATTTTATTAAGTAATAATATCGTTATTTTATCAGCGTGAAAAAGGCAAGCGATTTTATTAGAAAGAAGATAACAAGTTTTGGGACCCCGTCGTAGAAGTAATAATCGTCGTTTCATCGAAGTGTATACAACATATATATCGTTTTGCTTGCAGTTTAAGTTTTGTCATCCCTGGCTTCAGGTTATACAACACGTTAGTCATTTTGGTTTTCAGGTTATACAGCATATGTCGTTCTGATATGCGCCCTGGTATACCACATATATCGAATTGAATCGGTACATATATTGAATTGGTACATTCCTGTGTCTTGCTTTCCAGTCAAATTTGATCTTCAAAAATGTAAATGCAATGTCAATAGTTATCTTCTGTCTTCTTAATTCTTGTTTTTTTTTTGTATTGTCATCTTTTCTTTAATAGTATATTTTCTCATATTCTGTAACACTGAGTAATCCCTTGCGTCTTAGTGGCTTTATTACCTTGCTTGAACTTTTCTTTGAAAACAGAATAATTTCAGAATTTGGTGAATTCGTAAAGAAACAGAATTCTGTTCTAAAACTGAAACACTCTATAAAATCTATACTTGCGCCAATACAAAATAACACATCGGTTTTCAGGAAGAGTTTGCAAAATATATTCACAATTATAAAAACTACTTTACCTACCGAACTTAAAACGGTAACCGTATCTTGACAGCATCCACTACAGCATTTCATCCCTGGAAAAAACGTATCATTTTATGTATTATTAAAAATATTAATATCTGTATTAGTTAAAGTATTGATTTACTGATTAATCACGTGACAGCGACTTAATTCCAAACATAGAAAAATAGAATCAAATTATTTTCTAAAATCATTGACGCAGTATCTGATTCACCTCATCTTTATTTTGTATTCAAAATTTCGTGAATTAAAAAAAAAACAAAGGTCTAGGTCATTTTTGAAAATCCATGACAAACATTATATTTTTTTCTATAAAATTTTCTTTTGGAATTTTGAAATAGAATTCTTGGTCGACTATGAAAGGTTTTGTATCTAAGACTAATGGTTTGACTTACCGCCATAACATCTACATTTAGGTCTACATTTCATACATGGAGGTCGTTTCAGTTCTGCAAAATAAAATCGGAAAACATTCCAAAAATTGCAAAAAAGATCACATTTAATTAATTAAAATTTTGATTATTTAAAAGTTTAAAAAAGTATATTTTCATTGATATACAAATGGTTCTGAGATTAAATATTTGGTTTATTTGGATCATCATATACTCATACTCAAATTTTAAATGAGATCTCGACTCCACTCTAGTCAGTCAATTAAGTGCCATACGTGATACAAGCTTGGGCGATCATGTCTCGACAGAGACATGACTGACTGGGCAGAATATTATCCCGCAGTAGGTTGCCATTGCTTTCTGAGGTAGACTGGTTGCCGACCAAGGCTATAGAACCCAATCTGTCCTGTTATTTATTCCATAACTGGAAGGAATATACGGATTAATACCTTTCCCAAGGGTATTTGTGCGTAAGTGAATGCAATGAATTCAACTGGGATTCGAACTCGGCTCCCCGAGCCGTTATCCAATGCACCACAACGCACATCCGCTCTAGTAGTACGCTTAAATTCAAATAATCTAGGTACTATCACGAGAGTTCATCCGAACAATTACCATGAAAGTATTTCCGAAAAAAGACAGAAAGGCAACCTTACTGCGGTGGGAAAGTGACTGAAGCCGAACTGCGTGACCAGAATCGATAATATCGCTGATTCTTTTTTTCTCTCTCAAGGAGATCAAGATAAATAGTAGGGGTACAAGACCATACGTTGCAGCAATATTCTAAGCATAGACGAAGGACATACCTAATGTGAGACAGATTCTGAATTTGCACGACACAGTAAACCAACATTCTTAGAAGCTGATCTAGCAATGGATTCAATATAGTCTTTCCACTTCATGTCGGCTGAGAACGTTAACCCCGAGAGAGCGCAACGAGCCACTTTCCTGGAGGTTAGCATTAGCCATGCTGATGGAAGACAGAGAAGAGTCACTCAAATGATTAATGGAAAGAAGTTTAGTTTTGGAGGTGTTAAAATTTAAAAATCCATCTTCTGCCCCAGTTAACAATTGACTTGAAATCGTTTTGGACATTGGCAGTCATTATGAACTTGCCGGATTAATCAACCTCATTATCGAGTCAGTCGTAGTAATAGTTGTGTAATCAGCGTAGATACTAAGTTAAGAGCTGACGTCGTCGGGAAGGTCATTAATGAAAATTTAAAACAGAGTAGGATCAAGGATGGATCCCTGAGGGTCGCTTGCGTTAGTACGAAATAATCTAGACGAGTGGCTCTTTAGAATAACTTTCTTTTCACGATTTGATAGGAAAAACTGGATCCATTCAAAAATGTGTTCGGGGATATCGTAACTTTTCAAGAAGACCTGTTTGAATTTTTGCAACCATTAGAACTGTCAAATAAATTTAAGATATTTTACAAATTAAATTATCTTTAGTAGCAAAGCAAAATAATAATATTAATAATATCTCACCATTAATATTCAAATATATCATTATTATCATTATTTTAGACATACCTTCACATACACGTTTTAACTCTTTCATAATTTCCAACTTTAGTCTCGTAAATGATGTTAAAACTAAGTGATATCGTTTAGGTCGACTGGCAATATAATAGAGCTCTCTTTTTTTAACATTTGGTCCAATGCCAACAGCATATACAGTAACTCCCGAATTGTGCAATGCATTCGCGTATTTCTTTGTCTTCCAAGGAAAATCCGAGTGACCGTCTGATAAAAAGAGAACATAATTTGGGTATCTTAATCTGTCACCTCTCTCAGGCGTGAAGGAAAAATCCTTAAGATATTTTAAAGCCCTATGTGTGAATGTAGGTCCGCCTTTGTATTTGTAACGCAGGAGATTAACAACGAAAAGCATATCCAATTTGTTATGAAATGCATCTAAATCAAAATGAGCGAAGACATCCAATGCAAATGTAATGATCCCAACACGCACTTTGCCGTTTGTGATGTCAAGTTTTTTGATAAAGTACAATAAAGAATCAATTAACTTGTTAAAATGGTTTTGTGTGGTGCTTCCCGATTCGTCCATCACAACCATTATATCTCCACTAATATCGCATTCTGTAAATAAAAAATAAGTCAACATTAAACGTGTTTTAAAACCATGTTTGAAAATTCCCTGAAAAATAAAGACACACGTATACTTATAGCGGGTATCTTGTCATCTTATTTATTCTTTTTCTAGTAGTAGTAGTAGGATTCCGTTCTAGTGAAGGGTAATTGTATACCGTTGCAGGTTAACGGATTTGGGCCTTGTGGGAAGATAGCCCACTATAATTCATAAAATGATTATAAAATCAAGAAAGGCAAATTGAGTATAAAATAACATTTATATATATATACACATTTCAATTAATGTTTTTACAATTAAAATAATACTTGAAATAAAGGTCCAACGGGGGTTAGAATGTTCATGGAAAATATAATGCTGAAAAAGATAAAAGGCTTAGCAGTGTGGAAGCGTCATGTAGGTAAGGGGATGTTCAGTCGCCGCTTCTAAGATCAGTAAGTACTTTTGAGGAATGACTTTGAAGAGGTCAGTAAGTACTTATGAGACAGGGAGAAGGAAAGAGGCAAGCATAGTAGCCGCTCGACTGAAGTCAAGGGAGAAACTAATCAGCCGGTCTGTCTGTCTGTCTGTCTGACGATGCTTTGTATGTCTCGGCTTTTTATATCTGCCTTTTGGATCAAACAGCTTGTTTTGGAATTTCATACTTGAATTTGATTATGGGCTTCCCATTGGCTGGTAAATAAAGTTCGCGTAGGCTCGTGAAATGGTAATTTGATATTTGATTAATTTTTATTTTTCAACCGGAACATCTGCGCGAATCCACCTGCGCGGAGATGATTTTTATTCATTCGCTTTCTGGTTGCTATAGAGCAAACATCCGGTCAACTCGCTTTTGCTCGGTCGGTATCACCACATACTAATACAAAATTTTACCAGTGATGAATGATGTCGACAAAAATATAAATTTTCATGTCTCACTTTCATTTATAATATTGAAATACAAAATATAGTCGTTATTTACTTTAGACTGAAAATAAAATGATTGCTTTTTAGTGAAGAAAATGTCATTGAAATTAAATTTGTATTTACCGGTAATGTTTTCTATAAATAATGATATTTGTAAACTAATCTGCAGTTTTACCCTGATATATATATATATATTAGTATATTAAGAGTCAAGTACAAGGGTCGTGCTGAATAGTTTTAAGTTTGATACAAAAATCTGACAAAACGACCATTACCAGAATATTTTTTAAATCTTTTCTTGGTCGAGTTGAAAATTTATCAGCATCAACTTTTAAATATTGTGAAATACGGGCCTGAAACTAAATAGTAAATTCTTAATTGTCTGAATGTTAAAAATAAAAAAGTGTAATGTTCGCTCATTTTACTCTAAAATAAAATAAAATAAAACTTTGCAACGACTAAAAACTGATCAGTTAAGTTTGTAGTGAACAAAACAAGTTCTAGATTTAAAAACTCAAATGCTAAGCACTGACTCATTGATTTTGTTAGAAATAAACGAATTTACTGGACTTTACAAAACCTTGCTTAGCACACATGCAAAAGCGAATCAAAAACAAAATTCATGAAATTTCACACCTTGATGCGAAATGTTTTTCGGCCAATAGAAAACTAGGAAACGTCTAAAAACTAAATTCAAACAATCTTTCAATTATCAGAAATAAATTATTTTACAGACCCTTTTCGCGAGCCAACGTGAAGTTTGTTCGTTAGCCAATGAAATGGCCACAATCACATCCGGGATTGAATTCCCAAATGACCTATTCCAGTCCCACAAACGAAATAAAAGATGGAGCAAATTCGACTGTCGCCAGAGAGAAGAATACGAGCGTAATTAACACGATCCTTGACAATCGTCGAGCGATCGTTATTTTTATTATTATTATCTCTGTCTTGCTCCCTCACCTCTTTATTCTCACGGTTCCCCTGTCTGCCTTTCCTTATACTTGATAACCGGACGGAACCCTTTAATACTGAGCGAATACTTCAAAGACACTCCTATCCAATGATAACGCTTTCTCTCTCTCTCTCTCTCTCACACACACACATACACACACACACACACACGTTCCTGCCTACGTACACATAAATTCATTCTTGCAAGGACTACTACGAACATTTTAACGACCTTGTATGCAACAAAATACATTAATTTTATTTGTAAAAACCTTAATTTACTTGCATGTATAGAAATTTGTTGTTTCAATTTACACCCCTCTTATATAGGCTATCTAACTATCAAATCAAACCAAACTAATCTGTTTCATCACACATACACTTATAACAGATAACCCACTATAAGTTCATACGATTAATTCAGTCACCAATAAATGCTACTGAAAACATTTTATCAAGTGATATATAGAATAAAATATCGCCTAAAATATATAGAGAACATAATTTGCAGAATATTACTTAATCGTGAAATTGTCTTGGTTGTAAGCAAAATGACCAGTTTCCCCTCGCTTAAATATTTCACATGAGGTCGCTACAAAATTTGATGAGATCAATAATATTAAAATGATTCATCATGAATTAAATGCACTCGTATGTGAAAAATAAACACAGGTGAAAAGAAATGCGTATTCACTTACAGTCGGAAAAATTTAATGAGTTTTCTTAATTTTAGTGTATAGAATATATTTTATATTGATAATCTTAAATTCCATTTACGATTTGGTTTTGACTTTTTAACTTTTTTACAGTTTATGCAAAGTAATAAGTGCAGAAAGAACTTAAAACATTCTGTTCGAAACGGTTTTCGAATAACCTAATCCACAGTGGCTTTATTATGGATGTAGTAGTTTCAACAATAATAAACTTACATCATCGAAGGAACAAATTGACTTCAACACATCTAAACATAAAGATGAAACATTCATTTGAAAACAATTTTACTATTAATATTAATGCAGTTATGCTTACGTCATCCAATATTTTTGAGTTCTTGTATAAGACAAAGATTTGTTATTTTGAATTGTTTCGCGATTATGGAACAATACATTTCTGGCACTTGACATGTTTCTTCGTTTATTTGTCAGCATTTTACTATACGCCGAGATTTACAACCTTAAACTAGCTTTTTTTATTCAACACTAAATTAGCAGTTCTTTGTAAGGAGTACATTATGAATACGGTTATTTCCCTACCCATAGGTATATCTACTATTGATTGAATTTTAAAAAGAGTGCATTACATTCTTTATATGTAAGTATAACATTTGAATTTATGACATTGATATGTTCATAAAAAAACAGGAAATATACTCACTTATTTCACACTGAATACCAACATATGGGTGTTTACAATCGCAGAAATATTCAGTAAGAAAAGGGTGACACAATCCATCCTTTTGGCACGGTTTCTTGAAGCAGGGATTCAAGGAAACTATATAAAATAAGCTAAAATTATTAATCAATTTACAATTTACAGTTAATCTTATTATTTTATATATTTATAAAATTTGCTGGAACTGCATTTGTTTAATCGAATATTAGCATGAGTATAATTTTTCTTCTTTTCTTACGTTTAACACATTGTTTATATTTTAAAGTGATTTAATGCTAATACTCTTGTATAAAAGCATGTACCAAGGAATTCTGAACATTTGTTACCCGATCTACTTCCCAAATTTTATCAAATACTAGATTTTTTAAGTGCTTTGTGGTCAAGATGTGAACTTTTGAGTACTTTCTCTTAGTTAATATCTGTTGCATAAACGAACACATATATTGTGCTGTAATGTTGTCTTTGTTAAAAAAAAAGTTCGTAATTAGGAGAGTATCGTAATTAGAAGAGTACAGAAGGAACAGAAGACTAGGTAGGGAAGACAAAGAAGAGATTTATTAAATACTCATACATAGAACAGAAAAACTAGAGTAAATCAACTACTCCTCAAACCCTATTTTAATGAGCCTACTTACCATATTTGTAAAGTCCCACTCTAAAAAACATTGTGACATTAACAAACATTGATCCGATTACAAACAAGGTGAATGCGAAGCCAGTTATTAACTCAATATTTATCTTATTCTACATACCACTTGATCTTCTTATTGACATCTGTTGAGAAAATGGGTGACGATGAATATTTATTATCCATGCAATTACAATAACGTTTGTATATATTTAATATTGGCAATGCAGTCCTATTCTAAAATTAAAAAATTAATAACAACCTTTCTTTCTAATCAGTAAATAACTGAGAGTGCAGTGCGTTTGACATTGTTCAAATTCAAATGAAACTTCAAATTCTGTCAAGTTCTGTCTAGGAAATTGATGATTTCGTCAAATCACTACTATCAATCATTCGTAGGACTTGTAATATTCTGCAGTCCAAATGAATTTCACGCAGAAAACTTCGCGTCAAACACAGTCTTCCCTATTCGTCTTAGAAATTGCGGTAGAGAAGCATTTGAAAAAAGCTCTTAAGATCACACTATTTACATTATTCGGCTGCTGTTCTCATCTTTGTTGCCATGTTTACGACGTTTCGGTCGTTGTACGTTCCGGCCTTCTTCGGGTGCCAGGAATTTCGAACCGAACCCTTTATTACGATCACTGGGTAATAGATAGAGAACGCCATTGGAAACTACATAAACTTAAGGAATCAGCACATATGCAAGGCTACAAAACTTTCCTAAACCGGCCAAGCATACAAAGGAATACAATATGGGAGCCAGTAATACGAAGTGCTAGAAAAAATCATTAGCGTCAAAAGATTGCAATATGAGCTCCGGTAAAAAATGCTAGAGAAAATCATTACCATCAAAAGATTGCAATATGAACTCTGGTAAAAAAAAAAAATGATTACAGAGACATTAGGATTATAAGTCCCAGAAATTCACTTACTCTTGTCCTCATATTATTATATTGATATTTTTGTTGTTTTTTGCAAAACAAGGCTGACATCGACTAACTTACAAACCGGCCGTAGGTAGGTAGACCATAGCACCGTAGTATTTGAAATGGCGAAACCGATCACTGTAATCCTCGATAATTGTAACGTCTAAACAACCAACGTGTATCAATTTATTGGAATTTTGTAATATAATGAGAATTATAATGATAATGAGTGATACGTACCATCGCATGTTTTATTAACCAATTTACCAACAATGGAAGGTAGCTTATCGAAATCTGTAATGAACACTTCATCTTTTCTTGTAGCCATGTACTCCAGCTCTTCTTGGTTAATTTTATCTCCAATACCAATAGGAATCACATTAATATTTGTATCTTTCATTTTATGGGATTGAATTTGGGTTAAGTGGGGCTTATTTGATCGTCCATCTGTGAATATTAAGGCAATGTTTGGCGCTTCGTCGCGATCTCCATTATCTTCTGTGAAGACGTTCTTTCGTAGATATCTCAGAGCCCTGTCAGTTCTAGTTCCACCGCCTGTGTGATCTTTCATGTAATTTCGTAATTCTTTTAGAAACGACTTCCTGTTCTTAAAATCATTCAACTTAATGATTCTTTTCCCTATATCGTCGTTAAATGCGAATGCAGCCATTTGTATCTTCTTTGGTCCAACATCAAAATTCATGACAAACGCCTTCACAGCATTTAGCATCGTTCGAAATTCCCTTTTATTAATGCTTCCAGAACAATCAAGTATAAATACGATGTCAGCGATTGGGGAACATTCTGAAAGAATATTATTATAATTAATATTTTTTCAGTTCCAAAAGCAAAATAAGCAAAATAATCAAAATGCTTGACATGGAGTTACCGGTAATGAGCTTTAAACCACTAAATAGTGAGTTCATAATTGTGGTCGTGACAAAAATATAGATCATAATTACGGTTGTGATAAAAAGTAAGGTAAGCTGAGTAAATACCTACATATAAAATATATTTGATTTCTGTGAGTAAAGTGTCGATGTAACAGACTTTTCAAAGAATAAGATATCTCAAGTTACTAGTGTAAATGTTTTTTGGAAAAAAAAATATGAAAAAATTATTTTTGCAATAACCAAATTATTTTTATGCAAAATATTAAAAAAAATATTTGTAGGAATAGATTGGAAAAAGAAAGCATGTCACCACTTTTATCGCTCATGTAGAGCAAAGTGCAAACAAACAAGATTCAAAACTACGTAAAATTTAAAAGGACAAACATTTATTACAGTACATATTAAAAAAACAAAAAGAAAAAACAAATACATTATTTTACAAGATTTGGTGCGCGTCTTTAAAGAAACTAAGGCTGGGTATCAATTCAAACAATATACAAGATTTAAAATAAAATTACAGTTTTCGAAAATGTAAAACATTTTAAAAGGCAAAACAAAAATTTGGTAAGGCAGAAAATTCAAATGAAGCGCTCACCTAATTGTAAGACGAAAAAGAATGTCTCAGTACGAAGGGAGCTTAGATTAATGTGGAAGCACTGATGTCAAGGGGACTTGTTATGTTTTATCTTTTACAGAAAAATTCAGTTTTAGGTCCTTTAAATATTCTTCTCAGGAAACAATTGAAAATGAATTTTCCTCCTGGGTCATTAATCTTCCTCCTGGGTCATTAATCTGCCTTCTTGATGAACTTTTAGTTTCCGTTTCTTTTGGTTTTCCTTCTTCATTGAGTGACCTATGACTCCCTTCCTCTTTGAAATTTTTTTCTGCCTTGAAATCTGATTACTTTCTACCCTTATCAGTTGACCCAACTCTTTATAATAAGAAAACAGGAAGCACTAGAGACATTAATTTCAAAATTTACGAGAGTATGAGATCTCTGATTGGTTAGTAAATAAAATACTATATATTTTTTCAAATTAAAAAAAATGAATCATTAATAATTCACATACAAGTAATAATTTTGGCGATTCTTTAACCCGCTAATTCTAAAAGTAGAATTTTTGTAGATAAATGTAACAATTTTTATAAACTGTGTGGCTTTAAAATATATTTCTCTCAAAAATATGTGAACATGGAATCCTAGACGATTATAATATTTGTTTGATTATACCTTTTAATTAAGTTTAATTATTTTACACTATTAAAGTATAATCTTTTTTACAATGAAAACTAGTTAGGAATGTCATAAACCAGAAGAAAAAATTGTTAAAAAATGTTTTTTTTATTTATGCGTTATTATATTAGCATATATTTAACGTAAATTAGCTGTTGATATGTTATTTGCTTATGTTGAATTTAAGTGTCTATTTTTATCCATTTCCAGCAATTGGTCTTCAAACTTCTTTTTCTATTTAAACACAACACAATATAAAACAAGTTTAAAACATTTTACTATTACTTTAGAAACAAATCTAAAGATTTTGTTAAAAATAATACCATAAATGAGGTCTGTTATTGTTTGGTACAGTCATTATTTAAGTAAAAGATTAAAGATTTTCCATGATTTATCATCTATTCATTTTAAACTATTATTGATAATTTTTCGCAAATTATACTAATTCAGTGGCAAAGAAGATAATCGGAGTAACGTTCTGCAAAGAGGAATTAATTAGAAAAAGATGTGAGCAAAGGTTAATAAGGATTGCTGAAAAGATTTAATGACGAAAAAAGTGCTTAAATAATTTAATAAAACTTACTCGCTGGATTGCATCTGCTTCCATTTTTTGTATTTACACAAAATTCTCCAGGTTGGCACTTTTTATAGCATTCATTCCCTAGAAAATTTAAAAAAACAGATTGTCAGAAAAACCATCTTGAGAATTAGACAAAGTGACATAATTGTCGGTCTTTTCACTAACCACTCATTTTATGGTAGGTACCTCCACTCAATTTCGATATCTAAATTTTAAATTGAATTTTTAAAACTAGAAAAACATTCTTGAAGCTTTTATTTTAGTTTTAATTGAATGCTAAATGATTAAATTTACTCTTTCCAGTAAGCAAAATACACTAGTGTATTTCCAATAGAAATTATATTGAATGGAATCTAACAATTTGAGATTTAAACAATTTTTTTAATTTTTCGGCCATTTTTGAACGTTGACACATTTGTAAACAAAAATTAATTCTCGGTTTTAAAAATATTACAAAAATAAAATATACATCTGTGACACGTTATTTTTCGAAAATCGGCAAATTTAAAGTTAAATTAATCTGATTTGAAACAAATATTACTTTCTTATGGCATAAAATTTTGAATAAAAGTATTTCTTAATCGGAAATGTCTGACTCGTTGATGTTTCAAGAAGGCAATGACAACTCGTGTTATCAATCAGTTTACACAAATGGAAGCACGGTGACAAAAAATAACATCATTCGACTAAACGTTTCGTAAGTGGAACAACCATTGAAACACGTGACCTTTTATTGACAAGTTTCTTATAAGCTTCTATAGTAAAAAAAATGTGCAGTTTAACAAAAACATTTTTAAATTACTTTTCAAATCTTAATTCTAAATTATTTGCATTAAGCTTTTCAATTTTTGATTTGTAACTATAGTATTTATTTAATAAATTAATAACTTAATAACCGAAGACACTGAGTGACTGGAAGCGATAATTACTGTTCGTAGTTTTAGCCATGTACTAGCTTATATTTATATACATTTTTTATATATTTCTTGTTATTTATTAATCTTTTTATTTTTATATTTCTTCTTCTTATTTTTAATTTTTATATAATTTTTATTATTTATTTTTATTATTTTGTTATATATTTTACATTTATTTATTATTATTTTTATAAAATGTTTTTATGTCTTTTATTTAATTCATTTATATTATATTATTTTCTTTTAATGTAATTTTAATATTAATTTTAATTTGATTTATTTTTATTTTTACCTTAATTTCAAATTTTAAATTTAATTTTAATTTGTTTTATTTTATTTTTCCAATTTATTATATTAGGTGTAATGAATTTATATCTTTGTGTTATGTTTTATAAATATCTTTTATTTTACGTTTTATGAATAATTTTTCTGTTTGTGGATGGGATTTCATCATATCTAAACGTATTTATAAATGGAACTTTGTCTGTGTGTGTGTGTGTGTGTGTGTGTGTGTGTGTGTGTGTGTGTGTGTCCGTTACCTATAGACTCCGAAACGGCTGAACCGATTTTCTTGAAAATTTACATAGTTGTACTATAAGCGTCTGCGAGTGTTCTTAGCTAGGTTTTGTGTCGAGGTACACCCAATAAATATCAAAAATCATTAATCGGAAAAATCGGGTTATAGAAGGAGTTGTCCGATTTTAATCAAATTTGATGCACTGATAGACAAAGATATAAGAAACGATATTCAGAAGTTTCAAGGTTGCAGTTCTTACACTAGTACAGAAAATCGATAATATATATATATATATATATATATATATATATATATATATATATATATATAAGGCAAGATGTTTGTGTGTGTGTCTGTTTATCTGTCTGTATGTCCTTTATACAAATCCACAATTTTTATCCGATTCTCACCAAACTTCAAAATTTGACTTACATCCATTCATTTTTCTTTCAGTCTATGGTTTCGCTTTAACTGGAAGCAACTATTGCTTTTTACTTTGTGCCAACGTCCAAAGAGTCTGAGCTCCAGGACCATGGATTAGTTTTAAAGCTTTCATTTCACCCGAGCAACGCCGGGCTATACTGCTAGTAAAAATGCCCAAAGGTTTAACTTGAAACAATGTAACTGATGTCTATATCTGTCTGCAATTCTCTTCCGGCCAAAATTTATAATTTCTTTTCTCTTGACCGTTTCCATTTTCCTTTCTTCGCTCTCTACATTTTGTCACTTTTTTCCTCTTTATTTTACTCTTCACTTTCTACTTATTCTGTCTCTTTCTTTTCCCTCTTTCTTTTCTTTTTCTTTATAGATGTACTTTTTTTTTAAAGGCCAAAAGATTTGAGCCCAGACACCGTGTAACCGATGTAAATATCTGTCTGCAATTCACTTCCGGCCAAAATTTTAAATTTCTCTCTCTTTCTATTGGCTCTTTCCTTATTTTTCTCTTCGCTTTCTATTTCTTCTGTATCTTTCCCTTTCCCTTTTCTTTTCCTTTTTTTGATTTCTAATCTTATTTTCTGATCTTTTCTTCACTCTTTTTTCCCCACTTTTAAAATATCTTTTTACCACGAAAAAGAAATTCCGAATGAGGGGAAGTGATGTTTTTTAATTTTTGTTTTTAATAAAACGTTTATTACCATCATAATTTAACTACCTGAAGATACATTGTTCTTTCAATATCGAAAGAAAATGTACAATTTTGTAGTAGTTTGTAATTTGCACATGTTCTAAAGTAATATATATATATAATGTGCGTTGTGGCTCGGAACGAGAAATCGGAGAGCCGAGTTCGAATTCCAGTTAAAATCGTTGCATTCATTAACGCGTAGTAAAAATATTAATGTCTCTTCTTCTAGTTATGGGTTAAATAGCAGAAAAGACAGGACTCTACAGTTTTGTTTGCTAACCATTCTACCGCAGAACGAAATGCCAACCTACTGTGGGAAAAAATTCTGCCAAAAGAAGACATGACTGACCATTAACTAACTGGCTGATTTATATATATATATATATATATATATATATATAGAGAGAGAGAGAGAGAGAGAGAGAGAGAGAGAGAGAAAGAGAGAGAGAGAGAGAAAGAGACAGACAGACAGACAGACAGAGTGATAATTGAAGATATAATATATATGGTAAATTATATGTCTCTTCACAGAATGTTTTGTTTCAGCCAAGCAAAATGGCTTTCGCTTCTCTGTGATGTTTTAACGGTTTTTAACTAGCCATAACCACGCCTCGGAAAATCCTCATTGGCTATGGTATCGCCTCTGCGCAAAGCTAACGGTTATTGCTGAAAGAGTTTATCAAGGTTTAAATAAAAACAGTTATGGTCAGTGTGTTTCTTTGTAAATTCCAAAGTATTTTACACGGTTTGGAACACTGAGATTCACAAATCGAAACTTTTGATTTGATTCAATTTTTCTTATCAAATCGCAAATTAAATGTTACCACCCTTCTAGATCTTTTGTATTGATGCAGATGTTCCCTAGGTCTCACTCCTTGAACATATGTTGTTCTTAATTTCTATTAACGTCTTCTCGATTTCATCAGTTCTCAATTCGGTATCTATGCTGATGACACAACTATTTACTCCTGTTTTAATGCTGAGTCAGATAGGATCAATAAAATCAAATTGGCAGGTATTTTTTATAATCATTTCACTCCAAGCAAGGCGGGACTGCCACTAGTGCCCAGGGCGTTACAGTGAGAGAAAAAATGGTTTCAGGGGTTATTGAAGAAAGGATAAACGATGAACGAGATTGAGGAATGTAGAAAATGGCAATTGACATTGCATTTAAATTTTTGGAGATTGTATCTATCAGAGAAGCAAGTAAACGGAGGGAATTCTACAGGCGAGAAGTGCGAGTAGCAGTGGTAGTTACATTTAACTATTTCAACAGTAAAAGAGTGGGACCTAGGTGCCAATCTAGTAGCACGCTTAAATTTACTTGGAAGAGGCTCGAGAAGAAAACAGCCCGTCAGAACAGTTGCTATGAAAATATTTGTAGAAAAGACATAAGGAAGCCACGTTACGTCAGTGAGAAATTGACTGAAGTCGAGATGTCAAGTAAGGATCAATTAAATTGATAAATTAAATTAAAATCCTTCTTTTGATTTTGTCAAGAACCTTGAGAGGAATAGCAGGAGCACCCGACCAGACATAGCAACAGTATTCAATCCACAGACGCTTGGATAGATTTGTAAATGGACAACTTTCTGGCCCGACACAGAGAACCAACCTTCCTAGCAGTAGATGCAGATCTAGATCCAATATAGTCGTTCCTCTTCGGGTCGGTTGAGAGAGTGAGGCCAAGGAAACGCAGTGTGTTGCTCGCCAGGAGACTTGCATCAAGAATACTGATAGCCGGAAAAAAAGTTTTTCTATGATGGTTAAAGGACATTTTCGTTTCGGAGGCATTAAAATTTAAATTTATGCTAATCTAAAAATTATTTACAACTTGTTGTTAACTGGAGCTCGAAATGTCTTGTTAATTTTAACGCCGCCAAAACGAAAATGTTCTTTTAATCGTCTTAGAGAACCTTTTTTGTCTTCTATCGGCACGGTTGATGCCAACCTTCAGGAGAATGACTCATGGCACCTTTCCAAGTTAACGATTTCTGTTAACATGAAATGGAAAGATTATATTGACTCAGTAGAAAAGTTGGTTCACTATGTCAACTAGATATTTTTTCTTGCTTGAATCTATCTTACACGTTTATAAGTCTAACATTTATCCATGCACTTGAATATTACTGCCGCACCTAGTCTAGTGCTTCTGTTAGTCTAGTGCTTCTGTTAAGATTCTTTATAGAATACAAAAATAGAATCTGCAATGTAACCGGACCTGACCTGGTATTAGTTATATCGCCATAAAATAGCTTCCCTGTGCTTTCCCTATAAATATCAGTCAGTTAAGTGCCATACGCGAAACACGCTTAGGCGATCATGTCTCGAAAGAGACATGACTGACTGGGCAGAAGATTATGCCGCAGTAGGTTGCCATTGCTTTCTGCGGTAGACTGGTTGCCAGCCAAGGCTATAGAACCCAATCTGTCCTGTTATTTAACCCATAACTGGAAGGAATAGACGGATTAATACCTTTCCCAAGGGTATTTGCGCGTAAGTGAATGCAATGAATTCAACTGGAATTTGAACTCGGCTCCCCGATTTCCCGTTCCGAGCCGATATCCACTGCACCACAACGCACACCCCCTATAAATATATTCATGCTAATTGTTCTCTTGAGATTTCAATTTTGGTCCCGCTCCCATCAGATTGCGGGTACTAGTTAGGACTTCATAGAGAATTTTAGGTATGATGGTGGGTGTAGTGAAAATGGTAAGACAATATTGTTTTGATGTAAAGAATAATGTAGTATGTTTGGCTCGTTAGGTTTAAGTATAAGACATAAGACCAGTCTTCCCTTATCTCCCTGTTTGGCCTTGTGCTACATGATTGGATCTTTATAAATAAACGTTTCTTTCCTCTTTGGTTCGCTGATTTTACGAATTTACGCGTAATACTAATTTGGCGAAGGGGGAACACTCTGCTCGTCCGTCGATGAAGAGCGCGGCCAGCCGTAAGACCTGATGCAAATTGTAGAACTCAGTGAACACCTAGAACGCATATTGCGGCATCGAGATACCTTGTCTCGGGGCCCCGTCCAGTCTAGAGGCGGAATGATGTGCGTTGTGGTGCATTAGATATCGGCTCGGAATGAGAAATCGGGGAGCCGAAGTCGAATTACAGTTGAATTCCTTGCTTTCACTTCCGCGTAAATAAATAAGTGGACAGATTGGGTTCTATAGCCTTGGCTAGCAATCAGTCTACCGCAGAAAGTAATGGCAACCTAAAGGGGGATAATCTTCTGCCCAGTCAGTTATGTCTCTTTCAAGACATGATCGCCCAAGTGTGTATCAAGTATGGCACTTAACTGGCTGACTGACTGACTGACTAGTTGAAATTGCTAAATGTAACTAAGTTCTGTACTAAAGTTCTGCTAAAATGTAACTAAGTTATGTACTAAGTTCCGTACCCGGTGCCCCGAGACAACGTATCTCGATGCCACAATGTGCGTTCTAGGAAGTTTCATATCTTCTGGTCTTCTTGTCTTTTGATCTTTAAAAATGTAATTGTAATAGTCATTTTCTGACTTCTTAATTCCTGTTCTTTTATTATTCTTTTTCATCAATAATGTCTTTCTTTTTCTAATATTCTTTCAGATTCAGAAACCCCTTGCGTCTTAGTTTTTTTATTACATTGCTTGAGATGTACTAATTAAACAAAAAATAAAGAAATGATACCTAGTGATATATCAAATTGATAAAATTTTATTTGCTTCTTTTTATATTTTACTCGGAATTATTGGATATTCGACAATTTACTTCCAGATCTTGTCGCATTCACATCACTCAGTACAGTGAGTGTCTGAGACCGGAATGCAACGTGATACCGAAAATAAAGCAAAGCAAAATTTATGAGCAACTAGAAGAAAAGGATAATTAACCTTTTTTTATTGATAGAAAAAAATTAAAATTTTACAGTCATTTTGTATATTTTAGATTCTTTATTATATCAGTTAGTATTCAAACATTTTATTGCCTTGGAATTTATTTTCCTTTCGTTACTATGTATAACTTTTGTCTATTTTTCAAAATATCATAGCAGATGTTTTTTTGTTCAATGTTTTTAATCTTATTCGATATTTTTAGTTAACACTAACCATGGGTATATAGTCAGTCAGTTAAGTGCCATACATGATACCCGCTTTGGGCGATCATGTCTCGAAAGAGACATAACTGACTGGGCATAAATGACTGAGTTCGAATTCCAGCTGAATTCATTGCATTCACTTACGCGCAAATACCCTTGGGAAAGGTATTAATCCGTCTATTCCTTCCAGTTATGGGTTAAATAACATGACAGATTGGGTTATATAGCCTTGGCTGGCAACCAATCTACCGCAGAAAGCAATGGCAACCTACTGCTGGATAATCTTCTGCCCAGTCTTTCGAGACATGATCACCCAAACGTGTATCACGTATGACACTTAACTGACTGACTGACGAGACTGATATCCAGATATTACTAATTTACAGCTAAGCTGGCTAGATCTGACGATTTTTCTATGCTAACATTTTCTTTTCTCGCCTTTCTTGCTTGTGAAAATCTCTTCCGACTCTATGCTTTCGAACCAATATTAATCTACAAAAATTTAAATGCAATATCAATTGCTTTCTATTGTTTTCCTGATTATTCTTTTTGTCCACCTCATTATTAATTTTTCTGTTCCTAATTCTTCTACCCTCAGTAACTCTTTGTGTTTAGTGGCTTTACGGTCTTTCTTAGCATGCAATTGATTAAAAAAAGTACCCTGCTTACTCTATGAATTGATATTTCAATAGTAATGTTGCTTTCATCCATTACTTTACAAGCCGTTCATTTTGGGTGGGTTTGGATAATGAGAACTTTACTAGCTGTCTTTGCTTTTTATTACAAAGATCTACGAGTATTTTTTTAATATTCAAAACTTTCCCAACATCAGCAAGCTTCTGAATGAGTTGGACAGCTTGCATTGATATTCCTAGTTACTTAAATATTTCACCTTGAATCATTCGTTGTGACATATTCACGACGTTTTGGCCGTTGTACGCCCAGGCTTTTTTCAGTCTACCTCAGTGGACGAAATAAAAGGTTCGGTTCGAAACTACACTAAAAAAAAAACAAGTTGAAGGCTCAATCTGCGTTTGATCATTTAACACGAAAAATGTGCATTCGTATCATAGTCTGGGATGATGTTAATATTGAAGGTTGTCAAGTGGCTCATGCTCTTATATGTCTTATTTTCAACATTACAGTGCGTTTAGGTCTGTAACTTACCTCGTATCGTCTTCCTGTGAATACGACAACTCACATTACAATCCTGAATGATCACAGATACTACTCTTGAAAATACATTGCAGAATATTTCATTCTTTTTAGTAAAAAATTAACTTTCGGACTCGGTAATACATTTCTTTTGCTCGCCATTATATATATATATATATATATATAGTGTTCTATTAAGATGGATCGAAGTTAGCAGTAAATAAAACAGTGTTATTGGTAAATGTTATTGATTTCACTGTTAGATCATGTTGAGTCATGGCAATTCAGTCAGTTAAGTGCCATACGTGATAGACGCAGTAGGTTGCCATTACTTTCTGCGATAGACTGGTTATCAGCCATGGCTATAGAACCCAACCTGTCATATTATTTAACTCAGAAATGGAGGGAAGAAGCGGATTAATACCTTTCCCCCAAGAATATTTTCGCGTAAGTGAATGCAAGGAATTCAACTGAAATTCGAACTCGGCTCCCTGATTTCTCGTTCCGAGACGATATCCACTGCACCACAAATGTGTGAAAAATAATATCGCCTAAATGTCCGCCAAGGTTTTGGCGGCACACCTACACTCAATGGTCAAAACGTCTTTTCATAGTTGCTTCTTGATCTTACCAATATGCCTTATTATCTAATCCTTTAGCTGTTGAATTGTGGTTGACTTGTTAGCATAGACCTTAATTTTGAGACAACTCCAAAGAAAGAAATCTAAAGTTCATCAAGTCGCATGATCGTCGTTACCAATTGGCATCACTGTTTCGAGAGATGAATCGACCTGAAAACTTCTCATTTAATAAAACTATTGGCCGTGTGGCATGTGGCCCCGTCTTATTGGAAGCACAAAACTTCGACATCCATAGGATTCAGTTCAGGCCATAATTGCCATTATATGACACTATCTCCCACAGGGATACTTTCCCTTCTTCCGCGGGGATACTTTCCTTTGGTTGGTTTAAAACAACGGAGAGAGAGAAATCGATACTGGCAATGTTATTAATGTTTTATTGCGTCACGCGATGTGATCTTAGAAAAAACACAATAATTTTATTACCATCAAGTACTTCTAAAGGCCGGAGAGCATAAAATCTCATTATTTTGGGAAAATATACATTTCTCTCCTTTCATATTTTTATATAAATTTCTCTTCTTTTGGTGTTGAAATGTCGATTTCGCTAAGCTGAAAACGCGTAGACAAAACAAGAGTCAGAGATAAGGTCACATGAAAGCCAAGGCCCGCTGGTGAACACAGGAGTCCATAATAACCCGAAAGGAATCGAGGTCCGATGTGAGTTGGCAAAATCTCATTCGTCGAGTTAAAACCTTCCGCAAATCGGATGAGCGGCAAAACGATTTTCATTGGCCGAAGGCTGTGAGCCGACCGGATCCACAGAGAGGATCGAAATTGGTTATAAAAATGGATGCGCGACAAGTAGAGTTGGAGAATTAGTCAGTTGGAGTTGCTGTTTTTCGGACAGAGAGCCACCGCCGCCAACACCACCGCCGCCAACACCACCGCTGCCAACACCACCGCCGCCAACACGACCACGCCTCCGATCCGGCACCTTCCGTCAGATTCCGTCAAGAACCCGAAAGGACTTTGCTGTTTTAGAAGTTACATAGAAAATTGACAACCCTGATTATAGAGAACATCAGTCAGTCAGTTAAGTGCCATGCGCGATACACGCTTGGGCGATCATGTCTCGAAAGAGACATGACTGACTGAGCAGAAGATTATCCCGCAGTAGGTTGCCATTGCTTTCTGTGGTAGACTGGTTGCCGACCAAGGCTATAGAACCCAATCTGTCCTATTATTTAACCCATAACTGGAGGGGAGAGACGGATTAATACCTTTCCCAATGGTATTTGCGCGTAAGTGAATGCAAGGAATATCAACTGGAATTCGAACTCGGTTCCCCGATTTCTCGTTCCGAGCCGATATCCACTGCGCCACAACGCGCATCTGTAGAGAATATAGAGAATGAAAATGCGTGAAAAGACTTTAGTGAAAATTTGAAGAGATCTGTTTACTTCAACGCTAACGAAACTTAGACAATCACTTTAATTAACGATTGGAAGCTATGATGTTTTAGCGAAATTTCTCTCACCGTTGTAACCAGCATTTTAAACAACTGTATATCACTTTCGACAACTGTATTCCTGGGAAAAGAAAGACATTGTTTATATATGTATATATATATATATATATATATATATATATATATATATATATATATATAAAGACATTCTCCGTAACTCTCCAGACGTGTTCGACTTCGTTCATTCATCGTATTAATTTTTTTTTTTCTCAAACCACATGTGTACACCAGTGACCGGACTGGCTCAAGAAGGCGACTATTAGAATTGCACGACGAGACCTCTGGGATCTAATCACAACGTGGGACAGTGGCCCGATGTTGCAACAGACGTCTTGTAATCCAGCTTTTGTGGCGACATCATCGGACGAGATCGTCACGACCAGCAACAGCGACAAAACCAACCGCACAACCGTGTGGCAGTGTCACAACTGGGATCGTTAGACAGACGGCCAGTCCGGCCTGAGGCGTCACAATTAAATTAAATAACATGATCCAACAGGGAAATCAATAAAATTTCACCAATAACACTCTTTTATTTATTGTCAAATTTGATCCGTCTTCTTGGAACACCATATATTTATAATTTGGAAGATTTCCAATTTCATTTTTAATAACCTTTGATAATATTCAATAACGAAGATTTATTGCTGCTGATGAAAATTTTAAGATTTAGAAATTAATGAAAAATAGTGTGAAATTGAATATATCTCGAAAAATTGTCAGAAACACTACCATGAGGCAGCTATGAAAATTTAATACATGGAATGACATCAGCAGACTGTAGAAAGATTTTGAATTAAGAAACGAGCACATCACGTTTGGCTAACACAACATTATCTTCGTCCTCTTCAAAAGAATTAACGTTTGTTATTGCCCCTCTTGTTGGATATATTTTTCTCTGCGAACAATGTTTCTGGGAAAACAATGCTGAACCCAACGTTGATTGGACAGTTGCTGCAACCACGAGGACGATACTCAAATTAAAACTTCGTATATGGGATGATGACGAGGATTAAATCTTTGCAAAAAAAGAAAATCTTTTTCGCCGGGATTACCACTCAATTCGAATGTCACGGAGGTCAAATTTCACAATCTTTTTCTTCATAAAAATATCGACGCCAATATAAAACTGCTTCTTCGTCGTCCTCGTCAACAATAATAATCTGAATAAAATGACTTCGTCTAAAACAATACACTGGATCCAAAATGTAAATAAAATATAGCCATTACATTTTCTTTTTATTTTTAAACAAGGCGGTGAGAGGGTTAGACCGAGTTGTCAGCATACATGCGTCAAAAGGGACCAGCCTTAAAAGACTGGCTCTTCTCTTCGACTCACGAAGTCAAACTCTCAAATCAAAACTGACAATTACTAGTAAAAATTCAACTTTTTCCAACTGTCAGTTTTTTGTCAATTCCGCTTTACTTACAGCTGTCTTCCAGTGTAAAATTTTCCTGATGTGCTAACCTTTGTTGATCTTGTTAGCCATAACGAAAATTCTAAATCCACATATGCACTTCCTGCACCCACCTGACAATTTAAGCAATCCTCCTTTTTTTTCAAATTTTACAACATCTGTGTCGCTAAGAGCAAATACAATTCATGGCAAAATTCTACACCGACCAAAATATCGTAGTGACGAATCTACAACATGTCTTATGCTTCTAAAATCAGTCATAATCAAATATCTTTAATAATGTCATAGCCGAAAGTTTTACATTTAACAATCTTAAAACTTAAAAATCCTACACAAATCAATAAAACAGGAAAAATATAAGTTAATGCAACATTGTAAGATACAAATGCAGGTAGATAGATTTTATATATTTTATACTCACGATCGTTACATAGCTCTCCAAAATGATGGCCGGTACATTTGCATCTTTTTACTGAGTTACAGGTACCATTATTTTTGCAGGGATTGTGTTTGCCACAGTAAACTGAAAAATATAACCCTCGGATTTTTAAAAAATATTAATAATGAATAAATGTTTTGAATTCTATGTATTATATCTAGCTAATCCAGATATCATTATATATCTGGATTAGCTAGCAAAACAAGTCATAATGCCATAAGAAACGTATACTCCTAAGTATGACGCCAATACAAAAACTTTAGCAACTAGAGAGTGCGACAAGTAAATTGTCATCATTTTACATTTTTAATTTCATACATGCACGTTATTTGTTTTTTTATTTTTCGACTGCATAGTATAGTAGGGTCAGTTGGGCATTTTCTGTGATAAAAAGAGCACCATGATGCAACTCACTCCATGAGAAATTTAGAAACGACATGCTCCAGTAGGAACATTCCAAAGTGTTTGGTTGTCAAATCTGAGGACAGTGAAGAGGATTTGGAAAGTATTGGATGATACAAACAGTCAACATCATAGTGTTTAGAGGGATCATTAGTGATGTTGACGTTATGCCTCTATTTATCATCCCACACCGCCTCAGACTCAACACGGGTGCTTATATCAAGTGTCTTGAGGAGGTAGTTCTGCCTTGATTCAAGAGGGTGGCTGTTGAAACAAGCAAGAGATCCCATTCATGGCTGTTAGACAACTTCTGCGACCCTATCACCCCTTGCCATCTAACTCTCCAGAATACAACCCTTTTGATTATTATGTGTGGGGTACAGTTGAGCGAGCAAGAGACCAACAAAACTCCTTGTAACACCATAGATAAACTGAAGGTAACGATTATGGCTGCATTGACCAATATCAACAAGGAGACCGCTCAAAAGATTTGCAAGAGATTTCGAAGTCGACTGTAGTTGAAGCCAATCGTGATTTTATTGAATAAATTTACTCTTTCGGATTTCAAGATAGTTGTGTAATTTTAGTAAACATACCATTTAAAATGAGACGTGAACGTTATTTTCATTTTAGCGTAATTTATACTGCAATTTATCCATTGCACCCTTTACAGGTAACAGAGATTTCAGTGATTGAAGTTTTCCCAGATATAGCAACCGGTCTCAAGTTTTTGTTTTAATGTGACTCATAGAAATTTAGTTTTAATTCTAAGTTAGACTATTAGATAGGAACTTCTTTCTCCAGTCAATCAGTGCCTAGAAGCAAAAACATTTTCTTTGGCAAGCTTTATATTTTTTTCATGCTGTTCAGAATTATGGCATTTTTGTTCAATTTAAGGATATTACTTAACAGTTAAGTTGGCTAAAATCCTATTAGAAATATGTTGTATCGCCGACGGGGATACAATACACAGAAAAAGTGTGATGTGATATTATTCAGCACAATATCCTGTGCTAAACGGATATATACAAAACAGTACAAGAGTTACAGTAACAGACAAGACAGAACTTACAACAGACAGAGGAGGGATTTAGATCACAACAGTTGCCGAAGTAGTCAGTCCGAATATTATTCGAATGATATACGAATATTACGCCTCGAATGCTACTATTCGTTACTTAAATAGACCATTTTAGCCTGTTACATGTCACGATGTGCGTTGTGGTGCAGTGGATATCGACTCGGGGAGCCGAGTTCGAATTCCAGCTGAACTCCTTGCATTCACTTACGTGCAAATACCCTTGGGAAAGGAAATAATCCGTCTCTTCCCTCCAGTTATGGGTTAAATAACGGGACAGATTTGGTTATATAGCCTTGGGTGGCAACCAGTCTACCGCAGAAAGCAATTGCAACCAACTGCGGGATAATCTTATGCCCAGTCAGTCATGTCGCTTTCGAGACATGATCACCCAAGCGTGTATCACGTATGGCACTTAACTGACTGACTGACATGTCACGACCCTCTCCGGTTAGTGGCTCCCTCACCTTCGAGGGTGACAATGTTATGTCTTTCCCTGCAATAATATCAACCTTCCCGGGTAAATTCCAAGAGGATTTACTGGATATTAGGTCAGATGGCGATTAGATTATCTTATTCGCTCATCAAGCACATGGGAAAATTAAAACACAAGACCTTTTGAACAAACAACAAAATGTAGGCAACACAAGACACGTGATTAAAATTAAACTATTAATTTTATTGTCAATTGTGAATAGAAGTAAAATCTGATTTGACAAACACGTTTCATCTCGTCGGAAGCTTATGGCCAACTAACTGAAAATAATTTTCTTCTCGTGGACTAGGAATTCCCGCCGATTTTCATCGTACCATCTTGTCGACCAAGTTTATCACGACAAGTGTTTGTTACTATGCAGTTAACGGCCCACATTCACTTTGAATAGTAAAAACTGATTTTCTTCACTTAGCAACTATTCTGTTAACGCAAGCGCGTTTCTAAGAAAAGGTTTTTGTTCATAAAATGCCTTGTCTACTATTTTAGCCAACTTGAATGGCTGAATGATTGAGATAAAAGAAAAAGAGAATGAGAGAGAGAGAGAGAGAGAGAGAGACAGACAGACAGACAGACATAGATAGATAGATAGATAGATAGATAGATAGATAGATAGATAGATAGATAGATAAATTCCTCACAAGCTATGGACCATTTCATCATTTAGAAACACGTTAAAAAAATTTCTTTATCAAACTTTATATTTTATTCATACTGTTCGGAATCATGACATTTTTTGTTCAATTTAAAGATATTACTTAACAGTTAAGCTGCTTAAAAAAACCATCAGAAATGATAAAAAATTATGCTCATATTTTGCTATAATTCTGAAATTTATATCGTTCGAACTGTTGTTCGGATCTTTATTGCCTTATTCGCGACGTTTTGGACCAGTCAAAAACATGGCCCAGTGAGTAAAATCTTTGGTTAGACCCAGTGATTTGACCCAAAGAGTTGTGAGTTCAATACCTGGCTACAGCAGTAGGGAACAAAGAGTGTTCATATAAACGCAAAGTGACATGGCTCATGAAACGAGAACAATATACCCCACTGATCGAAATAAAGGGTTCAGCTGGAAATTCCAATCACCTGAAGAAGGCCGTACAACGGCCAAAACGTCGTGAATATGAATATATCAATAAAGATGACAACAGTTCTAACAATCTAAATAATGTGATGCTAATGTCTTTAACAATAACTTATAATTTCTTGAATAAGATTTAAAATAATTGACAAGTTTGTTACACACTAAAAATGTCATTCAATAAAATCAACCATGAAAATAAATTAAATGATTAACTAATGATTTTTAATTAACTATTGATTATTGAGCTTTAAAAGAAAAATGAGGACTCACTTTATGATAAAATATTAAATGACTCAAAGAAGCTGTAACCGAGAATTTCGACAAGGAACGGAATTATCAAGAACTTGAGTCTCAGTTTTCTTAAGTCTAAAATGTTGGTTAAATGTTTAAATCAGATTATCAGACATAAACTCGATGAAAATTTAACGGATAATATATACTGATTACTTTTTCTTCTGCTCGTAATGAGTGCAAGAGGATCCCAAATGATGCTAAGTTGTTGTTTGCTGACAGAATGAAGCAACGTACAGCAGCCTGAAAATTTGACTCCAAATAATACAAGTGGCTCTGCAAAAGTGTGTTAACAACAAACCTTCCGTTCCTCCTTTAATCAATTCTTCGCTCGTAGATTCTCCACCAACTCTACATTTGATTCGTCTGAAGTATCCGCACCCGCACCAAGAACTGAGGCTCAAGTGAGTGAAGTTTACGTTTCCCCATCGCTGGTTTATAACATGATTTCAAAGCTTGACCTCCATAAGGCGAACGGGGGTGACGGAATTCCAGTCATTATCAAGAACAAATGTGCCTCTGAACGCTCATCTGTACTCTCCAATCTCCAAGCTCTACAATTACTGCCTCTCTGCTTCTCGCTTTCCTGCCTGCTGGAAGTCTTCCTTTGTGGTTTCTGTTTTTAAGAACTCTGGAGAACCCTCAGATCCCTTTAATTATCACTCTATCAGCCTCTTACTGATTTTTGACAAATTGTTCGAGGTTATTATTAATGTTGAAGTGGTTCAACATCTCACAGCCTACAGCCTATTTTCCGAGAAACAGTACTGCTTCCGCTTCGACAGGTCTACTGCTGATATGCTAATGACCATCACAGTGTATATATACCAGGCTCTTGATAAGAACAGTGTAACTAGAGTTGTTGCCTCGGATATCTCCAAAGCATTTAACAGAGTCTGGCACGTTGGTTTTCTGCACAAACTACAGGGCTTTGGTATAAATGGACGCTTGTTTGATTTAATCCAAACATTCCTATCAAATCATGTAATGAAGGTCGAATTGAACGGACATACTTCCAGATTCTATCATATGAAAGCGAGTGTCTCTTAAGTCTCTATCCTAGCTCTTACGCTTTTTTGATCCTCATCAACGATCTTTCTGATGTAATCAGATCCCAAGTATGCATCTATGCTGATGACACAGCCATTAACTCCTGAAATGGCACGTAAATCTTAATGCTTCCAAAACGAAGTTCCTATCCTTTAACCAACATAGACAATCTCATCTACCCCTATCAGCATGGATAATCCTAGTCTTCCAGAAAGCAATACACTGCATCTCCTCGGCCTCACTCTATCAGCTGACCTCAAGTGGAAAGACTACATTGAATCAATAGGTAAATCTACTGCTAGGAAAGTTGTGTCACTTTGTTGGACCAGGAAGTTTTTCTCTTCTAAATTAATCTTGCACATATACAAATCTACCGTCTGGTCGTGTATTGAATACTGCTGTCACATCTGCTATTTTTCTTGGGATTCTCGACAAAATCTAAAGGAAAATCTGCAATGCAATCGATCTCGACCTGGCAGCTCGACTTCAGCCACTCTCTCACCGACGAGATGTGGCTTCTCTGTGTCTCTTCTACAAATACTTTCACGGCTTTTACTCCGATTTGCTTACCTCCCTGGCGCCTTTCTCTGCAAGAATTTACTCAAGCTACTAGACTGGCAATTAGGTCCTACCATTTTTGCAGTGAAAACAATAAAATATAACCGCAATTTCTATTCTTTCAGCTTCTTTTCTCACACTTCCCGCCTGTGTGATTCCCTTCCGTATACTTGCTTCTTTGATAGCTACAATTTCTAAGAGTTTAAATACAACGTCAATTGTCATCTCTTATCTCCTTGACTCCTATCCTTTCCCCGACACCCCTGTATCTTTTTTCCTCCCTTTCCGCTCTACTCTCACGCAGCTCTCTTCTTACCCATTCTCCGACACCCACTGTAACCTGTTCCTCTTTATATTCACTCTCTTTTTATGTAACCGCCTCCTCACCAGTGGCAGTATTGCCTTGCTTGGGGTGAAACGATTATAATATATATACGGATTTTTTCTGAGTTTGAGTTGTTATACTCTCAAATCGTCCATCATGTTCCTAAGTCCGTCGAGAAGTATTCTGAGGTTAAAACTAGGTTGTTTGAGTTTGCCACTGAATACTCTGCGCTAGGTTGCAAGAAAGATTCTCTCGACTGGCGCAGTGTTCATTTTCAAACGATTAGAGCTTTACGCTCGCGGGGTGATATTTATATCACCAAGCCAGACAAGGGTGCCGGTGTCGTGATTTTGAATAGATCGGATTATATTGCAAAGATGAATAGTATATTGGATGATCCATCTAAATTTACAGTTATCGGTCCAGCCGATACTCACGATAACACCGGCAAAATAGAAGCCAAACTTCAACGTTGGCTGTTGTCCCAGTATAAAGACAAATTAATTTCTAAAGACATCTATAGTAGGATCAGACCCGTGGCCTCGCAACGCCCTAGAATGTATGGCCTTCCAAAAGTTCATAAAGACGGAGTCCCACTCAGACCTATTTTGTCTATGGTGGGCTCCGCACAACATGAGTTGGTTAAGTGGTTGGCTGAGATTTTCCAACCTGTGTCTCTTGCTCTGTCTGCGTACAATGTCATCGACTCCTTCAGATTTTCTAGTTTCATTAGAAACTTAGATTTTTCATCTAGGGATAAATTTATGGTCTTCTTTGACATTGTCAGTTTATACACAAATGTTCCATTAAATGATACTATTAGCATTTGTGTTGACATGTTATATAGAGGGAATTTAGGTGCCGTGGCAATACCCGAGGAGTTATTCCTGGAATGTATGCGATTGGCAACTGAGGGGGTCGAATTTAGCTTTGACGGGACAATGTTTTCGCAGACAGACGGCGTTGCGATGGGTAGTCCTTTGGGTCCTGTCCTTGCGAATATTTTTGTGGGATTTCATGAGCGTCTGTTATTTGAGAGTGTAGCAGAACCTTTGATATATCAACGATATGTTGATGATATCTTCTCTTTATTTGACAGCGCCATTGATGCTGAACATTTTTTAGTTCAGCTGAATTCTTTACATTCTTCCCTTTAGTTTACTATGGAGATTGAAAGGGATAGATGTCTCCCATTTTTAGATGTCCTTGTTCAGCGGCGGGACGGTACTTTCGTGACTTTTGTTTTTCGCAAACCAACCTTCACTGGTTTGTATACTAATTGGAAGTCGTTTGTCCCTAAGTCTCGTAAACTAGGTCTGATAGAAACCTTGGTTCACCATGCCTTGAATATTTGTTCTCTTGAATGTTTAGAAAGCGAATTAATTCGCTTGCAGGAGATTTTCGAAGGCAACGGGTACCCGGTTCGTGGTGAAACGGGTAATTGATCGCAAGATCAATCGTTATAAAGAACCTAAGGTTGAAGGACCTAGCCGCTGTCCCTTGTATCTGAAAATACCCTGGCTTGGTAGAAGATGTCAAACTATAACCGACAGAGTTTCGGCATGTGTTCCGTCCTGCTATTTTGCGGTGCAGTTGCGTGTTGTTTTTCAGACTAGACCTGTGTTTCCTTCCTTCAGTAAAGATAGGTTGCCCTATTTTCGAAAAAGTTCAATTGTTTATCAATTTAAATGTTGTTGTGATGCGGCATACATAGGACGTACCGATCTGAGGTTGGGGACGCAGGTTTCACAACACGTCCCCGCTAATATACGTTCCAGTGGCTCTCTCAGACCTATAAGAACAACACAATCTGTTCTGGATTCCGCTATTAGCCGACATCTTTTGGACAATCAAGTGTGTGCCTCGGCATATGAGGACAGCTGGTTTACTGTCTTGCACAGCGCTCGGTCTACACACCATCTTCGTATTTTGGAAGCAATTTGCTTGAAAATTCATCAACCGAGCCTGTACAGACAGAAAGAGCGGTTTTTACGCTCCTTACAATTGCTGGTGAGTCTGTGAGTGTAACATTTTTTCACTTTTAAACACTCTTGTGAAATTATATGTGTACACCCCACTTACATTTTATGTGTTTTTTTTTTCAATAAATTTATTTTTAAACGAGTTCCATCGTCTCCCAGCATTGTAAGTAATTTATTTTGCCTTGTCCTTTTCCTTATTTCCCTTAAAATTAAAGCCAACGAGAACCCTTGATAAGAGTTGGCCGAAAGGTTCCTCGGGTTTAAATAATATGACGTCTGTTCTTTTTAAAGCCATATATATATATATATATACTTAGGTATAATGTGACCCCTGAATTTTTGTTTTAATTTATTTTAACCCCTCCAGAAAAAATGGCTTATGTATAGTCACCTTAAATGCATGATTTTGAACCTCTTAAAAAACTAACTAGATATAATGCAACAACCTATTTTTGCGTCAAAAACTGATCATAAAAACTCGCACAATATTTGAGTATATTCAGTAGATATTTTTCTATGAAATTCAACGCTGTATTTAGAAATAAAATTAATTTCTTTAAATTCTTCTTCTTTGTGTTGTGCCTCCTCAAGACGTGACGACAGGATTCTTCACAACTTCCTATACTTTGGGTCTCTAAGTAATATTTACCTCTTACTATCCTTCCTAGTCGCGTTCTGTTATCCATTTGCACAAATTCGTTAGTTAGGTTATTCAGTGTTTCTTATTTTTAATATGTTTTGTGTGAATCAAATTCTCCAAACTGTCTTTCTTTATTATGTATCTCAGAAATTTAAACTGACGCTTTTTTATTCTTAGTAAAAATGTCTTTTTCTTTTCCATTAACTTAAAACTTCTTCATTGAACACAGTTTGCATCTATGGTATTCCCAGTATCCTTATGTAGAACATCTCTGTTGCCTGAAGTCTTTCCAATGCTGACAAAGTAAACCTAGTTGCTGCTCTTGAAAAGAACCTCCAACTTGTGATAGAATGGGGATAGGAAATGGCTTGTAAGTTTTACTGTTTCCAAAATGAAGCCGTTCTCCTTTAACCACCATAGAAAAATTTTCCCACCTTTCATCAATATGAATGACGCTAGTCTCCTAGAAATAAACACACTGCATCTCCTTGGCCTCACTCTCTCAATCGACCTCAAGCAGAACGACTACTTCTAATGTATAGCTACATCTACTGCTAGAAAGTTTGGATTACTCTGTGGAGCCAGAAAGTTTTTTTCTCGTCAGAATCCATCTTGCACATTTATAAATCTACCATTCGTCCATGCATTGACTACTGTTGCCATATCTGGTCAGGTGCTTCTGATATTCATCTTGAGGTTCTTGACGAAATCCAAAGCAGAATCAGCAACGTAGTTGATCCTGATTTGGCAGGACCCCTTTAGTCACTTTTTGACCGACAGGATGTGGCTTCTCTCTGTCTTTTCAACGAATATTTTCACGATTTCTGCTCTGGCGAGCTTATTTCCCTGGTGCCCCGACCACATGAATTATACTTGTACTACTAGATTGACATCAAGGTTCGACACTTTTACCGTCAAAATAGTCAAATGTAACTGCCATTTCTACTCCATCAGTTGTTTTTTTTTTTTGTTTGTTTGTTTGTTTTTTTTTGCATATCCCACTTGTGGAACTCCCTTCCGTATACTTGTTTCCCTGATAGCTACAATCTCCAAAAGTTTAAATGCAATGTCAGTTATCATCATCTATCTCCTTAAATCCCATCCGCTTCCCCAAATCCCATTCACCTCCCCAAATCCCATCTACCTTCCATTCTTTCTTACGCAATCCCTGTACCCCCTCTCTCTCTCTTTCTCTCTCTCTCTTTCTCTGTGTAATCACTGCGCACCAGTGGCAGTCCTGCCTTGATTGGGGTTTAATGATTATAAAAAGAAAGGAAAAAAAATTAATTACCGCTGACCTATCTAGCATAAGTGAAAATTTATATATTATTTTGCAACTTAATTCATTGAAATACATTGAAAACTTATTGAAATCTCACAAAAGCAACTGAATCTAGTATGATACACAGTAATTATTATTAGATTTTCTTTTAAAAATAAAATTCTTTTTACAGTGTCTAAAATCTTCAACGCCATTGCATTAAGAAAAGAATATGAACAACTATAAAATAACATCAAAATCTTTTTAAACATGAGGGCAAATAACCAGTTATTTAAACATGAGGTCAAACACCCACTTACTTAAGTGTTTTATTATTGATATGAAGTTGATCTACTGAATAATTCTCAGGAAGTAGAACTGATCATATCTTTAGGCAAATTTTGGCATCGTTTTTAGGTTTTAGTAGAGTAAGTAAAATGGACATTTTGCATATAACTTACGCTGGCCTGTTTCGGAAGATTTCATACCCAAGTGCAATTTTCTGCTCAGATTATGACAAAGGCATTTTCGACATAATTTATAAAGCAAAATTAAACCGTAACTGATAGCTTTCATGCGCAACACTTGATGACATATTGTTTAAACAAAGTACTGCAATCAAATACAAAATAACTGACAGTTACTTACTTCGTCCCTGGCAAAAGGAAAGTAAAGCGCTGAGGACCAACAGCGAAAATATAAAAATCTTCATCATTACTGATGTAAGATTTCTGCAAAAACTGAATTCAGTCTTAACTTATATAGTCTTAATTACATTTAGATTGTGATGACGTGATACTTCCGTTAAGAATGACTTTTTTGATGAATAATATTGATACTCTGGGTGATTAACGACTTTCGGAAAACACATATATTTTTCTATTTTTTCTCTGGTTGGGCCAGCTGGCTCAAATGTTACAGACTGAAATTCTTTTGTATTTAACACATTTGAATTTTTCATAAATTTTGAAAGCTATTTGCACTGTTTTTAAAATGTTATCCGTGTTTCAACTGGTCACCAAATACCGTGACGATCGATTTTTGGTTTCAACTTTTCTATTCACGTTTCTTTCTTAATTTATACTAAATTTAACATAATTTATCCAAAAATGATTCTAACATCTTCTGTTGTTATTCAACATCAGTCTACTAGTCAATTAAAAGAGTACTCCATTGCTGAAATTCTTGAAGTGCGTAAATATTTTTCTAACGAAAGCTTTATGTTTGGGAAAGAGTGTACAATCTTAAAACATGAATTCCTATTACAAAATCAAATAATATTATTTTTTTAAAGCTGTGTAAGTCATTTAATTCCTTTACTAACATAAAATGCTGCTTCAAAATCTCGCTATTTGCGAAATTATTTTAATACTTGCAGTTGATAATGTTTGTATTTATTTCGTTAATCGATATCACCTCATGCAAGTCAGTAAATCCACCGAGATACAAGGGGTTACAGAATGTGGTAAAATTACGATCAGAAACATTGATAAAGAGCGAGAAAAGAAAATAGTAATCATGTGGACTATAGATGTGTGACTGACATTTAATTTAAAATCTTTTTAGGTTAAAATTGGCTGAAAAGCATGGAGCTGGAAGGGAGTTCTAAAAGCGAGAAGTCTGTGAGAATAAACTGTTAGCTTAGAATTTATGGCTACATGTTACCTGCTCAACTGTAACTTAATGTGTTCTTGACGCTAATCTAGTCTTCTTCATGTGCCGTGTCTCTTCAGAATGTAGATGATCATGGACTTCCATTTCTCCCTGTCTCGTGTCACTCTTAATATCTTTCGTCTTGGTCTCTCTCCTAAACCCCGCTAGGCTATCCATTTGTTCAAGCATATTAAATATGACTCGCACTGCTTTCCCCTGTCTCTCTATTCTTCTATCCGTCCTGTGAGTATTAGATTCTCCAGGAACTCTTTCCTCATCACGTGTCCCAAGAACTTTAGCTGTCTCTTCATGATTTTTCTTTTCATTTGCATCCACTCCAACACCTCGACGTTGCTCAGGTACTCGGTCCATGATATCCTCAGCATCCTTCTGTAGAACCACATTTCTACTGTCTCTCAGTATTCTGGTAAGCTTTTGAAATGCGTCCTTGTCCATGCCAATGCTTCTTCGGGTCTTAGTGTCTTTTAAAACGCTTTCCAGGTATTTAAATTTCTTTACTTGTTTTATCTTAGTCTCTCGAACATGTTACTGCGCTTAAATTCAAAAACTCTAGGTACCATGACCTAAATATATTCTGAGGCAGATCATTTATATAAATCAATAAGAGAGTTAGTCCGAGCTGTGAGACCCTTGGAGACGCTTGCATTGACCGCCTGTGTTTTCATGATCAGAATGATATCACAGCGAGCAATAAACCTGCAAATAAGAATATACATGGTCTATAAATTACGCAAAAGCATATCATAAAATACGACATGAAAACCTGTTTGAACTGCAAGGTAATCTCGATTTATATGCGAAAGATACTCTATCCTAGGTTCTACGCTATTTCTGATATACATTAATGATCTCCCTGATTCCATAAGATCCCAAGTAGGTATGTACGCCGATGACACCACAGTTTACTCTCGCCTCGACCAAATATCTGGGGTATTCAAATGGAATGACTATATCGAATCCATTGCTAAATCCGCTGCTATGAAAGTCGGTTCTCTGTGCAGGGCCCGGAAGTTTTTTCCGTCTGAATCTATCCTGTACATATATAAATCTACCATCCGCCCGTGCATTGAATACTGCTACCATATCTGGTCAGGTGCCCCTGCTATTCTCCTCGGGCTTCTCGACAAGGTACAGCGGAGGGTCTGTAATGTGATCGATACCAACTTGGCAGACCGCCTGCAGTCTCTCTCTCAACGGCGCAACGTGGCTTCCCTGTGTCTCTTCTATAAATACTTTCACGACTTCTGCTCGGATGAACTTAGATCACTGGTGCCCCCTAGATACGAATTTGCACGAGAAACTAGATTAGCAACTAGATCCCACCCTTTTACAGTGAAACCGCTAAAATGCAACCGCAACTTCTACTCCAACAGTTTCTTTTCTCGCACTTCCCGACTGTGAAATTCCCTTCCACGTGATTGCTTCCCCGACGTCTACAATCTCCAGGAGTTTAAATGTAAGGTCAATAGACACCTAACACACTAACTCCCATTCTTTCAAACACTCTTCCCATCTGCCCAACCCTCATCCTCGGTATTCTTACCCATCTATCACCTTCCTTCTGACATGTCCTACATCTAACCACTCCTTCTCTTTACCTTCTCCTATGTAGCCCCATGCGCAATAGTGGCAGTGGAATGCCTTGCTTGGGGTGAAATAATTAAAAAAAATAATAATAATCCCCAGGAATTACTGGAAAGAAACCATCTACTAAAAAATAGATAAGTACACAAAGATAGAACAAGATGGAAAACAAGTATGCGTTTTCTTACCAGAATTATTTAATCTATACAGCGTAAAGATCCTAAGAGAACTTGAAGATCTAACAGTATATAACATCACCGTTCATCATCTTAGCAACATTTAGTCAATTAAGTGCCATACGTAATACACGCTTGAGCGATTATGTCTCGAAAGAGACATTACTGACTGGGCAGAAGATTATCCCGCAGTAGGTTGCCATTGCTTTCTGCGGTAGACTGGTTGCCAGCCAAGGCTATAGAACTCAATCTGTCCTATTATTTAACCCATAACTAGGGGGAAGAGACGGATTATTTCCTTTCCCAAGGTTATTTTCGCGTAATTGAATGCAAGGAATTCAACTGGAATTCGATCTTGGCTCTCCGATTTCTCGTCCCGAGCCGATATCCACTGCACCACAACGCACATTAGCAACATTACTTAGATAAATAACATTGTACTGTAATGGACTCAGAAAGAAAACTACAAAGCCACCGAGAGAATGGTGCACAGAAAAGATAGAAGGAAATGGTAATCATTAATTATATAAAATAATGTACGGTTTTCAGCAAAGAAAGTAACCGAATTATTTCCCAACTTGCAACGCTTATAACACAAACTAGCAGTATAGTCCGGCGTTGCTCGGGTGTAATGAATGGTTTAAAACTAATCCATGGTCCTGGAGCTCAGATTCAGCCGAAGGAATATTTGTGTGAATTTTGGTGAGAATCGGATAAAAATTGTGAATTTGTATAAAGGACATACAGACAGATAAACAGACATACACACAAACATCTTGCCTTTTATATATATATATATATATATATATATATATATATTATCGATTTTCTGCGCTATTGTAAGAACTGAAACCTTGAAACTTCTGAATATCGTTTCTTATGTCTTTGTCTATGAGTGTATCAAATTTGATTAAAATCGGACCACTCCTACTATAACCCGATTTTTTCGATTATCGCTTTTCGATATTTATCGAGGGTACCTCGACACAAAGCCTAGTTAAGAATACTCACAGACGCTTATAGTACAACTGTGTAAATTTTCAAGAAAATCGGTTCAGCCGTTTTGGAGTCTATAGGTAACGGACACACACACACAAACACACAGAGTTCCATTTATAAATAAGTTTAGATTAACCGTCGTAGCCTCTTACTGCTTTATCGCTATTACTAGGACAAGTATTCAAATGAGTCTCATTTCTTAATCTAACCAGATCAGATCTTTACAGCTAGGACCTGCTATGACATATACACAATGCCAAATCATCTCCATCGTTCTCCTTTGGTAAGTTTGTCTGGGATATGAATATAAACTACATTCAGCAGCAAAGCCCCTAATCGGGAGGTTTTGAGAAGCGTGGAACCATCTCTGAATTGTTGTTGTTCTCAGGTGCACCCTGACCAGGGATGGTAGCACGTATTAGGGTCCCAGTTATGAGCAAATAGCAAACCCCCAAACAAGGTTCAAAACATTATGAAAGTAGAAAAATACATTTTTATGGTAAAATTGCCAACAATATATATTCATAATTAAATTACCAACAACATATATTTATAATAAAATTACCAATAATCCATATTTATAGTGCAATGATCAACAATACATATTTATAGCAAAATTACCAAAATTATTTTAAAATAAAATGAATAACAATACATTTTTTCTGAAGTTGAAGGTATACAATTGCGTTTAAAATATTTAGATTTTGGCCTTAAATAACCTATAGAAGTTGATATACCACTAAACAAAATCAACCAGCCAACTTTCGTAAGAAGTAAGTTCCAGTCAGGCAGATTCTTTCACAATTCTTTTTGTTATTTTGTGGAACAAAGTTCCGAGAGGAGATTTCCCTGATAACTTAATCTATTCAAGTCCATCGTCAACCGATATTGTTTCTATATATTATCATAATATGAACTTCTTACTTCCTTCTGATTTCTCTCTTGCGACAATTTCACTCAGTATCCATCTACATCTACACCCAGCAGCAAGGTTTCTGATCGAGAGGTTTCGTGGAGTGTGAAACAACCTCTAATTTACTGTTCTTAACAGGTCAACCCTGACTTGGGGTGGTAACACATGCTAGTATCCCAACTATATATTTTAACACCAAAAACTGGGGTCAAAACACTTTAAAATTATAGAAATACATTTTTATAGTCAAAATTAAAAATTACCTGGAATACATTTTCGAAAAAAATTACCAGCAACAGAATAAAAAAAAAAATTGCCAGTCATACACTTTTGTAAAAATAATAACAAAATAAAAATTACCAACAATACATTTTTTCAAAATTCTCATTTATGCATTAGAAAGAATACCAGCAATACATTATTGAAAGAAAAACTGTGCAATAAATATTTAAAAAAATGCCAGCAATACATTATTGAAAGAAAAACTGTGCAATAAATATTTAAAAAAATGCCAGCAATACATTATTGAAAGAAAAACTGTGCAATAAATATTTAAAAAAATACCAGCAATACATTATTGAAAGAAAAACTGTGCAATAAATATTTTAAAAAATACCAGCAATACATTATTGAAAGAAAAACTGTGCAATAAATATTTTAAAAAATACCAGAAATACATTTTTGAAAAAAAATCACCAGTAACAATTTTTTAAATTATCAGCAATTGATTTTTGAAAAAAATAATTGCTTGCACTACATATTAAAAAAAGTAACAGCGATACATTTTTGACATAAATTAAAGAATATCAGCAGAAGTTAAAAAATATATGACTCGCCATAGATTTTTTAAAACAAATTAGCAACAATGTATTTTTTAGAAAAAAGCATTACCAGCAATAATAAAAAAAATACCAGCAAACATTTTATAAAAATAAGAAATTACATTTTTGAAAAGAAAATGACTTGCAATGCATATTTGCATAAAAAATAAAATAAATAACAGAACAGAACAAAAAATAAATAAATAAAACACAGAAGCAACGTATTTTTGAAAAAAAAAACATTAAAAGCAATACATATTTGAAAAAAAAAATTACTAGCATCAGATTCATGAAAAAAAGTTACTAGCAATACATTTTTGAAAAAGTAATAAAAAAGCAATACATTTTTCGAAGAAAAAATTACCAGCAATACATTTTGGAAAAAAAATTAACAGAAACAGATTTCCGAAAAAAATTGAAAAGCAATACATTTTTTTTTAAAATCATCTATATAAGGCTTTTAAAAATTACCAGCAATACATTTTTGAAAAGAAAATTGTCAGCAAATATTGTTGAGAGAAAAATTACCAACTATACATTTTTCGAAAAAATAAATTACTAACATTACATTTTTGAAAAAAATAATTACTAATAATGAATTTGTTTTAAATAATCAGTAATATATTTTGGAAGAAAAACTGCCAATAATACATTTTTTTTTAAAATTATTAGAAGTACATTTTTTAAATTACTAATAATATACTTTTGAAAAAAAATTATTAACAAGAAAAAATTAAAGAAAGATTACCAACAATACATCTTTAAAAGAAATACCGTAATTACTTTTTTTAACAAAAAGTTTATCAGCAACAGATTTTTGAAAAATAAAAATTACCAGCAATACATTTTTGAAAAATCAAAAATTACAAGAAACAGATATTTGAAAAATATCAATTACCCGCAAAGCGTTTTTGAAAAAAAAAACTGCAATACATTTGAAAAAAACTTAACAGAAAATATTGTGGAAATAAATTACCAATGATACATTTTTCGAAAAAAGAAAATGACCACTAACAACTTTTCAAAAAAAAATTATAATTGCTAGCAATACATCCTTTAACTTACCAGTCATACATTTTTGAAAAAACATTACCAGCAATACATTTGAAAAATAGTAGCCGTAGTTTTTTAAAAATTACCAGCAATAACTTCTTGAAAAAATTATCGTCAACAGATTTTCTAAAAAAAATATTACTAACAATACATTTTTGAAAAAATATTTGCACATTTTTTTTTAAATTACTTGCCATACATTTAAAAAGAAAAAGATTAATATATTTTTTAAATTACCAGGAATACCTCTTTACAAAAGTACCAACAGTATTTTTTTAATCAGCAATAGATTTTCGAAAAATAAAAATTACTAGTTATAGATTTTTAAAAGAAATTACCAGCAACAGTTTTTTGAAAAATATTATCAGCAACAGATTTTTAATGAAAAATTACCAGCAATATATTTTTGAAAAAAGAAATTACAAGCAATACATTTTCTAAAAAATTACTAATAATACACTTAAAATATACACGCAATAAATCTTAGAAAAAAGAATTTCCAGCAACAGATTTATAAAGAAAATTACCAGCAACATATTTTTGAAAAAAAAAATACCAGCAATATATTTTCGAAAATAAAAATACCAGTAAGAGATGTTAAAAAGTTTACCAACAATACATTTAAAAAACAATAACAGCAATATATAATTTGAATGATAAAATTACCAGCATTAATTTTTTTGAAAAAAAAATATTAGCAATGCATTTGAAAAGAATACTAGCAACGTATTTTTGAAAAAAATTACCAACAATTAATTTTTTTAAAAAATGAAATAAAATTATAAGCAATACATTTTTTTAGAAAACGAAAAAAACAAAACACTAGCAATGCATTTTTGGAAAATACTAATTACTAATATTAATACACCCTTCTCCCTCAAAATCTAATATGCCGCTAAAAAGAAACGAAATCAATTGTCATTGAGAATCGCAAAGAGAAAATGTACATTATATCATCAATAAAGTGTAGTTATGTAATATTCCTAAATATTTGTATCAAATTAATATATTTATCATAAAAAACAAAGAAAATAGCTGAAAAATTTTGATCTTAACTGTGTGAGTTGTACCTCCACTAATTCGCTGAAAATCAGCATAGCAAAAAGAAAAAAGTTTTTCCATCAAAATGTTTATGTTATTATCATGAGTAATGACTAAAACATTTTTTAATTATTTTCGAAATTTTTAAAAATCCTTTCTAAGACGTTCGAAATTTTAGTAAAAAATCTTGTTTCTGTTCGTCAGTTGGTGACAAAATTTTTCCCATAGTTTACTAAGAATAATGTAATCATAATAATACTCCTTTGTTTGCAGTAAAAAAAAAAACACTGATTTGGAAATTCTTGAAAAAATCAAATAATCATCGGATTTTAATAAAACTTTCAGGATTTATTCACAAATGAATGAATTTATTTTTAAATTATTATTTTATGAAATCTTGGTAAAAATATTTTTTTACATCTGTTATCCCCTGCTCCACTTAATTTCATGAAATTTCTAAAAATTAAATTCTGATTGCAAAATTTTTATTAGTTAAACGCATTACTCCTTGATGAATATAATTTTTGTTTCCAACAGGTACTCCTTTTATTGAAAATCTGATCCGATTAGTAAAATAAAAAATGCAGTATAACTATGAGATTATTTAATTAGATAAGCTTGTAATTACTTTTATAAATAATATATATTCAGGATAAGAAAAATATTTTCGATGAATAATGCACTTTACAAGAACTGTTCTCATTTGTTCTTTTTTAATTATAATAATTTATAAAGTTTCAAAAATATTTTTTAAATTTTTCAAAGAGTTAATGCGGTTAGGTTATTAAGTTATTAAATGAAGATTATATTTACTAATCTATAATGGAAAAGCTTCATACAAATCTTCACACAGAAAGATTTTCAAATGTGTGTGTGTGTGTGTGTGTGTGTGTGTGTGTGTGTGTGTGTGTGTGTGTGTGTGTGTGTGCATAGAAATGTCTTTTTCGGTAAGTATGGAGTTTCATAAATGACTTTTTGATTAAAAGGTTAACGTGTTTCAAAGGGGGGAAATAACCCTTCATATAAACTTTTTCGGTTGTTTCCATTTCTTTGATTTCACTTTAGCTATAAAGTTAAAGTAACTAAAATTCAATAAAATATTACATACTTACTGAAAATATTATGTTATTTTTGTTTAACTAGGTAGTTAAAAACTAAAAAGAAAGCCACTTAAGTTTTATCAATTTATGTCAATTCTGGTCAACCATACTTAGCTTGTCAACACGTCTAGCTGTCAGTCATCAATCAACACGTCAGAAAAACAAAACCTCCGCAATTAAGAAATGCTTGTTTACTACATTACATATCATAAGAAAGTAATATTTGTTTAAGATCAGATTAATTTAACTTTAAATTTTCTAATGTTCCTAACATAACGTGTCACTTATTTTTGCAAGATTCTTAAAACCGAGAATTAACTTTTTATTTACAAATACTTCAGTATGGGAAAATAGCCGCTTTTTGATGATTTAAGTGAAAAAAATTGAAATTCCAGTCAATGCAATTTCTATTTGAAATACACCAGAATATTTTACTTACTGGAAATGGTAAATTTAATTTCAATTAAAACTAAAATGAAAGCTTCAAATAAGCTTTGTCATTTAAAAAAATTATTTTAAATATCTAGGTATCGAAAATTAATTGGGGTACCTAAATAAAAGGATCGAGAAGAATAAGTTTTATACAGCATTTTGACAATTGTTTATCCATACCCATTTGCAAAGTTGTTAAATTTCTTCTTCAGATTTTGATAACTGTTCAGTTGCGTATGATGAGAATAAGTAACTCGGGTGATTCTTATCTAATCACAAATAATTTATTCTTCAAGTGTTTTCACTCTTTTACTGTAATGTTAAGAATAATACTGCCTAATTTAGTTTTACAGCTCACCAGATACACACGCTTTTAAAACAAATATTTACGTGTGTATGAGCACGCGCGTGTGCGTGTTTGAGCGTGTATGTATATGTATACAAATAATGCTAAAACTGTGACATAAAATAAATACGATGTCTACCAACACGAAAACGCATTGGAACAGAGAAAGGTGCGTTCCAAAAACTAAACAAAATATTTAAAAAAATATTTTTTAGTTAAAAATAAAGTAAAAGTTACTCGGTGCTATGTTATATATCTCCTATGCGAATGTTGGACAATTTCTTCACTGATAAAGAGAAGACGCAAAGCAATAGATACGTGGCTCTGCAGAAAGATGCTGAGAATACCATGGACAGAACATGTGAGTAATGAAGAAGTTTTAAGGAAAACTGGAAAAGAAAAGTACACATACTTACAATAAGAAAGAAACAGTTGTCATTTGTTGGACACATAATGATAAAGGGGGAATTGGTGTTTAACACTCAAAGAACATATCGAATGCAAGAAACTCACGAGAAAATGGCAAATCAGTCAGTTAAGTGCCATACGTGATACACGCTTGGGCGATCATGTCTCGAAAGAGCCATGACTGACGGGGCAGAAGATTATCCCGCAGTAGGTTGCCATTGCTTTCTGCGGTAGACTGGTTGCCGACCAAGGCTATAGAACCCAATCCATCCTGCTATTTAACCCATAACTGGAAGGAAGAGACGGATTAATACCTTTCCCAAGGGTATTTGCGCGTAAGTGAATACAATGGATTCAACTGGAATTCGAACTCTGCTCCCGGGTTTCTCGTTGCGAGCCGATATCCACTGTACCACAACGCACATAAATAGCCTACCTAAAATGGATGACAGAGCAGTCATTGGAAATGATAGTAAGGGACAAGCGTTAGACCTACAAAAAATAGAGAGCTGTGAAGAGTTCTGTTCTCATACATCCTGAAACAACACTTTACATAAAAGAGGATTTACTAACTCAGTTTTTATTAATTAAAAGCGAGTTAACTTTGACTTTAAAATTCAAATCTTAAATAATATCTGTTTCGAATTCATTACAAATCTGGTCTTTTGTAATCTTTATTAATAAAGGATTGTTTTGTTAGTAGCTTTTATTATAAAATTACTTATTTATTCAAATGCAACCATTTTCGGCGTTGAAAGTGGTAAAGTGGTAACGCCTTTAATTAACAACCTGAGAATAAACAGAAGTAATTAATGTCCATAGGGATTAAAGTAACGTGAATAAATTTAACAGTAATCAAAAAATATTGTAAATTATTATAATGTTTCGTATATAAAATAATCGAATTTCAAACTCTTAAATTACGGCTATTTCGCAAATAACCAAACGGCATACGCAAATCTATCAAAGAGATAAGTGCGTAGTGTCAGTCAGTCAGTTAAGTGCCATGCGTGAAACAGGCTTGGGCGATCATATCTCGAGAGAGACATAACTGACTGGGCAGAAGATTATCCCGCAGTAGGTTGCCATTGCTTTCTGCGGTAGACTGGTTGCCGACCAAGGCTATAGAACCCAATCTGTCCTGTTATTTAACCATAACTGGAAGGAAGTCAGTCAGTTAAGTGCCATACGTGATACACGCTTGGGCGATCATGTCTCGAGAGAGACATAACTGACTGGGCAGAAGATTATCCCGCAGTAGGTTGCCATTGCTTTCTGCGGTAGACTGGTTGCCGGCCAAGGCTATAGAACCCAATCTGTCCTGTTATTTAACCCATAACTGGAAGGAAGATACGGATTAATACCTTTCCCAAGGGTATTTGCGCATAAGTGAATATAATGGATTCAGCTGGAATTCGAACTCGGCTCCCCGATTTCTTGTTCCGAGCCGATATCCACTGCCCCACAACGCACATCCAAGTGCGTAGTGTAGCAGTCATAAAAAAGACACTTAACCTTCTTAACACCGGTTATCATTGTTCGAAAAAATACTGTAAGAATAAACTTTAGTAAAATAAAAGCAAACATGATATGCTTGTGCACATATTCTTTTATGTATTTAAAATTTCTTCCAAAAAGCGCTCATATCAAACAAGACATTTCCATCATTGTGTCAATATCTAAATGTTAGCACCTTCATTAATTTCAAAACCATTTAATGAAATGTTTTTGTCTTTCTATCCCTTTCTTTCTCATTTTAACAAAGATATACTAATTTATTTAAAAAAAAATATTTCATTACATTTTTTATTCAAGCACATTTTACTCAAATACTTTTTAAAATATTTACATTATTCGGACTATTGTTCTCATCTTTGCTGCTATTTTTACGACGTTTCGACTGTTGAACGCTCCAGCTTTCTTCAGGTGCTATAAATTTCGAACCTTTATTACGATCACTGGGGATCATATCACTTCTCAAATAACCTTTATTACGATCACTGGGGTATATCATTCTCAAATAACCTTTATTACGATCACTGGGGTAAATAATCATTCTCAAATAACCTTTATTACGATCACTGGGGTATATCATTCTCAAATAACCTTTATTACGATCACTGGGGTATATCATTCTCAAATAACCTTTATTACGATCACTGGGGTATATCATTCTCAAATAACCTTTATTACGATCACTGGGGTATATCATTCTCAAATAACCTTTATTACGATCACTGGGGTATATCATTCTCAAATAACCTTTATTACGATCACTGGGGTAAATATCATTCTTAAATAACCTTTATTACGATCACTGGGGTATATCATTCTCAAATAACCTTTATTACGATCACTGGGGTATATCATTCTCAAATAACCTTTATTACGATCACTGGGGTATATCATTCTCAAATAACCTTTATTACGATCACTGGGGTATATCATTCTCAAATAACCTTTATTACGATCACTGGGGTATATCATTCTCAAATAACCTTTATTACGATCACTGGGGTATATCATTCTCAAATAACCTTTATTACGATCACTGGGGTATATCATTCTCAAATAACCTTTATTACGATCACTGGGGTATATCATTCTCAAATAACGGGCGAAAAGTCGTTAACATGGCAGCAAAGATGAGGACAATAGTCCGAATAATGTAAATTGTGTAAATACTACCTCATCTCAGAAGTATAGACAAATACTTTTTAAAATGTTTTGGTTCAAAGTGCACTAAGGGAAAATAAGTTTGTTACATTCTGAAGAGGATGTGCGTGGTAGTCCAGTGGATATCGGCTCGGAACAAGAAATCGGAGAGCCAAGTTCGAATTCCAGTTGAATCCATTGCATTCACTTACGCGCAAATACCCTTGGGAAAGGTATTAATCCGTCTCTTCCTTCTAGTTATGGGTTAAATAACAGGACAGATTGGGTTCTATAACCTTGGCAGGCAACCAGTCTACCGCAGAAAGCAATGGCAACCTACCGCGGGATAATCTTCTGCCCAGTCAGTCATGTCTCTTTCGAGACATGATCGCCCAAGCGTTTTTCACGTATGGCACTTAACTGACTGACACTCTGAAGGACAGCTAATTTTGCTTGTATAATATTTATATTCTGGCGATATGTAGGCAAATCGTAGTTTCTTTTGTGACTGACTGAAATTAACTTCAACGTTTTCGAATTCTCTTTTTACCTGGTTGTACTTTCAAAGTTCATGATTCTTCAGATCGTTCTGCAAAAAACAATGCATAGAGTAATCGGAGGGCTTCAAGTTGATGCAACAAAGTTTCCTAGGGTCATCTGTTAACGTGTAATCTGGCATTTTGCAATGTGCAGATTTTCTGTATTTGTACAACATTTTCAGTGGCTGCAGCAAATAAACGTTGCAATTATGTGTACTATATTTAGTAATAAAGTTATTAATTCGATTAACATATCTTGCAACTCATATCAACAACATTTTTTAAACAACTCTGATTTTGTTGAGGTTACTGCAACGTTACACTTCTCGATCTGGTTTCGTTTGCGTTCTGTGTTAATAGGAAGGCATCACTTTTCATCATCCGTTATTATGTAGATCTATCATGAGCGCGTTTCAGAAATAATGAATGCGCACGCATCAAAACCAGGATTTTAGTTGTCATCCGTCAGTGAATGTGTTTCTTTTTTCTTCTTTTTTTTTTTTTAATCATCTCACCCCAAGCGAGGCATTCCACTGCCACTATTGCGCATGGGGCTACATAGGGGAAGGTAAAGAGAAGGGAGTGGATAGACATAGGGAATGTCAGGAGAAAGGTGACAGATGAGTAAGGATAGCGAGGATGAGGGTCGGGCAGATGGGAAGAGTGCTTGATAGAATGGGAGCAGGTTAGTGTGTTAGGAGGTGTCTATTGACCTTACATTTAAACTCCTGGAGATTGTAGCGGTCGGGGAAGCAATCGTTTGGAAGAGAATTCCACAGTCGGGAAGTGCGAGAAAAGAAACTGTTGGAGTAGAAGTTACGGCTGCATTTTATCGGTTTCACTGTAAAAGGGTGGGATCTAGTTGCTAATCTAGTATCTCGTGCAAATTCGTGTTTAGGGGGCACCAGTGATCTAAGTTCATCGGAGCAGAAGCCGTGAAAGTATTTATAGAAGAGACACAGCGAAGCCACGTTTCGCCGGTGGAAGAGAGACTGCAGGCGGTCTGCCAAGTCGGTATCTATCACATTACAGACCCTCCTCTGAACCTTATCGAGAAGCCCGAGGAGAACAACAGGGGCACCCGACCAGATATGGCAGCAGTATTCAATGCACGGGCGGATGGTAGATTTATATATGTGCAGGATAGATTTAGACGGAAAAAACTTCCGGGCCCTACACAGAGAACCGACTTTCATAGCAGCGGATTTAGCAATGGATTCGATATAGTCATTCCATTTGAGGTCCGCTGAAAGTGTGAGACCAAGGAGGCGTAGTGTTTTACTCTCTGGGAGGCAAGCCTGGTCCATGCTAATGGGAGGTAGGTGATATTGTCGATGATGGTTAATTGACAGTAGCTTCGTTTTAGAAGCATTAAAATTTACTAACCATTTCTTACCCCAGTCCAATATGGATTGGAGGTCTTTTTCAATCTCGGCTGCGAGTTTAGCTTTGACGCCTACACCAGATTTTTGTTGGAGGCGAGAGTAAACTGTGGTGTCATCGGCGTACAAACCTATTTGGGTTCTTATGGAATCAGGGAGATCATTAATATATATCAGGAAGAGTGTAGATTTTGTTTATTTCAGCCAGTTGACCTGGCTAAAAAAACACATTCTATATCATGGTTCTAATTCTTTGTATATATAACATTATTTTCTTTAAAATATTAGTATGAAAAGTGTCTTCAGCTATTTACAATTCCCTGAATTTACAAGTCAAATTCATTATTATATCAACGTTTCATCATATTTAAATAAAACAAAGAGTATGATTACTAGGGCATTTTGAGTGGAGTTCATCAAACAAACGCTAGAAAGATAATCAAAAGATATTTGTAGCTATTTTCGTCTATTATTTTATCCTTTAATTTTCTTACCTATTGAAAAATGGAAGAAAAAATCTTGCCAGGCTAAACGATAATAGCTTAATAATAAATGTTGTCAGAATAATGACTAACTTAGTTATATACGACGTGAATATGAAACAAAATAGGTAAAAAATGACTGTTTTAGCTTTCGTGTTAAATGTTACAGCTTCACGCTTGACATTAAACAACACAGCTGGTGCCAAACCAGCTGCCACTGACCTTCCTTAGGAAACAGTGTTTTCGGTCTTTCGGAAACGGGTTTTTGCATTTTTATGAAGCATTAAACCAATATTCAAATACTATATCAAAATTATAGACATATAGAAACAGAAAACATGGAAACAAAGAATATTTACAGAACTTTGCGACATCATCAATCAGTTAAATGCCATACGTGATATACGCTTGGGTGAAAATATCTCGAAAGAGACATAACTGACTGGGCAGAAGATTTTCCTGCAGTAGGTTGCCATTATTTTCTGTGGTAGACTGGTTGCCAACCAAAGCTATATAACGCAGTCTGTTGTTATTTAACCCATAGCTGGAGGGAGAAGCGACGGATTAATACCTTTCTCAAGGGTACTTGCACGTAAAAGAATGCAATAAATTCAACTGGAATTCGAACTTGGCTCTCCGATTTCTCGTTCCGAGCCGATATCTACTGCATCATAACGCACATCTAGCATCATAGACAACAAAAACTAAGTACAGATAGATTTAACAGCATTTGAATGAGACAGTTTGTCAATCTTTTCCTTTTCTTTATTCAATAAATTATGTAATACAAAGCTTCGAAAAACAAAATGATTGTCAATGGTGCGATTTTAACCTGTTGTAACTTCATCTTGAAATTAAACCAAAATCATCAGTTTCCAATTCGGTATTAATGCAAATAATATTACCATTTACTCCTGTTCTAGTAGCAAATCCAACATATTCAACAAAACAAACCTGGTAACTACTCTTGAAAAGGACCTTCAACCAGTTGTTAAATGAGGCAAGAAATGGCCTGTAAATTTCAACGCCTCCAAAACAAAACTGTTTTAATTTAATCACCAGAGAGAACCTTTTCTGCCTATCATCAGCATGGCTGATGCTGATCAACGAGAGAGAAATACTCGACGACTTCTTGGTCTCACGTTTTTCACTGACATGAATTTCAAAACCGCTAACATCCCGAAAACTACGTAGTAAAATACTTTAAAACCTCCTTTTACATATTTTTCCAGGCGTCTATACAACATATAACGAAGGGAATTATTTATTTATTTATATAACGAAGTAAATTATTCATTTATATAACGAAGTAAATTGTTTATTTATTTATTTATGTGTCTTTTTTATTTTATGTATATAATAAAAAAAAACTATAGACTTCCTAAAAGCCACTAAAATTTCATCAATTGCCTTCTAAATTTCTCAATTCACAAAGATTACCGAGAGGAATGACGTAATGCCTTCGTAATGAAGCTGTAGAATAAGATATTTTATGTTTAATCCGAATTTTAGTATTCTTGAACCGCTACTTTTAGAGAAAAAAGAAAAATGTTTAACGCTGGAAAAAATAATGGAAAAATGGTAAGTAATTACAAAATTTTAATTAAATTCATGTAAATCTGAATCTTTATCATATATTTTATGGTGACATTATTAAATACATAAACGTGAAGAGCTTGAAAGTTATTCGAAAAAATTGTGTAAAATGTTATTAAAATCTAAAGTATATTTGCATTTAATTTGGATTTAATACAAGTTTAGACGTTGGACTTAAACCCATTTTCTGTCCAAATGTCTTCAGCCAAGTCACACTTTCTAAATTCACACAAACTTATTCAAACGTTTTTCTTCTAAACATTTAGTAGATCTGTTTATATTCCAGAGAAGAGGTATTGTAATTATTTATATTGTTCAGACTGCTGTTCTCTTCTTTATTGCCATATTCACGACGTTTCGGCCGTTGTACGCTCCGAACTTCTTCAGGTGATGGGAATTTCGAACTGGCCTCAAGGACACATGGCCCAGTAATAAAAACGTTGGTTAGACCCACTGACAAGTATGTTCAATACCTGGCTACAGCAGAGGTGAATAAAAGCTTAGAGAGTTAAGTTAATGGGAGATAATTAAGACATCCAGAAATGGCATCGCTCCTGGAACGAGATCAATCTTTCTCAATGATAGAAATAAAGAGTTCAGTTCGAAATTTCAATCAAAAGAAGCGTAGCGTTCAATGGCCGAAACGTCGTGAATATGGCAATAAAAATGATGACAACAGTCTGAACAATGTAAATAGTGTAAATAGTTACAATACCTCATCTCAGAAATACAGATAGATATTGGAGGTGAATATGACATTAAAGATGAGGATAACAGTCCAAACAATATAAATAGTGTTAATAGTTACAATTCCTCATCTCAGAAACATAGATATTGAAGATGAATATGGCACATATAGATAGATATTGGAGGTGAGTATGGCAATAAAAATGAGGACAACAGTCTGAAAAATGTAAATAATTGAATATATCAATATTAAGATATTGTTATCAATAACCGAAATTTATTGTTGAAATGAGAAGCAATAAAAATTTATAGATTGTTATGGTCATTAAAACTCTCCAGATCTTGCAAAACAATTCACGTGCCATACAAATTGGAAGCACGTTTCACTGGCTACGAAATGTTCATCACCACTAATATTCTTCTGATCTGGCACCAGTTAATTTCCATCTCGTCCTCTTTAAGAGGTTAGAGCTGAAAGGCTGACCCAGGAAGACAATACACTAATTAATGAGGATCAGTCTTATCAGCAGTCATAACCGACAGATGCAAGCCATCATAAATGCGTCAAATGATTAGAGAATTGTGTAATTCCAGATGGAAGTTACGTACCTGGTAAAAAGATTGACAATATACCAACGTTTGTACCTCGCCATTCAATGGAAATGAATCAGGAAACTCCTTAATGTAGTGATTCTCTCATTCCTCTATCACTACTACAATGGGAAGTGGTCAGATGAACTACATTCCTTGGTTCCACCAGATTTAACCTTCATGGTTAGGACCCACCATGTCATTTACATGGTAACAAACCATCCATACATCCTTCCGTATTCCATTAGGAAGAAGTAAGTTCCAATTTAACAGCTTCTTCATGCAAACCACTGCTCTGTGAAACAGACTCCCAAGAGGATGCTTCCCCAATCACTACAATCTTAACCTGTTCAAGTCTAGAGTTGAGATCAAGTGTGAGTTTAGACTCTCAAGGCACGGTGCCACTCCGAGGAGACAAACGTTCATGGCGATAGTTTGTGGTCCCATCGGCACTTTGATAGGTTAATATTTGACTACTTCTAAATTTGGTAGAAATAGTTTATATTGTAAGTTGATACTTGTTATGAACGGGGTGTTTCTCTCATAACTAAAATGTTTTAATTTACAGTATAATTCATGGTCCTTGGACGAATGTGTGTGTGTGTGTGTGTGTGTGTGTGTGTGTGTGTGTGTGTGTGTGTGTGTGCGCGCGCGCGCGTGTGTGTGTGTGTGTGTGTGTGTGTGTGTGTGTGTGTGTGTGTGTGTGTGTGCAGTACGTGGAAAAATGCATGGAACAAAAGAAAAGTAGATATTTACTCATGGTTGACTGGAAGTATGCATTTATTTTACACAGAGAAACATTACAACATAGCTACATACAGAATCAGTCCCAAGTTATCGGGAAGGAATTTTGAAGAAAACAGACACTGAATGTGATTTTCTCCTCTGCTTCATTTTTTATGAGTTCCATGAGCAGATTTAGTTTGATGATCAGCAAATTTGGCTGTTAGAGGATGACAAACTTTTCTTTGTGGCCACGTTTATGGCACACCTGGCACTTGTGTTTTTTAAATGCGTGCATAGTGCCATTCACCGCAAGACCAGTATGCAGACGGTGGAATTTTCTTTCCTTTAGATTTGTCATTCGAATGAATGTGACTAACTTGAGAAGACTGGAAAGGTAAGGTATCCACCTTACCTTTCCAGAACCAACATGGTGTCTTTTCTGAAATTTGCATTCGGTTGTCAAATCCTGGACCTTTTTGTCTGTTTCAAGCTTTACTAATTGTCCGGAACGTATTTCCGGATCGTGGCGTGATTGTAGACCTGCTATAAATATTAAACATTTGAACTGGTCTTCTGTGAGCGTTTGAAGGTGAAATCTCTCACACTCGCAATTCACACGTCCGGCGTAGATGACGAAATCGTTCGACTGATTTTTAGCTAGTTTGAAACAGTTGTAACGAACGTTGAACAGAGATTGTTGTTCTCCGAAAATGTCTATTAAAATTGTGATGGTCTCGGTTAAGGTCGAATGGGAAGGTCGTTTGGGTAAAATAAAATTTACGAACCTTTCGTTTTCTTTTGTACCTAACTTCCGTATGAGAAACCGTTTTTTTCAATCATCGTCTTTGTTTGTAAATTCGTGGTGAAAAGTGTCTTTCAATCGCGAAAATCATGAATCAAATGTGTAGCCGTTTTCTGTGTCGTATGTAAGTTCTGAAATTGTATTCGAAAGATCGACACTAGATGAATTATCGGTATCCTGGAACTGAAATTGTTGGGTTAAAGTTGTTATTAAATTCAGCTGAGCTCTTTCAAATTGTTCTTGCTGTTGTGACAAAAGTTGTTTCAGAACTTCTGCAGAAATAGACATTTTTTTTTTAGTTTGACTGTTTAAAATCAAAATAAATCGTTAATAATTTATTCTATTTTATTATTTTTTTCAAAGTCTAATTCCCCGTCGCCAGTTGTTATAAATGTTTTAATTTACAGTATAATTCATGGTCCGTGGATGAATGTGTGTGCGTGTGTATGTGTGTGCGTGTGTGTGTGTGTGTGTGTGTGTGTGTGTGTGTGTGTGTGTGTGTGTGTGTGTGTGTGTGTGTATGCAGCACGTGGAAAAATGCATGGAACAAAAGAAAAGTAGATATTTACTCTTGGTTGACTGGAAGTATGCATTTACTTTACACAGAGAAACATTACAACATAGCTGCATACAGAATCAGTCCCAAGTTATCGGGTTGTGTGTCACAACCATTAGAGCAGGATAACATAAATGCGTTCTTAACCATTGACGGCCAGATTCCAAGTCTGTTGAGTTGCGCGTCTCACGTCTAAATGTCGCGTTGATCACGTGACTCGCGTGGACCCACTTTCAGAGGTGAAAAGGGAGGTACTCTGTTTTGGAACAGGAAAGGGTTAATTCCCTTGGAATATGTTTTTATTCGTCCTAACAATGCTTAAAACAAAATCCGCAAGTTTCATTTCAATGAGTTAAATATTAACTCATCTTGACTAAGTTTAGTATTCGACAAAAAGAAATGAAAAGAATATATAATTTTGAACATAATAAATATGGTGCATGAACTGGTTCCTTACTCGTTTGGAAATATGAACTCAAACACTGGCGGAAAAGTGAAGAATACACAGCTATTTCAGTCAGGAAGCAATCCCATTGTTTTTTTCAAACCTTTCCTAACATATTTTCACTGCATAATTTCAATTCAGTTGTTACACATTTCAGAATTCGAACTTTCGACGTGATTTTGTATACATTTGTGAAGTAATACTGCATTTTTCTTTAAGAATCTATGAACAAAACAGTAGTTTTACAATGTTGTAATTATATTAATCTATTTGGACAGTGCGTTCCTCGTGGGTGCTAAAGTAACGGTTATTCGGCATTCGTAGCCTCCGTCGTTCAAGTGACCTTTGTCTTGGGTGATGTTTTGGAAAGTTCGAACGAAACACTAGCAAGAAAAAAAATGCGCTTTCCGTTAGAATTCGAACCTGCGACCTCCTGAACAGATGAAACCGATGCTAGATTGGACATGCTTTATACCATCTCGGTCAGGAAGATCGTCGATGATTAAAAAATTTGAACATGAAATAAAAAATTGGTTTTAAGAGTGTCGCAAAATAAGATTTAAGGCTAATTAAGAATAATAAACTAGATAAGTAGATTGACCAGCTATAGCTATTAAACAGACTATATTAATATTTAACATAAATAATAATTTGTTCATGAATGTGACTTATTGTGTTTCTAAATATATATTTCCCTGATCTATATCCTTGAAATCCAATTTGCATAATAAAACCTATGTCACTACCAAAAGAAGCTATTATTATTATTTTTTTTAATAAAGGTTGATATTGTAAACTGAAAATAAGACAGTAAAAATACTCATATAAATGTAAATATATCCTCAACATTTTACCAATATCAATCAGTAAATACATTCTCCTGTCGTCCAATTTGTCGTTTAATATAAGGTCAGTCAGTCAGTTGAGTGCCATACGTGATACAAACTTGGGCGACCATGTTTCGAAAGAGACATGACTGACTGGGCAGAAGATTTTTCCCACAGTGTGTTGTCATTACTTTCTGTGGTAGATTGGTTACCAAGCAAGGCTATAGAACCCAATCTGTTTTGCTATTTAACCATTAACTGTAGGGAGAAGCGACAGATTAATATCGTTCCCAAGGTGTATGCAACGAATTTAACTTGGATTCTCCGATTTCTCGTTCTGAGCCAATATCCTTGTACCACAGCGCCCATTAATGTAGGGTACAATCTTGTAAAAGGACTTGTCAAAATTATGTGGTATGTTCCTTTTACTTTCCATTACAGTGGGTCATTTTCAAGGATTAAAGATAGAAATTTGGGAAATAGAGAGTATAGTGTTTTTGTTGTTAATAAATTTTTGGAAGTAATTCTGTACTTAGATTAACATATGAACACAGATTGAATAGAACAAAAATTTTCTTTTTCTTGATGTCCTTATCGATATAATTATCAGCACTTCATTACTTCAGCATACAAATATCTACAATTATTAACTTCTATCTTCTTAACTTTTTTTTTTAATCATATCACCCCGAGCAAGGCGGTAACGCCACTGAAGCGCAGGGGGCTACGTAGGAGTGAAAAGATTGGAAAAGAGAAAACCGGAAACCACATCCTAAACAGGGAACAAGGGATGAGCCTCTTAACCTGTTCAATAGACGTGTGATGAAAAAGTTCAATACAGTTTCGTCACAGAACCGCACAAGTTCATATTTCGTTCAATTAGTGATCGCATTGTGGGCTTTCGAAAGCCTAGAATGTCATGTAGGAGAATTGCTGTACATACTAGTTGTGACATATCAGTGTATCTTTATATTGACGATGCTTGTCAGAGATGAGAATTCCTACACCTTTAGAAGAGGTTCCAGATGGCTTCATTTTAGAGACACTCACGAAAACCAATGTTGCACAAGACTAACAGTAGCGTTCGAAATACAGATCAACACAAAAGTCACCACAATATCAACAGACAGTTGGGAATTGTTTACTTTCTGACTACAGGAAGTTGTGCTACGAGCTAAACTTCCACTTCAGACAAAACACTGTCGTACACAACTCTGTTACTGTTGAGAAAAGTGAAAGTTACCAGAGTTTAAATGGCCATTCTGCTTGCATAGAATCTTTCATGAATCTTTTGCATGCGCGGCATAGACTGTAGAGAGGCATCGTTCTAATTGTACTCACTGACGACACACAGGCTTAAACTCTGACATTAGAAAGTGTGATTCTCTAAGTTACAACGTTGGTGCTGGATACCTTTCATATTTTAGAGGAAAATTTGGACAGCATCGTATACGTTCACAATAATGTCCATCCCATTCACAAACATTCAAGCAAAAGAGAGCTGGTGTGTTTTTCTAACAAGACATTGACCTCCCACATGATGGCCGTGCTATTCAATATTCGTTGAAAGGTGTTTGACAACTTCACTCGCCTGCACGGTCGTTCTATCTGTTCCTCATTGACCACGTGTGTGATATAATGGGGCGCCACTAAGACCATATTTAGATGCAGTGAAGACCTAGGATATTCCACTTGTGAGGACCCTCCAAATCTCCCATTCTCATGAGTAAAGGAAAATTGAAGAGTGTTAAACAATTAAAGTAAAGCTGAGGAAAATGATGTTCTTTTTTTAATTACCGAAGTATTTTTTAGAGTCTACAATGCGTTAGGACAGCAAGTGTAAACAATTCATATGAAAGTCTCACAAACATACACCTTAGCTGGAGGTCCTCAAGATTTGGGGACCCTAAGCCTATAGGTAAATTCGGCATTAGACATCACCTAATATGTTCAGTTATTCAACCTATATTTAGATTTATAAAAAGGAAGAGATAGTTGACATTTCTAAGACATATAATGCAGAAATAGGGTTTGGAGAATTTGAATATCTTGAAACATATAGGCTGTTCCATTAAAACGGATCGAAGTTAGCAGAAAATAAAACAGTGTTATTAGTGAAATTTTATTGATTTCACTATTGGATCATGTTATTTGAGTCATGTGTGAAAAATAATATCGCCCAAAGCTTCGGCGGCACACCTCCACACGATGGTCAAAATTTTTGATGACATCTTTGTATAGTTGCTCTTCGATCTCACAAATATGTCTTATTATCTCATCCTTCAGTTGTTGGCTTGTTAGTGTAGACCTTACTTTTGAGATGGCCCCAAATTAAGAACTCTAAAGGCGTCAAGTCGTGTGGGCTAATTGACATCACTATTTCGAGAGATGGTGTGACCTGGGAACATCTTATTTAATAAAGCCATTGTTGCATTGGCCATTTGGCATGTAGAGTGAAACCATAAATCTTCGACATCTATAGCATTCAATTCAGGCCATAATTGCCATGTATCAAATAACATGATCCAATTGTGAAATCAATAAAATTTTACTAATAACACTGTTATATTTACAGCTAACTTTGATCCGTCTTAATGGAACATCCTATACTAAAGGCAAAAGAGACGATGGGAATCAATATATAAGCTTCATATCGGGCTTGTTTAAATGGATGGCAGAACAGTAACTGAGAATGATAGTAAGACGAACAAACATTGATCATTGCTACATAGGATGCGATGTTGTGGAGAGTCATGATCACCCTCTTCAGGAAGAAACACGAACCATACTAGAAGAAAAATTCAGCTTGTTGCAATTTTATTTCCATGAATTTATATATTTACATTTTATTAATATACAGAAATCGGGTAACTTTTCAGTGATAAAATTTGTATCATTGGAAATAAATTGCATTTCTTAAAGAAGTGAGATTATTGTTAAATAATTTCCCATGAATTTTGTTGCAATAGCCACTACAAAATATCGAAAATGAAAGACAAATACAATACATATAAACTTTTAAATAGAAAGCAATGTTAAAATTCCAAAACAAACAAGCAAACACGCGGTCATATCATAATTTGCATTTATTAGGATTAAAAAACCAGGACAATTTAAAAAAATTTAAAATTTGTCAAACATTTTACCAGTGACATGTTGTTGGATTTTAAAAGCATAATCATTGTGTTTCCTTTTGCAAGCAATTCATATACATAAACTTATAGTTATTTTTGTACATAAAATTTTAAAAGCTTGCTAAGCCCATTGAACACTTGATGCAAAGAGCATTTAATTAACGAAAAGATGTTAATATCTTTATATTTTTTCGACTTAATGACATCACATAATAGGCAGTCAATTGTCGTTGAGTGGATCCATTATTTCCAAGTAGTCCCATTTATATTTCGTTTAAATTTAGGGTTTATAAAAACTGAATTGCCTGATTCCCTAAAGATATATTCTGAATGAAATATTTATCACGTCATTCCATGTACATATTTTTTGTTATTCTGTAGCCAGTCTGTTTTTATCTTCTTTGCATTTTAACTGAAACAAGAGTAAAAAGAGAAATATTAAATAAATAAATTAATTAATTAAACGAACTTTGTTAATTTGAATGTCAAAATACACAAAATTATAAATAAATGCTGACTTACAAAATTAAGTTTGTTCATCGAGCTTAGCAATGCCAGAAATATAGTTGCGATCCTCAGAAGAACATTTCTTACAACATTTCTTACAACATTTCTTTCCTGTGAAGAAAAAATAAAGTTTTATTAATTATTTTGTTTATAACCATAATAAATCAAATATTGTTTACTTTGAAATTATGCAATTTTGAATAAAGTTCTTCTTCTATGTACCATGTCCCTTCAGGACGTAGCCAATCATGGCTTTCCACGTCTCCCTATCCCTGGTAGCTCTTAGCACGCTTTCTCCTGTAACCCACTCAAACACTGCTCTGCCATCCACCTGCTCAGGCCCTTCAAATATGTTATCCGCTGATTTCCTCTGCCTCTCTTTCCCTCTATCTGACCTGTGAGTATCAGATTATCCAAGTATTCCTTTCTCATCACATGTCCCAAGAACTTCAGCTGTCTCTTCCTGATGCTCAGTATTAATTTTCTTTTCGTTTCCATCCTTTCTAAAACCTCATCACGCTCGATGCACGATATTCGCAGCATCCTTCTGTAGAACCACATTTCAGTTGTTTCAAGTTTTTCCTTTATCTTTGATGATATTGTCCAGCATTCACTGCCATATTGAAGAACAGACATCACATAGCAACCCATAATACTCTTCTTTGTTTCTAGTCTCTTAATTTGTTTCCTGTCTCTTAATACTCTGCTCAGCTTTTGGAATGCGCCTTTGACCATTCCAATTCACCTTTGGGTCTCAGTATCGCACTTTCTTTCTTCCGTTAGAACACTTCCCAAATACTTACGTTTTTTGTACTTGCTGGATTTTAGTATCCCCAACCTGTATTTTGTATTTTGGGCACCTCCGTTCGCTGATGACCATAGGTTCAGTTTTCTTGTAATTTATTTGTAGTCCTTTCTTTTGATTTTTTTTCATCCATCTTTTTTAGGAGTTCTTGTAGTTTCCTTTCCATGTCTGCTATCAGCACTGTATCATCTGCGTATTTTATGTTGTTCAGATTGTGACCACCAATGACAAGTCCTGGCATAAATTCTAGGGTCCTCAGAATAGTCTCGCAGTACAAGTTGAATAGATCTAGCGAAAAGACTCATCCTTCTCTTACGCCCTTTCCTATCTTTGTATATCTGCTGAATTCTTTTCCTGTCCGTATGCAGGCGGTTTGCTGCCAGTTGAGGTTCTTGATTACTCTAATGTCTTTGCAAAATATGTCGAGGTTGCTGAGCATTTCTATCAGTTCCTTGTGGCGTACTTTGTCGAACAACTTGGCATAGTCTACAAAACACAGGTAAACTTCCTTTTTCACTTGTATTGCCCTTTCTGATAGCATAAATATCGCATTCCTTGTTCCAGTGTCATTGACAAAACTGTATTGTTCTTGTCCTATTTCTGATTTGATTTTTCTACGCGTTCTATTTATCAGGATTCGGACAATGAGTTTCGTTATATGGCTTATCAAGCTAATTGTTCGGTGGAGTTCGCATTCGATTGCACCTGACTTCTTGGGCAGAGCTATGAAATTTGATTTGCTTAAGTCACCTGGTATTACACCACTGTTGTAGATTTCATTTATTATTACCGTAGTTTTCTCTTTGCCAAAATCTTCTAAGGCTGTCAACATCGCTAACACAATGCCGTCTGGTCCAGCTGCTTTGTTCCTATTCAGTTTGGCTATTGTAGCTCTCACTTCGGATTTTAGTATTTCCGGTCGGTCATCTCTCTCTCTCTCTCTCTCTCTCTCTCTCTCTCTCTCTCTCTCTCTCTCTCTCTCTCTCATTCGGCACATTTGTTGTTGAGCCATTCCTCATTAGCCTGTCTGCATTTGGTCCTTATTTCCTTTTGTAGTTTCTTGAATTCAGTTCCATGTCTTGGCATGGTTTTCTGTCTCCTTTACATCATGTCCAGAATCTCTTCAGTGATCCACTCGTTTTTTCTTCTGCGTCTGATTTCCTCTGAGGCCATGTTGTTTGCTGATGTCACTAGCGTTTCTTTAAGTGAGTCTCATTTCGAATTTCCATTTCGCATTTGTTCTTTGTATTTGTTTCTCATCGTGACAGTGTATTTTTTTCTGCAAGTCGAGGTCATTCAGGAGCGTGTTGTATTGCAGTCTTGGTGTTGCCCTAGTCTTCTTTAGTCTCCGAAGTTTCCTCCTTAATTTTCAGATAACTGGAAGGTGGTCGCTTCCACAGTCGGCACTTGGATAGGTTTTGCATTGAACCACTGCGTTTCTGAATCATTTGTTTATGGTTACATAATTGATTTGGTTTTTCGTATCGCCTCCTGGGCTTCTCAATGTTCATAAACGTCTCGAGTGTTCTTGAACCCAGGTATCGATTATCACCTGGTCATTCGCCTTACACCACTGCACCCATCTTTCACACCGGTCGTTGCGGATTTCTAATTTAAAGTTGTCAATTACCTCCCCTTCCCTCTCCTTGGCTACTTTGGCATTCAGGTCTCCCATGATTATTATAATTTCTTGGCTTTTACATTGAGCCTTGGCATTATCAAGAATGGAGTAGAAAGATTCTATTTCTTTCTCAGTGCTTTGCGTTGTTGGTGCATAGACGACTAAAATTGCTATGCTGAACGGTCTCCCTTTCAGTTTGACCAAGAGAACTCTTCTAGAGGACTGGCAGTAACCCAGAACACATTACTTCATTTTGTCGTCCAGTATTAAATCCACTCCCTTTTCGTTTTTTTTACCTCCTGCATATAAGGCCCTGTGGTTGTCGCTGCTGAAATCTGCATTGTTTGGCCATCTAGTTTTGCATATGCCCAGAATTATTAAAATGCTGAATATAAAGCCGCTAATATTCTAGAGACGTTCCATATAAATACTAAAAGATAATTTATATGACAATTCATTGTTATTTTTAAGTTAACAGAATTTTTTTCTCAAAATTTCCATAATCACTTTCTTAGGTCTTTGATAAGATAAAACTTTAAAATTCTAAAATATCACCATAGGTATTAAACATGATTTCAGAAATATAATACCGTCAAGAGATGAAAAGAGCGGTAGAGAAAGAAGTGAAAGCCGATTGAGTTTAATAGAGAGACGGAGAATTCAAGAGAGATCTTTCTTGTCAGCGGGAGATGTTCCAAACGTAAACTCCATGCATGTGGACAATAGAGTCCTTCCTAATGAGAGGAAGGTAATCAGGAATCAGAGGATAGGATTGCAGGGTTAAGTTTACAGAGAACTAGGATATCTGGGAACTTTTTTTATATAATCGTTCTCCTAAATCAGGGCAGTACTAATACTGGCGCGCAGGAGATTACAATGAGAGGAAAGAGGGAGAGAAAAAAATAAGAACAACAGGGCACAAGGGATGTCGAAGAAAGGATAAAATAATGATGGGAATCAAGAAGACCGAAGGTGGCAATTGACTTTACACTTAAACTTTTGGAGATTGTAGCTATTAGAGAAGCAAGTATACGGAAGAGAGTTCTACAGGCGGGATGTACGGAAAAGGCAACTGAGGGAGTAGAAGTGGCGGTTACATCAGACTATTTTGACAATAAAAGTGGGGATCTTGTGCCAATCTTTTTTTTTTTTTAATCATATCACCCCAAGCAAGGCAGTAACGCCACTGATGTGCAGGGGGCTACATAAGAGTGAGAAGATTAGAAAAGAGAAAAACCGGAAACCACATCCTAAACAGGAAACAAGGGATGAGCCTCTTCACCTGTTCAATAGACGTGGGTGGAGTGTGAACCGGGCGATAGTTTAGCAACACGAGTAAACTTATGAAGATCGTCAGAGCAGAAGCCGTGAAAATATTTGTAGAAAGGACAGAGGGAAGCCACATCACGTCGGGGAGAAAGTGACTGAAGTCGAGCTACCAAATCGGGATCGATTACATTGCAGATCCTCCTTTGGATTTTGTCGAGAACCCCAAGATGAATAGCAAGAGTCCCCGACCAGATGTGGAAATAGTATTTAATGCACGGACTAATAGTAGATTTATAAATGTGCAAGATGGATTCTGACAAAAAAAAACCGTGGCCCGACACAGTGACCCAATATTCTTAGCAGCAGATATAGCTATTGATTCGATGTAGTCGTTCTACTTGAGATCGAATGAGAGGGTGGGACCGAGGAGGCGCAGTATTTTGCTTTCTATGAGACTAGCGTCATCCATACTGATGGAAGGATTCTCTATGGTAGTTGAACAAAAGAAGCTTTGTTTTGGAAAAATCAAAATTTACGAGCCATTTCTTACCTTAATCCACCAGAGATTGGAGGTAATTTTAAAGAGCAACAGCGAGGTTTACTATGTCAGCCTAGGCAGATTTTTTATTGAGACGAGGGTAAATGGTGATGTCATCTACATAGATGCCTACCTGGGAACTAATTACATCAGTAAGATCAAGACAAGTGGAAAACCTAGGATATAGCCTTGAGGGATGCCTGTGTTCGTGTGAATGGATCTGAAAGCACGCCTGTCCCAAAATATTTCCATTACACGATTTGATAAGAACTATTTAATTAGATTGAACAATAGTCCAGTTATACTGTAGCCCTATAGCTGGCACAGAAATCCAGCATGACAAACTCTATTAAAGGCTTTTGAGATAGCCAGTTCTTATCAAGCGGTATATATATATATATATATATATATATATATATATATATATATATATTCGGTGATAGCTGTTAGCATATCGGCGGTAGACCTAGCGAGGTAAAAGCCATATTATTTGTCAGAGAATAGGTTGTGAGATGTGAGATGATGAACCATTTCTGCATTGTTAAGAGCCTGAAACACATTGCTTGAAAGCGATACGAGGCTGTTAGGGCAACAATTAGTGGAGTCAAAGGTCTCTCTATAGTTTTTAAAAACAGGAACTATAGAGGAGAACATCCAACAAGCAGGAAAACAAGAAGCAGCGAGGTAATAGTTATAGAGTTTGTGGAGGATAGGAGAAAGTTCAAGAGCACATTTATTTAGGACGATGATTCCGCTTTTCTTATGAGAGTCAAGCTTAGAAATTATAGACCAAAGACAAGATTATATATACATCACTCAGTTGAGCCTCATTTCTAGATGAGAAGTCTGATATGGATACTCTATACGAGTCTATACGAAGAGAATTTGCGAGAAAAAGCACCGAACCTTGTCTGCTGTGGCTGTGAGGACCTCAAATTTATTAAATAGAGGAAGGACCGAGGGTTTGCTGGTATTTAACACGTTTTGCAGAGCAGTCAGTAGTCTTTGGAGCTAAACTTACAGGATGCTATACGCTGCTTCATTCCATCGGCGAACAACAGCTTAGCATCGTTTAGGACACGCTTGCGAGCAAAGAGAAAACGGCGCCTATTATAGTCAGTGAATCCGGAGTTATTCCTGTGGGTAATAGAGACCGAACAAACAGGAGAGAACCAAGGGGATGATTGAGGTTTAGACGGAATTTCCTGGTTGGGATGAAAGCATCGATGCCAACTTTCACCCAGGAGAATACCTCAGAGAAGCAGTCTTAAACAAGGACTCTAAAAACTTTGTTCCAACGGACATCACGAAGGAAATCACAGATTGATAGCAGTAAGATATTCTGCTGATAGTAGGTTCCTAGAAGGAGGGGGAGTGGAAAGAGATATTAGGATAGAAGTGAATAAGCGATCTAGAAGGGAAATGTATCTTTTAGGGTTATTGGAGAAACGTGTGGGAAAAGCCACCAGTTTGCAGGAGAGACTGAGTGATTGCAAAGTTTAGGTTATGGATGCTAGCAGGATAAGTAACAGGGTTTTTCAGCCACTATGCACAGTGCGCATTGAAGTCACCGAACTAAAATATATTAGCGAACTGGTGAGAGGAAATGACCTTTTCTATGTTATCTGAAATAGTATATAGCACAGGAGAGAAAGAAAAGCGGTAGAAAAAGAAAAGATAGTTAATTGATTTTAATAAAGACGGAGACACATGTAAAAATGGTCTGGAGATTCAAGAGAAGTCACCCTAGAGAGACCCAGAGGGAGATTTTCGCTGACATAAACGCACAGACCATGCATGTGAACATTAGAGTCCTTCCTAGAGAGAGGAAGGTAATCAGGAATCGAGAACTCAGAAGAGGAAATTGTAGAGTTATTATTGATTTCATAGAGAGCTAGGATGTCTGGGGACCTTTTGGGAAGTAATGATTCCACACCACAAATTTGGTACGTATACCACAGATGTTTGAGAAAGAAATATTGAGAGGTTTAGATGTATTTGTTTGGCTTGTTTAGCTTTGTATCTTTGGCTGTGAATTTTCATGTTTTGTGTTATTTTAGTGAGAAGAGACATGGAGTAGTGGTAGTAGACGGTTATCAAATACGACATGTGCAGGAAGAGAACTGGCGCAGACTGCAGCATAGTGTGGTCTAAAGGTTGCCCATCAGAAGCGCTTCTAGGGATAACCGTCCATGCGCGTCATGGCACTGTTAGAAGGCCGATATTATGTGACTGTTGATCAAAGCAGCTTCTCTAGACTCTACGCAATAGTTTGGGCTCATAATAACCACTTGGAAGTAGCAAACAGAAAAATCTCAACCTGGTACGCTCATTGTAAAGAGACGTTGCCACTGTTCACACACACCGCAAAAAACTCACGAGAGCACCAATATTAAAGCCTGAGGGGAGGAAAAGAGCCGAGAACTACTTCCTAAACAGGAAACAAGGGATGGGCCTCTACTCCTGTTCAAGAAAAGGGGGAAGACATGAACCAGACGATAGGATGGCCTATCCACTCCAACTGAGAAAACAAAAATGAATTAAATAAATATAATGAATAAATGAATAAAAGAAAAGAAAAAATAATAATTCATACTAATTTTTAACCTAGTGTCGGGAGATCCATTACTGGCCAAAGTAAATAGGTACAGACGAAGGTTCAATAAAATGCTTGTTAGATTTTAAAAGATTATATATATATATATATATATATATATATAGAGAGAGAGAGAGAGAGAGAGACAGACAGACAGACAGACAGAGAAAGAGAGAGAGAGAGACAAAGAGAAATTAAAACGACTCTTATAATATATTTCAAAGATACTATTCCATAACGGCAAGGGTTTAATAAAAAAAGAATCCTTACCAGAACACTGAAAGTACAGCTTCAAATTAGAATATTTATCCGAGTAAAGTAAAATTTAAGTTTACAAAAATGAAACAAAAACAAAAAAAAATTAAGGAAACAATTTCACTTTTTTTCCAATTGATTGGCGAGAAACTGAAATTAATAAATTAAACTAGAATTAATAAATTAAAAGGAGCATACAACCAATACATATATATTGATCAAAGACAGAAAGAAAAAGAAAGACACAAAGGAACAGAAATTGGTGAGGAAGACATCCGTCTCACAGAGGTTACTTAGGCGTTTTTTTTGTTTTTTTTTTTCCAGCATGTAGTCAATTGACATCGTCTGTCTTCACGAATCCCGTTCATATTTTATCCTTTCTTCAATGCTCCTTGTATCTAGTTTATTTTTTTCTCAGTGTAACCCCGTGCGCACTAGTGGGGGTCCCGCCTTGCTTTGGGTAAAATTATTTTTTAAAAGAAGTGGTGTCCAGTAAAACAGCGATAAATTCAGAAAGACATTAGACAACCATTGCAACTAGAGATGACTGATGTTACTAAAAAATTCAAGAATTTCTACACATTTCGTCAAACCCTACGTCGGGTGTTCTTTGAAAAGTACGATAACTTGATTCTCAAAATTAGCGAGTTGTTTAGCCATCCGAGAAGGGCAGGACGAAAGACGAAAGTTGTCTGAAAATAACCTTTAAATGGTGAGTCAGCAATTAATAATAAAATAACCGATCAAAGTTAAATAATTACGCGAAAGTCGAATTATTATTCAAGGTCATGATTATTCAAAACATTATTGAAGCTATTCAGGTTCAGTTATTCCTGAAAGATAACACAGTTATAATAAATTTATCACTTTTTTACTGGGCACCTTATAGTTATTTGGAATACATCTAAAATATTAATGCAAATACGTTTAGTTTCCATTAGAAAAGATGTCATTTGAACTGAAAAAAATGTTAAGATATTATACACATAATTTTTAAGAAAAAAAATTTATTGAATTTTGTCAGTAGTTTAACTTTAAAAAATTATTGTTATTAATAATTTACCTCTGCCGCATTTTTTATATGCTGGATACTCCTTGCAGATCTTGCTCCCCATGCATCCAACTAAAAGAAAAAACATTTTGTAAACATCTGATTTTAAAAATTTCTCTCTCTCTCTCTCTCTCTCTCTCTCTCTCTCTCTCTCATAAAAAAGTATGAAATATTCTTAAAAAATTAAACATCAACAAATGATACAATATATTCTGTTAAATATATTAATTTCGATGGTTCATATTCATAACGCTTGATGAAAAATAACTGCATTTATAAGAAATTTTATTTGGTAAATCATTTTAAAAACGAAAACACTATGGGTATAATTGAAAATAAGGCTTATACATTATATAAAGCAAGAATGTTCTTTATAATCAGAACATAAATCATTGATATCAATAATCTTAAGGAAAAACGATTTCAGTAAAAAAAAACTTCAATGTAGTGTATTATTAAATTAATAGTGAGTATAATTTTCTATATTTCAATTAACATCTTCAATAAGATTTAGTTATTCAAACAGAATCATTCTATAAGAATAAAATTCATCCCCTGTTGCTATCAGCAGTTCTCCAACACTGCAGCTACCATTTTATCATCATGATCATGACCATGATGATAATCATCATCTCTTCTTCATCATCAACATCATCAACAACAGCCTCAACAGCAGGTGTAGCAGCAGTATCATTCTATAAATTTAAATTCCATCTCTTTTGCTATTAGGGGTTCTCCCACATCACAAAGCTTCTTTATTTTTTCCTTTTTATTTCATTCATAAAGTTCAAGTTTGGAATTCTTCCATAGATTTAGGAAATCGTTCAAATCTGAAATAAATAACAACATTCAAACTGAAAACAGGATTAAATTCCATGTATATTCTAAAAAATACTATTCTATTTTTTAGATTTTTTTAGAATCTTTTAATATCATTTACCATGCTAACTTCCCTCAATACAAGGCTCAAGAGCTATTCAGTGTTAAAATAGTTTTTCTGAATAAAAAAAGATGGGCGAAATAAAGTGATTATGAGGATAAGGGTGATAGATAAAGGTAGATTAACCCTTGACATAAATCTGCTCGGGAATTTATTCCGCAAACTAGCAGTTCTTAGGGAAAATCCATCTGAATAGAAATTTCTGATTACATTTTGAATACGGAGGAAATAAGAGCGATTCCACTCTGTGGAAGTAGCATAGCCTATCCTGCTCGCTAACAGTCTGAACTGGTTGAACTAACGTATGAAGCTAATCGGAACATTTGCTATGGATAGAGATAGTTTTGTGACGTTGCATACGTTGAAAAAAAAACTGTAAATATGTCCTCTCAGAAATATATATATATATATATATATATATATATATATATATATATATATATATATATATATATTATTTTTAAACGAGTTACTTTTCAGGCGAAATTTTTTCGCCTGAAGAAAATTAAATAACTAATAAATAATAAAAAAATAATAAATTTTTAATAACTTAAAAATTTAAGTTATTAAAAATCGCCTTAAGAAACCACTCATGGTGGAAACCAAAGTAGCGAAATAACTCGTTTAAAAATGAAAAGTATTCAAAGGTTCTACAATATAATTGTATAGAACACTTTTTAATACAAATGTGTACTGGTCTAACCCTATTAGGAAAAATAACTAAGTATTAAACAATATATATATATATATATATATGTGTGTGTGTGTGTGTGTGTGTGTGTGTGTGTGAAAGAGAGAGAAAGAGTGCAAGTAAATTAAAATCATCGCGCTGTATTCAAATTCCTGTTTTGTTAGCTTCCCGCGAATACCTTTAAAAAAGGCATGATTCGATATTTTCCAAGACGTTCACTGCTAGAGATCAATTACAAATTCTGACTTCAAATGTCAACTTTTGTAATAGCCATCTTAGGCAAAAAAAAGATTTTGTGTTGATTTATGGCTTCAACGGAAGTCTTAACAATGTTTTCAGACAAAAAGCATCACAGAGAATAAACTCATTGCCTGCTCTCGCAGATGAAAGTCTGCGTCATCAATAGTGTTGTCACTCAATGTATCAAATAGTACAAGGAAGGCCAAACCGCGACACACGAGCCACATGCGGCTCTTTGAACTCTAATATGCGGCTCGGAGAAATGTTAATATGCTGGCTCTAGCTTCTTTTTTCATCACAGTTAATATAAAAGGTAAAGAAGAAAAATATCAAGCTTTATAATTATTTACTAGGTATGAATTGATAAATCATTGGATTGAAAAGAATTTCGAAGCGAACCCTTTATTTCGATCACTGACTTCATAAACCCCATGCTTTCTATTCAGTTGATTCGAGTTTCAAGTTTGAAATGTTTTATCTTGAGTTTAGAATACTTCTGATAAACATGTAGTTATCTCCCTTTAACTTTCTAAGTTATTTCTTCACCACTGCTGTAGCCTGGTATTGAACTCACAACTCTTTGGGTCAAGTCACTAAATTAGCCACCGTCTATATCCACTGAGCTATGTGTCCCTGAGGACATCAGTGTATGAATTTCTGGGTCTCAGTAACCGTTTTTTTTACCAGAGCTCATATTGCAATCTTTGATGCTAATGATTTTCTCTAGCATTTTTTACGAGTAAACATGACAATAAAGATGAGGACGATAGTCCGAAGAATGTAAATAATGTAAATACTACCTTATCTTAGAAGTATAGACAAATACTATACACTGTTTGAACAGAAATTTTATAGAAATATTGGAATTTAAGAATTTAATAAAATATGCAAACTCATAATATATTTCAGTTATATATGCAATAAATTGATTTTCACAATCTCTACGTACCTCACCTTCCAAAACAATGGGTTCCACACAACACCCACGGCAACATTTCAGACCTAGAAAATATACATAATATTTTCATGATGACTGATTATTATTATTATTATTATTATTATTATTATTATTATTATTATTATTTTAGTATTGTTCTTTCTTTCCCAACGTTATTGCTATTTCTCGAGACTGAATAAATACATTATTTAAGGTTATGTTCTTTTCCTTTATTTAGGTTTAACATTTTTTCATCCTATAATGATTTTGTATGAAGGTAAGGATCCGTTTCCTTATCGGGAAACATTCAGTATTCATTGAACAGCAGTAAATGCTACTTTTATCTGAAAGAACAGAAATAATTTATAAATTCTTTCTATTAAAATAATTCAGGGTTTCCAAAGACCAGCTATTGTTATTGCTTTTTCCAGTATTGATGAGGCCTTCCCTCCAAAAGTGTAGTTCAAAATTGAGTTACATGTGCTATCCATTTTAGTTGTTGGTGTTTTGAAAAGTCTATGGTCATATGTTTTCTGTTGTTTGGTAAAGTTCTTTGGGATTATGTAGCACCAGTTTACAAGATTCAAAGAAGGATAGTCCTTACTAAGATCTACTCACTCGAAACCACCTTTACCCATTGATTTTAAAAAAACAGTTTTATACTGCTGATAGCTAAAATATTTCTGAACTATGCATGACATCAATATGAAAGTCTCGGCTTTACCAGGTTATTTAAGAACATTTTTTATAATCATATCGCCCCAAGCAAGACAGTTTACTGTCACTGGTGCGCAGGGGGTTACATAACAGGAAAGTTATGAGAAAGAGTGACAGGTTATAGGGGTGTCAGGAAGTGTGTAAGAGAAGAATGAGAATATTGATGAGAGCGGAGTGGACGGAGAAAGAAGCATGAGAGAGAGGATGCAAGTCAGTGAAATAGGAGATGACTATTGACTTTACATATAAGTTCTTGGAGATTGTAGCTGTAGGGGAAGTAAGTAAACGGAAGGGAATTCCACAGGTAGGAAGTGCGAGAAAAGAAGCTGATAGAGTAGAATTTACGTTTACATTTTATTGGTTTCACAGTAAAAGGGTGGGACCTAGTTGGTAATCTTGTGGCTAAAGTAAATTCATGCATCGAGGACACCAGACAGCTAAGTTTATTGGAGCAGAAGCTGTATGACTCGAGGTTTGAATTAATGTTTTTGTTTTGTAGCAACTTGCGGTAGTGTACAAACCTACTCCTAGCACAGCCGATCCTCTTATTAATTTTCTTATGCTAAATCTGTTATAACTGGTCCATACCCGGAGGTATTTGAAGTATTTAGTATCTACTAAGCTTTAATTTTTAAGATGGATTCACGGTGAGTGGCATCGCTGCTTTCAGTTCAATTGATCACAGTTTAAGGTTTGAAAAATTTTATCTTGAGACCTATTTTTAGAACACTTCGAAGAGGCTGTTGACAATTAGTTCAAAACAATTCTTATACCAGTTATGAATACCTATGTCAAGACCATTGCCCCTGGTCACGGGAGGGAAAACAGGAAAGCTGTTTGATTAGTTTGATTGGGGATGTGCGTTGTAATGCAATGGATAGCGGCTCGGAACGAGAAATCGGAGAGCCGAGTTCGAATTCCAGTTGAATTCGTTGCAAATACATACAAATACCCTTGGGAAAGGTATGAATCCCTCGATTCTCCCTCCAGCTACGGGTTAAATAGATGGATATATTGGGTTCTATAACCTTGGTTGGCAACCAGTCTACCGCGAGAAGTAATGGCAAGCTACTACAGGAAAATCTTCTGCCTAGTCAGTCATATCTCTTTCGAGACATGATCGCCCAAGCGTGTATCCCGTATGGCACTTAACTGACTGACTGTTTGATTAGTAGATTCATTTTGGATGTAATATAGAATATGTTTAAGTGAACATTGACCATCTTTTCATGTCTGCGCTTGTATATGTACAGAGCATAACCAAGGAAGATATTAAATAGAATGGGAATCTCATTTCCTCCTTGTCGCACTTCAGATAAGGTTTGCAATCCTTCACAATTTATTTTGTTGTTCCGATTGCTTATCATGGGGTTCTTGGGAATTTCTCCTTTCTGATTAACAGTAGCAAAATCTTTGTCGTTAACTAACTCCTAACAAGATGCAAAAAAATGTCTGATGAAAAATTATTGACGTATATTTAAATACTGGTGGCCGTGTCAGGAGTAGTTAGAAATGAAAGAAAAGGAGAGAAGAGAGGTTTGGAGTTAAAAATCTATCTCATAGCAAAGAAAAAATTTGCCTCCGTGCGAGTTATACTTTTCTCATGGTGTTTTTCTGGAGCGAAGTTCATAATAGTTTTTGTTCCAGGAGAGTTGAATATATAAAATGACATCAGTATTTATTGCGTTTGATATTCATTTTGCTAATAACGAGCGGGTATAAAATTTATCTACGGACATTTGCATACGTCATGCAGATAATTAATAATTACTTTCAACTGGTGATGCGTAATTATCTAAACGACAGCCATTGCACGAGGCTGAGCTGAAAAGTTTCTAGGCAGACTATCAAGGATTGATACTAGAGCCGTTAAATATTGCATGCACTAATTTCAACTTTTCTTATTAATAACTACATTGTTTCTTTCCAGGTAAACTTATATCTGACTGTTCAAAGAAGACTGTTCATTTCGTTGGTCAAAAAAAGTCAAAAATAGAAGATATGATATCATTATCACTGTGATACTGGTTTTCAGCCAAGTATTTCTTTTTCATACTGAGAGACAGATGATTGTCAAGTCAGGAGAATAAGGAGTGTGATCAACAATTTCTAAGCCACGCACAGCAGTCGTTGAAACCAAGGACTTGTGTACTTGAGCATTGAGCTGATGAAACAAGATCCTTCTTGTCATTTGTCCTGGGCGTTTGATCTTGATGACCTTTCGTAACTGCATCAGCAAGTTGACATAGCACTCTCCATTGATGGTGTGACCCTTTTGAAGCTAGTCGATAGTCCCAATGCCTTTTTGTATTCCAAAAAATTGAGACCATCACTTTCCCATCAGATGAAAGGACCTTGACTTTCTTCACTGTATGAATTATCTCTATCTCAAGGGGATGAACCCAACACTGATTCTGGGTTAGGAAACGTTCAAGTGTGCAGTGAACAAAACAAGTTATACGTTAAAGTTCAAATTTGACTCATTGTTAGAAATAAACGAGTTTTCTGGAATTTACAAACTTGCGAAATTTCACACCTCGATATGAAATGGTTGTCGTCCAATGGAAAGCCCAGACTCACATCCGGTAGTAAATTCCTAAACGATATAAAAAAAAAACAAGACAAAACGACAGTCTTCAGAGAGTTATGATGACGAGCAAATGACGTACCCTTGACAAACGTCAAGCGATCGTATTATTATTGCCTCTCTCTTTCTCTCTCACCTCCTTCTTCTTCATCGTTACCCCCTCACATTCTTTTTCTTCATCGTTCACCCGTCTACTTAATAACCGCGCGGAACCCTTTAAGACTTAGCGAATACTTTAAAAGCATTCCTACCAAACAAGCGCTCATACATACATACATACATACATACATACATACATACATACATACTCAAGTAGCAACCATGTCAGCATGGATATCTTTGGAGGATAAACTCTTTTTATACAAGCACTTGATAACAACACAATGCCATTTTTTTATTTGAGAGAATTCGCTATTAGTTAATCTGATTTCTTCTTTAAAGTCAGATATCAATTTATCTGGAAAAAAAATAACAAACTTATTATTAATTAGAATAGCTGAAATTAATGCATGCGATATTTCACAGCTCTCACATCAATCCTTCATAATCAGCCTATCAACTTTTCAGCCTATCCTAGTACTTAAAAATATCATGGTGGGAGATTTCTGTCTCACATTTAGTAGCGTTACCAATCATATTTGGAAAAAAAGACGAAGTAATTTGCATGCAAATGTGAACTATTTTCGATACAGCCGGAATATATCTAACATAAAAACAACCACAGTATATATCAAGATAAAAATTAAAATTGTTTATGTAGTAAAAATTAAGAACGTAAGATAAAGTCAACGAAAACATGTGTTCATTACGGAAAAGTGGTCAAAAGTATCGTTTCATACAAAGAAGCAAAATTAACAGTTTGCTCTGTAATGTAGCAAAGTGTGACAACCTCATAGATTAACAAGGCTTCAATTTCAGCGCAAAGAAGTATGATTTTATCAACTATCATACAATAATTTATATTTGATATGTTCAATTTTGTAAGCATAAGTCAAGGACAGCAAACATGTTCTGCCAATTGGTCTAACATATCTTTTATTCGGGACAAAAATGTGAAAAGATACTAGAAATTACTGACAAGCCGATGTGTTTATACGGCGGTCAAAAGTTTCCGTGATCATCTTTCAATTTACGGAATTTTAACTCATTTTCCTTTTTTTTGCATGCCATTTTAGTAATTTTTTTTCAGAGATTACTGACTTAAATTCAAACGCTGATTCATATCAATATAAAAAAAGTAGATTTGAAAATATACCGAATATTATTAGAATATTAATGTTTTTAAACTTGTCTTGCTAGATTAATTACAACTGAATAGTAAGTTCGCCCATGGTTTCTTGAAGCTTCGTTTACAAAATCAACATCATTAGAACGATTAGAAAAATAATTTTTATTGATTGACTATCGATCAGATTAATCTATATATAAAGTTCTAAGACGTCTGTCAGTCCGTCACACCATCTAAAATAACCATTTTTTGATAGATCGGAATCACATTTTTGGAATAAGTACAGCTAGGATGTGCATTGTGGTGCATTGGATATCGGCTCGGAACGAGAAATCGGGGAGCCGAGTTCGAATTCCAGCTGAATTCACTGCATTCACTTACGCGCAAATGCCCTTGGGAAAGGTATTAATCCGTCTATTTCTTCCAGTTATGGGTTAAATAACAGGACAGATTGGGTTCTATATGGTCGGCAACCAGTCTACCGCAGAAAGCAATGGCAGCCTACTGTGGGATAATCTTCTGCCCAGTCAGTCATGTCTCGGGACATGATCGCCTAAGCGTGTATCACGTATGGCACTTAACTGAATGACAGCTAGGTAAGGGGCTAAGTACGCTTAGTTTTACCAGAGTGCGGAGCTTAGTACAATAAGTTTTAATTTATTTTTTTAATTAAAAGTTTTATTATTTAATATATCACTACATATTTAACATAAAAATAAACGAAACGTAGAGTTTCTAAATCTTGACAAAAATGTCAGCGATAACCTCTACAATATTAAATAATGTGAGAATTTCAACACACGTTAACGTGTCGCAAAGAAATTCTAATTAGAAAAATTAGTTTATAGTAATAAGTTTTAAAAAACCTTAGAAAACAGTAGTCTCGATATTAATTTGATAACAAAGATTACTTACCATGTTGGCATTTCTTCTTACAACTTTGACAGTGTTCATGATTCATATCTATGAAAGTAAAAATTCATTTGAATACGATTTGCAAAACGGTCTTGAAAAGTGTTAAATTCTTAGATCACAAATAAGAGTATATAGATCTAAGAGGAACAATATCAATGGACTATACTTCATAATTATACTTATGATACAATACCAAATCTAATACAGTTTTGATTTCATTTCGTGGAATTTTAAATGTCGGTGGTTTAAATGTCGGTAAGAGTAGAATTTAACGCTTCTTGTAAGTCCTGTAACAAGAAGAATTATTAAAATAAATATTAATGATTTGATGTGAGAAAGTTCATCTTTCTTCTTCTTCTATGTGCCATGTCCCTTCAGGACGTAGGCGATCATGGCTTTCCACCTCTTCCTATCACTGGCAGCTCTTAGCACGCTTTCTCTTGTTACCCCACCCAAAACCCGCTCTGTCATCCACCTGCTCAGGCCCTTCAAATATGTTATCCGCTGATTTCCTCTGCCTCTCTTTCCCTCTATCTGACCTGTGAGTATCAGATTATCCAAGTATTCCTTTCTCATCACTTGTCCCAAGAACTTCAGCTGTCTCTTCCTGATGCTCAGTATTAACATCCTTTTTGTTTCCATCCTTTCTAAAACCTCATCTTTGCTCACATGCTCGATCCATGATATCCGCAGCATCTTTCTGTAGAACCACATTTCAGTTGCTTCAAGTTTTTCTTTCATCTTTGATGATATTGTCCAGCATTCACTGCCATATTAAAGGACAAACATCACATAGCAATCTAGTACTTTCTTCTTTGTTTTTAGAGAAATTTTCCTGTCTCTTAATATTCTTCTCAGCTTCTGGAATGCGTTCTTAGTCATTCCAATTCGCCTTCGGATCTCAGTGTCGCACTTTCCAACTTCCGTTAGAACACTTCCCAAGAACTTAAGTTTTGTACTTGCTTGATTTTAGTATCTATAACCTGTAATTGGCATTTTGGGCTCCTCCGTTTGCTGATGACAATACATTCGGTTTTTTATTTTTTGTAATTTATTTGTAGTTCTTTCTTTTGACTTTCTTCATCCTGTACCACAACGCACATCCAATCACGTACTAAACTTAAATTCATCTAAGTACTAAAGAGAAAAAAACCATCAGATTAATTACTATGAAAATAATTATAGAAAAGGCATAGTAAGCTACGTTACGGTGTTATCAAAGCGGTTGAAGGTAAAATGTCAGGTCAGGATTATTGCAGGTTATTCATTGTATATTATGAAGCATCTCTAAATATAAAACAGAAGCACCAAACCAGACTTGACACTAATGCAGATTTGTTGTAGTAAAAAGCGAACAAGTTACTACTACTTATTCTCGAAGATAGAAGACTATTGAGACAGCCGCCACGATCAAAGAAAATGAGATATATAAGATTATATGCTGAAAAATGCAACTTCGATTACCGAAAACGAAAACACGTTTGACACATCAAAGCAGAAAAGATACTGCGCAAGTCATCGAACAATATATGACAGATTCAAATGAAAAACAAATTAATAAATAACCAACCAGCAATATTACCAGTATTATCAAGAGACAAAGTTGTTAGAGAAAATCGTGACCTCTACTAACTTGTGTCCCAAAAAAGAACCATTCTGAAAATGTCTACACTGAAGATCTTGTAGTTGATGCAAAACATTTAGTCAATCTCTGGAAAATGAACGTCAACAAACTTGAGAATAATGAAGATATTTAAGGTAGAATGTCGAAAAGTTATGTGGTGATTACGAAATAAAAATAACTCTCTTTTCTTCACTGCTTTCAAATTCGCGAGCCAGTGCAAAAAAAAAGGATTTTCACTAATACGAAAAGAATTGGCTCTGTGCTGAAGATAAGACCAAGGCAAATTTCGAGAGCCTGTGTGAAATTTTTATTAACCAATGAAAAGAGAATGATTTACAAACCCACAGGAAACAACAAATTGAACTTTCAATGACCTGTGTCATATTTCTTGCCGCCAAGAAATGAGTTTGATGATCTTCTCATGTTTTTCAGTCTGTCAGTCAGAGAAATAAGGAAGCTGAAAACAGTCAACACTGCTACGATGTAACAAGAGATTTTTCAAACCGCTGATCGGACACAACTGTCTCACACATTCGCACTCCCTTACCAACTCGTATGAAGTTTTCTTTATCTCTCCTTCTTCCTCTTTAGCTACTCCTCGACCACAACAGAAAGAAAGGAACAAAGAATTTACTACTACTTTGTTGATACATACAGCGAAACATAGACTTATCTTTTTCTGCACAAATCATTTCGCTAAAACAAACGAACTTCTAATTCTTTAAATGTCTTTCTACAGTTCCTATTAGAATATTTTCACAGTTTAATAATTCCATACATACAAATTGATGGTATGCTTTTCGATAAATAAATTTTCATTTATTTATACAAACGAGACGGTTTTATCCTTCCAACCTTCTGATAGTCTTGAATTGTGGGAACTTCGGTTGTGTTGGCACAAGGCCAATTTGATAAACATAACTGACATGAATGCTCCTTCTACAGTAAGTGCTGGTACACTTTGTGATTTATTTCCATGTTTAATTTTAGTCTCTTCTCAATTCTATCGTTTTTGAGAAAGATATTATGTTAGCTGTTATTGATCGTGGTACCCTGAGAAGTCTTGATCGAACAAGTTAGCGGTTTGAACGAGGGAGAATATTGCTATTTGCGGCTTTCGATGTTTAGACTGAGTAAATAAATGATATCAAATATATTTGATTGCTGACACGAAATGTACTCTGATTGGGCAAAGTTATTTTTGTGTGTGGTAGATTTGGCTGAATACACTTTCTGTAATAATTTGGAAGAAAACATGAGATATGGTTTCTTATTCTACTATTGTGGAAATATTGATTAGTTCAAGGTTGTGGAGCTCTTTTGTCCTTTCCATAGGTTTACCAATGGACAAATAGATACACTCTATTTATTTGTGCTTATTGACTTTGCATGTGAGCAATGATGAGGTTTTGAAAAGGATGGAAACAAAAAGGAAATTAATACAGAGCATCAGAAAAAGACTTGAAGCAACTGAAATGTGGTTCTACAGAAGGATGCTGCGGATATCATGGATCGAGCATGTGAGCAATGATGAGGTTTTGAAAAGGATGGAAACAAAAAGGAAATTAATACTGAGCTTCAGGAAATCATTTTAACCTGCTTATCGCGCCGACAGTTGTTGCTTGAAAAGATTTTTATCTTTCGATTAGCTGATTTTTAAAATTTTTTTTTACATTAAACATTATCCGGAAAAAAATGAGATTAAACGATTTTCGATGGAACGGGTGGATATATATTGTCTATTTGTTCAGCCTGTGGGAACTTAATCCCAAGTTGTATCACGAAATTGACGGCAAGAAATAATTTTGCAAACTAAAAAAAACCCTGTCAATTCAATATAAAAAATACAGTGTGTTCACAAAAAAAAGGCATCATTTGAAATGTGAATATCTAAGTAATTACTTGTCCGAGGCAAACGAGATCAAATAGACTTCAGGTTGAACATTAAAATATGTATCTTATCAAAATTCGAAAAAGACATTCAAAGTAATATAGATTTTATAACAGACTTCACAAATGTTCAATATGCGCTTTTGTGAAGTCAAGTCGGTAGCCAACCTCCTGGTAAACACGCTACTAAGAAAATTGGTTTACTGTGTCGTGTTAGAAAATTTTTCTCCTCTGAATCTATCTTACATCAGTCTACCATTCGTCAATCCTTTGAATATTGCTGCCACAACTGGTTTGATGTTTCCACTATATATATAGAGCTTCTTGACAAAAACCAAAGATTCATTAGCATTGTTATTAGTCATAACCTGGCGAATCGGCTTCTTACCACCCTAAAGTTGCTTTCCTGTGCCTTTTCTATAAATACTTTCTTGGTAATTGTTCTGGGGAGCTCTTAGTTAAGGTAAGAAGACTTCATGAATTTAAGTGCAGTACTAGATTACAATAAGGTCTCATCAATTTACAGTTGAACTGTCTAGAACCGGAAGTTTTCAGCTTATAGAGTCTTCTCTCGCATTTTTCGCTTGTGTAACACACTTCTGGCTAAATGCTTTTCCTCTTGTGTCTTCGTGGCTTTATTACTTCTCTTGGGGCGAGTTTGATTAAATAAAATAAAATTTGCTGTTACACTTGTCAATTTCAACTGTAAAACGATGAGACCAATCAGCCAATCTAGTATTATGCTCAAATTCATGACGTCGGGGTACCACAGAAAAAAACTTTATCAGAATAATTGCTATGAAAATATTTGCAGAAAAAGGTTTATAGAAGTTACAGCGATCGGAAAGCGATTGAATCCGAGATGCCAGATCAGGACCGATAGAATTGCAGATTCTTTTTTTATGTTATATCAAGAATCTCTAGATACACAGCAAACGCACAAGACCAAACCAAACCAAACCGAACCGAACCAAACCGAACCGAAAAACGTTACACCAAGAAAGCGCAATGGGTTACTCCCCTGAAAGTTACCAATAGCCATGCTTAATCCACGAACATTTCTTTTTATATTTTACTTGTACTTTTACAAGATTTCACTCAATGCTTATTTAATTTTTGAATATTTACTTTCTTCTGGTTTACACAGCATTGTATAGGTAGTAAAAAGTGCAATTATTAGAGTTGAGGTATTTACTACCAAAACCATTTGTGACAATGTAATTGCAAATCATTAGCTTAATGTATAAGCAGCCCAAATGTTGAAGATTAATGACGATTGGCTTATATTCGAACTGTTATAATTTCTTTTGCAATTGAGGCCAACCCCTAATAATCTTTTAGAAAAATTGGATTTTTATTAAAAATTCTGATAAGCAATAGGATTTATTTATTAAAAAAATAGAATGAACAAAAACATTTAATCCCTCGATAAAAATGCATGCGTAAAACGGACACACATATATATATATACATTTTCATGCACTCACATACATACATAAATCTGTGAATATGCATGTTTACACGGGCATATATCTTGATAAATAAGCAATACCATACTTGGTCATATATTTTATTTGCAAGATATTTTCAGCGAGTTTCTTTCGGCGTATACTGTAAACATACAAAAAATACAAAAAACAGAAATTAATGTATTTGGAAAATGAAGTCAGATAATAATTTTGAAATAAAACATTTAAAATATAGTGAAGTAAATACTAAAAATAAATAAACATTAGAGAAAGTAAATTAAAATCAAAAGGATAAAAAATTCGTTATTACATTATTTAATTTTTTTCAGAGATTTTAATTTGGAATAATATCTGATTTTGCATCGTACCTTTCGATTTATCCTTACATGTATAGATTATTTTTAAAGTTCAACTTTCAAGAATGGGGCCATAACCTCAACACGCAAGATATTACTACTATGGTTTCCATAGCAAGTAATTTTTTACTGGTTGGAATTGCCAGCTCAATATCCGACTGATTTTGCATTTGACCTTCTCATAGACTGGTTGCTAACCAAAGCTGAAGAGACCAGTCTAGTCTAATATTTAATCCATAACTGGGGGATATGGATTTTTACTTTGCTTATGGGTATATCCGCTGGAGGTAACGAACTCTGCCTCTTCGTTTTCGAGTGTTTTTCTTTTATTTTTGTGACACGATAACTAGGCATATATGTATTTTATTATAATAGATTAAAATAGAAAATAGTTTAAAAACATATTTAACAAAAGTGAAAAAGAAGAGGAAAAAAATAAATAAATAAACGCTTTTTCTTTTATGAGGAAAATTGTCCTCCGGTAAATATTTGACTCAGTGATAAAGTTCAGCAGGTAGGTTTTCGATGACCCGGTGAAAGGCTGTCCTTTACTGTATCTTGACTACACATGAAGCCTCTTCCGGCGGAAGCCTTGTTAAGATAAAAAAAAAAAGGTAACTGAAATTTCAGACTTACAGTCGCCGGTGTTTGTCACCGGTGGTCTAAAGCATTTCCGGATTTCCGGATTTCCGGTCAATTTTGGATAAATTCAGGTAATTTTTCCGAGTCAGTCAGTTAAGTTGAGTTAAGTGAAGGGGAGTCCGCCGGGTGCGAGCTTGAAGGAAGAATCTCCGTTCGTCTTGTTTCGTTCAGTTCGGATTTGTTGATCTCCATTAATTAGAGTTAGAGCTGTGTGTCACATTCGCCTGCCCCAACCGAAAAGGCTAACTCTAAACGAAATAAAGCATCCTTTCAACTCATCCAAGTTGTGGAAGTTCGTTCCTTATAGTTTAATCTTGTACCCCCAGCTGTTCGGCCGACATTTTCAACAAACTCCCGGCAAACATCACAGGGTGGAGAACGGCCGCCGGGAAAAATTGTTAGGACGGACCGTTGGGGTGGTACATTTTTGATAACTTTCATTTTTATTTTTTATACCTATTTTCGTTTTATGCAGTGATAGATAACCGTGATTTCCACGCCTTCCCGCTAAATAGGTTTAATCTTAGTCATTGCGCAACCAAAATTCCCACAAAGCCAATAAAAACTTCGCTTCTAGTAATCGTTAACTCAAAGATGAATCTCGTCTTAGTCGAAAGTTATTCGCACAAATCGGCAAAGTAAAAAAAATATATATATATACATAACTGGTGATTGAACTGATCATCAAGCTTTCGTATTTTGACTCTTGTTACAATTTTATTATTAATTTTAAAATTACTCTTTTCTTGATGTTTTACTTACTGTTGATGAAAACTGCTTTCTACATAATGACAGTCAAATTTGTTACATTAACTTACGCGCAAATATCTTTAGTAAAATTATGAATTCACTTCCTCCTCTACTATGGGTTAAATAATAAGACTTGTATCTAGAAATATCACTGCTATTTAAAAAAAGTAATGTAAGATTCACTCAAAAAACAAAGAATAATTCTTACAATCCCAAATTATGATCAGAAAGTGTTGATAAGCCGTAAAAAAAAACAAATTAATCAATTCTGTAAGATAATCGAAAACATGAAGCTCTTTGGGTTTACCACTCTCAAAAACCAAATCTTATCCCAAAAGATATTCCTGGCCATTTGTTGCTTCTGTAATTGATTAATCTATGGCAATCTCTTGCAACATAGTTAGACCACCGTGACAGGGTTTTATTGTCATAATTTGTAACTGATTCATCAAAAGTTGCTTATATTTTAGTCAGTAGTGATAAATGAAAAGAGGCCTATACTGTTGTGGGACAATACAAGAGTAATACTTCATAAGGCATCCAAGAAAATTAAAGCATTTAAGTATCGACGTTCTTCCCACAGGTGCTATTCACGGAAGCTGTTTCTACCTTCTACGTGCCGCACCTCTTCAGAACATAAGCGATTATGGTTCTCTACAACGCTCTATCTTGTATGGCTCTTAACAGTTTGCTAAACTCAACCATCGTTCTACCATTCATTTACACAAGCTCGTCAGGTAAGTGGCTCGCTGCTTTCCTTACTTCTCTTACCTTCAACACATCTCGTGAGGGTTATGTTTTCTAAGCCCTTCTCTCTCAATATCTGCTTAAGGTTTACAACTATCTTTTCCTGATTCTGAGTATAAGTGTTGTTTCTGTTAACTTTTTCTTGAAAATTTCCTTGTTGTTTACTCGTTCTGTCCATGGAATATTCAGTGCCCTTAACTGCTGCTCCTTTTTCAGGGGCTAAGGAGATACGTATTCCCGATAGAGTGGACGAAGTTAAAAATAAATTCTTTTAGTTTGTCAATTCCCGTAATTCCAGTTTTTAATTTTATTTATTATATTCATTTCTATGCCATTAGAATCATGTGTCGATTTTAATGGTACTTGAACCAATAAAAATTTATTGAAATAGAGTTTTAATGTTGGTAGTTCAAAGCGAACATTTAATTAGTTCTAAATTGGTTCAATTCTCTGCGATGTCGGAAAATTTAATTGCTTTATTAGGAATTTATGAAGCATAGATATTTTCTTACCTTACATTTCCGTGTTCGACAGCAGCCTTTCCAGCATATCTTGTAGGCTGAAAAGTAATCAGATCATTTTCAGTGGAAGATTTACAGTATCTTTGTCTCACATAATTGTTGTGGATTCCGATTGAGGAACCGCACAAAATAATGAGCAACAAAACAGATATTTGAGATAGAAAAATAGGTTATATTAAACGTAAAGATACAAACTGGAACGTAGGTTAGTAATCCAGGAATACGATTAGTAAGGAATGTATATATACAAGTCTTTGAAATGAAGCCGTGCTGGAATTAGTATGTCTGTGTAATACTATTCTGGCTGAGTGGAACTCAGAGCTACTATGAATACTGACGCGGTATTCTCTGTGTAACTTCGGCATCGTTCGGTAACTTACGGATCAGACACTGTTCTCATACAGTACTCCAAACGGATCTCTACGATAACTGACGTATCTCACCATGGTAGGAGTATATGTATACTCAAGTCGAGTCCATTATCATAGAAAAAGGGGAGATCCCACAATAATTTTTCTTAATATGCAAATGTATATAAGCTGTTAAATAATATTTAACATTTTCAAGTATATTTTCTGACTCCATATTATACTGATTTACGTTTTTAAAAAATGACAAATAATATAGGTTTATGTAATGAATATAGTTTACGTTGATTTATTTTTTTCATTGTTCATTAGTAATTTAACTGGTCGATATGTATTAACTATTTTCTATTTAGGATTACGTTAACACGATTTATAGAGTCTATAGTGAAACGTTATCTCATCAAATTACAGCAATTGCATATACACAGAGAATTTAAGAGAGATCCAAATATTGCACGAAAGTGTTTACAATTAAACCCGCATGTTCAGAGCCGTCTTAGCATTATGGGCTTCTAGGCAAACTAGTATGCTGGGACCCTTACGACAACCACTCACAGAAATAAAAAGTAAATGGTCGATAATATTAAACATATTTTATTGGCGCTTCAACAAAACTGGTGTTAAAACTTTAAAAAAACATGCTTTACAGCAGCAACTAATCAACATATTAAACATTTGACCACTAGTCAGTCAGTTAAGTGCCAAATATGATACAGGCTTAGGGATCGTGTCTCTTTCGATCCATGACTGACTAGGCAGAAGATTTTTCAATTGTTTTCTGCGGTAAACTGGATGCCGACCAAAGATATGGAATCCAATCTGTCCTGCTATTCAACCAATAGGACAGAGGGAAGAGATTGATTAATACAGGTATCTTCACTAATTCCCTGAAAAAGAAAACAGCTTAACATGAGGAAAAAAAGACCCAAACTTAATAAAAACAAAATTTTTCCATCAAAATGTTTATGCTATTATTATGAGGAAATATCAAAGTATTTTTAATTATTTTTTAATAATTTCTAACAAGTTCGAAATTTTATTAAAAAATAAAATAATTGTTGGATTTTAATGAACCTTTTAGGACTTATCCACAAATGAATTAAATTATTGCTGAAAAATAATATTTTTGTAAAGATTTTCTAAAAATGTTATCATTTTTAGAAAAATATTATTTTTTGCATCTGTTACCCGATCTTTCCGTAATTTCATGAAATTTCAAGAAATTAAGTTCTGTTTCGAAGTTTGTTTCATTAGTTTAAGGCAGGACTCTTTTTTTGTCAAACAGTTCTTTTTTCGAAAATCTGCTCCGAATAGTAAAATAATAAATGCAATAAAACTGTGACATTATTTAATTAGATAAGCTTTTAATTGCTTGTTAATATATATATATATATATATATATATATATATATATATATATATTAAGTACATTTTAGTCTGAAAAAAGTTTTGATGAATAAATAATTTTCAGAAGAACTGTTTTCATTTTTTCTTTTTTAATGATTTCAAAATACCTCTTAAAATTCATTAAACCTTGTGACAGCTTATTAAATAAAGACTATATTTATAATAAACAATTGAAAAGCTTAAATAAAACTTTGAGCCAAAAACATATTTAAAATAATGTGTGTGTGTGTGTGTGTGTGTGTGTGTGTGTGTGTGTGTGTGTGTGTGTGGAAAGCTTTTAAGTATGATATTTCGTGTGTGGCTTTAAAAGGTCACGTGTTTCATGGCTTCTCCCCTTACAGGAAAAACATTCGACACTTATGTCATTTCTGGTCAACCATTTCATGAAGCTCAGGTCAGTAGATACGAGAAGACTTTTTGAAAGAACACCAAGAAGGTTTTGTCACCAGCCAACCACAGAGAGACGAGAAAGAGAGAGAGAGAGAGAGAGAGAGAGAGAGAGAGAGAGAGAGAGAGAGAGAAAGAGAAGTTGCAGTGAAAATTCTCCTGAGGTTGGACGGTCTAAAACGAAAGGGTTCCTAAAAGATTTTCTCTAATACGAACTGTGCGAAAAAGCACATTTTAAAAATAAATTAATTACTATGTCCCAGAAACGCCTGTGGGACAATTTGCAAGTGGGTCTTTTCATTTTTTATCAAAGGTGAATACACTCGCCTGGAGTACTCACACCCAATTTCCTACCTAGAACTGAGGCTCAACCGAATAATATATACATAACCCAGTCTCTAGTTTCTAACAGAATTTCTAAGCCTAATTCCCATAAAGCAAGCAGAGATAATGAAATTCCAGTCATCATCCTCAAGAAATGTGCCCCTGAGTGGGCGTCTGTCTTTTCCAAACTCTATAACTAATGCCTTACTGCTTTCTGCTTTCTGCTTTTCTGCTTGTTAGAAGTCCTCCTCTGTAGTCCCAGTTTTTAAAAACTCTGAAGAGCCCTCTGACCCCCCCCTACTTACCACCCTAACAGCCTCGTACCATATTTTGGCAGTGTTCGAGACTATTATCAATGCAGAAATGGTTCATCATCTCACATCCCACAATCTATTCTCTAACAAACAGTATGGCTTCTGCTTCGATAGGTCTACCGCTGATGTGCTAACAAACATCACCGAATATATATACCAAGCTCTTGATAAGGACTGGATATCTCAAAAGTGTTTGACAGGATTTGACATGCTGGACTTTTACGCAAGCTATAGGGCTACGATATAACTGGACTATTGTTCGATTTAATTCAGTAATTCCTATCAAACTATTGATGTTCATTCGTGTAATGAATGTCGTTTTGAACAGACATGCTTTCAGTTCCATTCATATGTACGTGAGCGTCCCTCAAGGCTCTATCCTACGCTGTTTCTAACATTCAGTAATGATATACCGGTGCAATCAGTTCCCAAGTAGGCATCTATGCAGATGACACTACCATTTTATCCTGTCTCAATAGAAAATCTACCAAGGAAGACAAAGTAAACCTGGTTGCTGCTCTTTAAAAGAACCTCCAATCAGTAATAGAATGGCGTAAGAAATGGCTCGTAAATTTTAATACTATCCAAAACAAAGCTGCTCTTTTTTTTAACCATCATAAAGAAACCTTCCTACTTACCATTAGTATGGATAACGCTAGTCTCCTAGAGAGCAACACACTCTCTCAACGTACCTCATTCTCACTCTCTCAACGTACCTCAAATAGAACCACTGCATCAAATCTATAGCTACATCTGCTAGGAAGGCTGGGTAACTGTGCCAGGCCAGGTAGTTTTTCTCGTCAGAATCCGTTTTGCACATTTATAAATCTACCATTCGTCTATGCATTGAATATTGCTGGCATATCTGGTCAGGGATTGTTACGTCGGGTAACATAATTATGTGAAATAATACAAAACAACGTAATAATATAAAAGTAGGTGTATTGACAGGAAAGAGAAGTATTTACAAGAGGTGAGGATTAGTAGAATACAGAACAAGGTAATTAGTATACAGTATCGTCGTAGAGACTTGATAGATTGACTAGTAGAACACTTCCGGTGCAATACCGGAAATACCCGACTGACTCGCTCACTCGACTTTCTTCCTCGAGGTATAATCACTACTGTTTTATATAGTGATTCGAATAGTCCATTTCCGTGGAAAGGTGGGAGCGCCCCAACAGGGATCCTGCTATCCATCTTGAGGTTTTTTGATAAAAGCCAAAAGAGGATCTTCAATGCAATCGTTCATGACTTAGTAGCCCGCCTTCGGTCACTTTCTCACCGACGTGATGTGGCTTTCCTTTGACTATTTACGCGTATTTTCATGGCGACTACTCTGACAAACTTCTTTCCCTGGTGACCACATCTACAAGATTGGCATCAAGAGCCTACCCTTTTACCGTCAAAATAGTTAAATGTAACCGCCTCTTCTACTCTAACGATTTCTTTTCTCGTACTTTCCGTATATGACACTCCCTTCCGTTGGCTTATTTCCCTGATAGCAACAATCTCCAAAATTTTAAATTCAACATCAATTGCCATCTTCTATCTCCTTGATTTCCATCCTTTCCTTATCCTTTCTTCGACATTCCCTGTTCAGTGGTGGTCCTGCCTGGCTTCGGGTGAAACAATTATTAAAAAAAAACCTTTGTTTTTTATTGTTTTATTGTTTTCGCTTTTCGTCATTTAAAGAAATCCTTGTCTTTTCCTGAATTATAATTTTTCTTCATTTTTTGCTGGTGACCATTCATCATAAATTGTTATCCTGTCTTAATAAAAATACAAAGAAAATGTCTTGAAATTTTGCTTCTACCTTTTTTTAGTAATTGTAAACTGTAAATAAACGTGTTTTACTTCTAAAATTTTATGCCCTGTTTGTCTTTTATTTTATAATTTTTGCCTATTAATAGGTCTTGCTCTTTCTACTAAGTTTTTGGTCCTTGGTACGACGATAAACCGCATCCGGCAGCAAGGTTTTTGATTTGGAGGTTGTGAGGAGCATAGAACTACCCCCTAATTGCTGTTGTTCTCGGGTCCACCCTGACTCGGAGTGGTAGAACCTGCTAGGGTTTCAGCTATGGACAAATAGTTAACCCCCAAACTGGGGTAAAAACACTTAAAAGCATAAAAATAGACTTTTATAAAAATATATATATAAAATAGACTTTTTTTTAGAAAAATATGCATTTTTGAAGGAAAAATATTACCAACAATACATTTTAAAGAAAAAATTATTAGCATAATATATTTTTGAAGAAAAAAATATTCTTAGCGAAACGTTTTTGAATAAAAAAATCGAAGACATTTTCAGTTTTCTAAAATAAAAAAGAATAAAACAAAAAAAATAATTAAAATCTGACTAAATTAATCTTCTCACTATAACCAAATATTAAAAAATACCTTAAAACCCCACCTTTTTGGCATTAAATAACCTACAGAGGTTGATATGCCCTTAAACATAACTCAAACTCTACTAAGTTTTTATGCCTGGCTCAAGAGCTTGGATATGGTAAAAATAAAATTTCTGTATATTCTAACTTTTAACTTCCCTCATCCAGAACACCACGTTCCTTAATAAACAATATCAATATCGTTTTGTGTGCAGCATTACAACCCAACATTTACTTTATTTCAAAATATCAACTTTAAAACCAGACTAAAAAGCGAAAATATTTCCTGAGAATTACTTACGCCAAAAGCAATGACTTGATCTTCCACATTGATATCGACTTGAACAAGTTGGACATACTAAAAGAAAGGAGAATTTTAAGAATACTGAGACATTCTCTATAAAATACGTAGTAAATCCACTGTTTAAAATTTTAGTTCCCATTTTTCTGAATAAACGCGTGAAAGTATACGTGATTAACAAATTTTTAAAAATATTCATTTCCTTCATTTATATAGTAATGCATTAATTTTTAGCAATATATATTATTTTACATAAAATTTCAATTCAGCGTACTGATTTATTTTTTATGCAATTCTATGCAATAGTTTTATTGTTTTGAAGTTTTCAAAAAATCCTATGTAAACACAACACGCACACATACACATACACATGCGCGCATTTGTCCTGGGTATGATAATAAATATCATCTGGAAGGAATGCCTATCATTGGGAGATTCTGGGGAGCGTGGAACCACTTCTTAATTGCTGTTATCAGGGTCTCAGCTATAGGTAAATAATGAATCCCTGAACTGGGGTCAAAACATTCTTCTTCTTCTATGTGCCCTGTCCCTTCAGGACGTAGGCGATCATGGATCTCCACGTCTCCCTATCCCTTGTGGCTCTTAGTATGTTTGTTCCTGTTGCTCCTGGCAACCCCCGTTCCGTCATCCACCTGATCAGACTCTGCAAATATGTTATCCGCTGCCTTCCTCTGTCTCTCCTTCCTTCTATCTGACCAGTCAGTATCAGGTTCTCCAGGCTCTCCTTCCTCATTGCATGTCCCAGGAACTTCAGTTGTCTTTTCCTGATGCTCAGCATCAATTTCCTTTTTGTTGCCATTCTTTCTAACACTTCGTCGTTGCTTGTATGCTCAGTCCACGATATCCGTAGCATCCTTCTGTAGAACCACATTTCGGCCGCTTCCAAAACATTAAGATATAAAAATACATTGGAAAAAATACCAAAAATATATTTTCATAGTAAAGAAAAAAATTTTCAGAATACATTATTAGAAAAAAAAAGCACCAGCAATAATAATGCAGTTAAGAACACACACACACACACACACACACACACACACACACACACACACACACACACACACATTTACACAGTTTATCACCGAAGATAACCAATAACAATTATGGATCATATAGATAATTATTATTTGAAATAAATATCACCACGAATGTTGCGTTCGTTACGATGTGAAGGAAACACTGAAAGATAATGACAAAATATCTTTATTAATAACAAGTAAAGTAACATATTTACACAAACTTACACAAATATAAAACATACATAGAAAATACATACAGAGTGGAAACCACTGAAACACTCATTTCAATCAGCCAATGTCAAAGGTCAAATACTTTTAACTACGTGTCTATTGTTGATGTTTCTCTGTTTCCGCCATATAACTGGATATGAAGTTACGAGTTTCCCTAATCCGGGTTTCCGATCTACTTTTGTTTATGTTGTGGTAGATGTTTTAATCTAATTTGTTAAATCGTGCAAATTTATAGCTAATATTAAGGATGCGTGTTCAATTAACTATATCCAAGACAGCAAAACCAAACGAGAAAAAAAAATTCAATGGAAAAACATAAGTCGCCCTTTTTGAAACAACAAATTGGCAAATTTTATATCAATCAAATACAAATATTCATGGTTTAAGGTACAGAGAGTTGATCAACAGAGTGTGTCGCAAGACACTGAGTTTTCGGTGAACGATTCTTGTTTTTATAAGTTTTTTTTTAATCACGCAGGTGGATCGGTGAACACCACCGAAATTTTGGCGGAGAACTTGATTGGAACATGTTCTCGGAGGTGTTCTCACGTGCTCGATGTTTTTAGCCAATCAGCGACGACCAAATTAGATTTAAGATTGAAGCTTCTCTTTGAGTTAAATTTGCACAAGATTTATTTCTTACATGGTAATGTACTGTGCGATAAATAAATTGTCGCTGTTGCTTTTTTTAAAATACAGGAATATTAAAATTTTTACATAGCCAAATGAATAAGTACAAATTCTCAATGAAATAGAGAATGGTATAAGTCAATAGAATGCATAAGTTAACGCTTACAATAATAGGGAGCTTTTTCATAATTTATTTGGTTTTCTTCAAATCCATAGGCTCATAATTATACATAAACAGGAGCTCATAATTATACATAAACAGGAGCTTGTGACAGAAATATTGCGGGCAACAAAATGATAAGGTGGCTTCATCTGGAAATTTCCAAATGGAAAATTAAACATAAACGAATAGAAATTTATCAAGTACAATAATCCTAACTCAAAAGAATCGGCTTAAAAAAAGAAGAGAATAATTACAGAATATCGTAAATTTTAAAAGAATTATGGTGTAAAGCCGAAAGAATCTATCAAACTAATAAACAATTTGCTCATATGTTTGGAGGATGAGTTTGAAAGAAATGTTTCCCATTCCAAAAACAACATTACCTACCTAACTTAAGATCGTAACTGTATCTCGACAGCATCCGTTACAGCATTTCATTCCTGAAAAAAAGGAGTAATTTATGTAATTGATTAATCAAACAACATCGATCCAATTACAAATATGGGAAAATAATTAATTTCTAAAATCGTTGTAGAAGTATCTGGTTCTATTAATGTTTATTCTGTATTCAAAATTTTACGCATTTAAAAACACCCGAAAGTACCTCCTCTAATTTGCTGAAAAAACAGCATAGCATAAAGAAAAATATCTCAAACTTAATAAAAACAAAGTTTATCCGACAAATGTTTATGTTATTGTTGAGAAGAAAGAACAAAGTATTTTTAATTATTAAAAAAAAAATTGAATCCTATCGAGCACGTTCGAAATTTTGGTAAGAAATCTCGATTTTATTTGCTTTGGTTTGTTACTTTGTTTTTTTTACTTTTTTTTTTTTACGGCAGCGGGTAATCAAATTTTTACCAGTGTTTATTATGGATAATGTATTTTTACGAAACTTTTTTTTGTTTGTTGAAAAAATTAATTTAGAAATTCTTGCAAAAATCAAATCGGATTTTAATGCAACATTCAGGACTTATTCTTAAATGAATTAAATTATTTTTGAAATTTTCATTTTTATTTTTGAAATTTTCATTTTTAGAAAATCTTGATAAAAATATTTTTGCATCTGTTACCCACCTCTACGTAATTTTATGAAATTTTAAGAAATTAAATTTTGTGCCGAAAATTTGTTTTATTAGTTAAACGTAGGACTCTTTGGGGAATGAAAATCATCTATCTTTTTCAAAAATCTGCTCCGTATAGTAAAATAAAAAATGCAATGGCACTATGACGTTATTTAATTAGATAAGCTTTTAATTGCTTTTAAAAATGTATATATTAAGGACATTGTAGTCTGAAGAAAAAACTTTTTCGATAAGTAATGAGGTTTTACAATAAATATTTTCGTGTTTTCTTTAATTATATTAATTTATACAGTTTCAAAATATTTTAAAATTCTTTAAAGCCTTGCAGTGGTTAAATTATAGGTGAAAACTATATTTACTAATCAAACATTGAAAAGCTTAATACAAATCTTCGAGCCAAAAGATATTTAAAATAATTTTAATTTTTTTCTGTGTTTGTGTAGAAAGGTTGTTTTTTAAGTATGATATTTCGTGTGTGACATTTCCATTTAGAGAAAATAATTTGATCACTTATATTACTTCTGGTCAACCATACTTAGCTTATCAACACATCTGGCTGTCATCACTCACTTCACGAGTCAGAAGCATATGCCTCCGTGATTAAGAAATACTTTTTTATTTTAAATTTCATGCTATAAATAATCCTTGTTTCAAATTAGATTAATTTAACTTTAAATTTGCAAATTTTCTAAAATTAAGGTGTCAAAGATGTAACTTTTATTTTTGCAATATTTTTAAAATCGAGAATCAACTTTGATTTGCAAACTTGCCAATCTCTCAAAATGGACGAAAAAAATGATAAATCTTGAAAACTCTAAAAAGTTAATATTCCAATCAATTTAATTTCTGTTTAAATTACACCAGAGTATTTTGTTTACAGGAAATAATAAGCTTAATCATTTAGCTTTCAATTAAAGCTAAAATGAAAGCTTCGAGAAATCTTTTTTATTTTTAAAAATTCACTTTAAAACTTAAGTATCAAAAATGAGCCACGGTACCTATTTTAAGCTATTTCGGAAAATTACAAACATGTGATTTCTTTACACAACATTTATTTCGCAATTTTCACATGAATTTCTTGGTAGGCGATGTAATGTTTTGTACCCAATATGAATATTTATTGTTTGATTTACCTGATAAACAGTTGTATTTATTATTACATTTAATACATAGCGGTCGTGGTTTCAAGTCTATAAAATAAAATGAGAAAACATATTAAAAATGTATGTGCATATTTTAATAAAACAATTTTGACAATTTGAATTGGTCTAAATAATGTCGTCATTGCAACTTCAGAGATTAACTAGTTTATTTATCTGGATCATCACATACTCATAACCAAATTTTAACCTCATAAATTACTCTGAAGCAATACTCTTTAATCCATGACTCAATAAATCCCAGGCCTAACTGATAAAACAACAGATTTTAGGCAAAATTCAACTTTATTCATCAACATAGTCTCCTTCTAGGGTGATACACTGATTCCAACACTTCTCTAACAATTCGATACATTTTGTAGAACGATTTGTATTTGACCTCAAAATACGAAACATTTTCCGATATCATTTTTACATTGGCGCTAAATCTCTTTCCCTGAAACATTCTTTTGATGTCTGCAAAGTAGCCTCCGGGGGCCAGATCAAGAGAACAGGGCGGATGCAGAAGCAATTCGAAGTACAATTCATGTAGTTTTGTCCTGGTGAAAGATCACTTTTTTCTTTATTTGTGGCCATTTTTAGTGATTTCTTCCTTCAAACGCGCCAATAATGCTATATAATATTTGCTATTGATGGTTTTTCCTTTCTCAACTTAATCGATGAACAAAATATATTGCGCATCCCAAAATACGAAGCCCAAAATCTTACCTGCTGTTTGCGTTTTCACCTGCTGCTGTCCACTGAGGTGACTGCCAATTTGACTCAAAAGTGAAATGGTGGATCCATATTTCATCTACTGTCCCATACTTTTACAAATACTCATTCTTATTGCGTTGAAACAGTTGCAACCAACGCTCTAAATCGTAAATGCGTTGTTGTTTTCGATCGATTCTGAGCAAACGCAGCACCCACTTTGAACACAGCTTTCTCTTTGACAAATGTTTATGCAAAATCGTGAATACACTGCCTTATAATATGTTCAATTCCTCCGATATCTCACGCAACTTCAAATTACGATTGGCCAAAATGAGTTTGTGGATTATTTTGTGTGTGCTTTTTCGGGACACCTGCCGATTTGGGGCGACCTGAACATTCAGTATCATTTGTATCTGTACGACTGCGTTTAAAGTCTGCATGCCACCTCTTAACCGTTGTTTCCGACAAAGCAGAGTCCGAATAACATTTATCAAGGTATTGCTTTGCTTGAACAGTATTTTTCCCATCAGAAAGCAATGCTTTATCAACACACAAAATTCAGATTTTTGCATTGAAATTTTGCAAAGTGGTTTCATTTAAATGACTGTAATTTGTAAACTAATAATCCGATTTGGACCAAATTTTTTCATGTGCCATTTGAAGGTTTGTAATTCATAAAAATCATATAGAAAATTATTGAGTGATGTGTTACAAGACAATGCTCTTTGCTTGCTTTAAGTTTTATCTTTAATTCCACGTTAAATGTTAAGGACCACCATTTAGCTGACTTCTTCATTCTCACGGAGCATGAACTTTGTAATATCCCTATCCAGACAGAGGAAGTTTCTAGGTTTATCAAATGTCTTGACTCTAAGAAGGCATTCCAGTGGTTATTCTTAAAAATACTATCCCAGAGTTATCTCTAATCTTAGCAAAACCATTTGTCCACTGGCTAAAGGAGCAATTATTCCCAAGTCTATGGAAGGTGTCAACTGTACGCCTTGTTTTTAGAACACAGATGAATGGCCATCCTCGTCGTAATATCAAATCATTAGCCTTCTTAGTGATATCAGTAAATACTTCAAAGCTATAGTAAAAGAAAAGAAGTTTGATGAACACCTCAGCAAGTACAACCTCCTAAGTGACAACCTGGATGTCCTGACTGCCACTACTCACGAAATCAGTGAGACATCTCGAGGATGATTGCCTTAGATATGGAAGGGCTTTGACAAGGTTTGGAATTGGTGGTTGCTGCACAAATACTTCAGTTATGGAATTTTCGTAAGTATTTTCTTAATTATCGTCCGTCATAGCAGGTAGGTCCATGAAATTCGTTGTTAACAGCCAGTCATTAGCAGCTCATAAGATTTATGTCGGCGTTCCCCAAGGTTCTACCTACATTCTGCTTTATATTAATAATCTACCTACTCAAATATTTAATGAATATCCGTGCAGATGATAGAACAAGCTATAGGTGTACCTCAAAAAATCTGGATGACCAGAATCTGGTAGCCATGGCTGCTAAATGGAGGAATGACTGGCTTGTAACACTCGACACTTCGAAAAACAAACGAGTAACGTTCCACCATCACTGGGCAGATTCTGAATGTTCACCTATCGTAATGAATGGCTGTTCTTTCAAGGAGGCTCATTGCCTTGAAAACTTGAAGCTCAAGTGGAACTTACATATATATATATATATATATATATATATATATATATATATATATATATATATAAAGATGCTGGAAAAATGGTCAGTTTTTTGTATCGCTTCAGTAAGTATATAAATCCTCCTGTTATGTTCTATCTTTACAAGACCGAAATCAGACCAAAAATGGAGCATTTCTGCCATATCTGGGCTGCAGCTTGCCTGTCTTGAAAAAGTTTTTAAGCGTCTACGCGGCCTTTAATTAAAAAAATATTAATTCTGAGAAAATATATTAATCAACAGAGCCTTAAGAGACCTAGTAGTTCATTTCAGAGCCGTTTTATTGCTTGTGATAAGCTCGTATAGGGTCAATAAGTAGTTTTGCTTTAAGTAACTTGACATATTACACAAATAAGACAGTAATAATTAAAAAAAAAAGGGTAGCCTCGATTTAAAGACAAAATTTTCGACTCTGAATAAACACATGATAGTAAATTATATATAAATAAAGAGGGAATGTATTAAAAACTTTCTATTATCATAGATCAATTGCAGGTCATCGACTTTGAGCTATTTTTTATCTTTTAACATAAGAATTCAGAAGTGAGTTTCAATATGTGGGTGAATAAAAGTATAAATTATCTGAGTCATTTGTGTGCAACTGAATGCTTGAAACTATTAAAATTGTAAAATGAATTACAATTTAAATTTTTGTATTAACTTTTAAGTTTATATATCTTGAATATCCAAATAATAATAAAAAGGTATTTCAAGAGTAATAATCAATTATTTGTCTTTCAACATTGATTTAAAACATACCTTTACATACACGAGTCACCACTCTCTTCATTGCCAACTCAAGTCTTATAAATGATGTTAAAACCATGTGAAATCGTTTCGGTCGACTAGCAATATAATAGAGTTCTCTTCTTTTAACTTTTCGTCCAACACCAATAGCATATACAGTGACTCCTGTTCTAATCAAACTTTGCGCATATTTCTTTGTCATCCAAGGATACATCGATTTACCGTCTGTGAAAAAGAGAACATAATTTGGATATTTCAGTCTGTCACCCCTCTCAGGTGTGAAGGAATATTGTTGAAGGTATCTTAAAGCTTTATGTGTAAAAGTAGGTCCTCCTTTGAACTGATAGCGTAGAAGATTAGTGACGAAAAGCATATCCAATTTGTTATTAAAGGCGTCTAAATCGTAATGTACGAACACATTCATTGCAAATGTAATGATCCCAATACGTACTTTGTTGTTTGTGATATCAACAGCCTTGATAAAGTACATCACCGCATTAATTATCTTATTAAAATATTTTAGTGAAATACTTCCCGATTCATCGATCACAATCACGATATCAGCACTAATATCACATTCTGTAAATTAAAAAGAAAAACATTGTATTAAACATCTTTTTTTAATTTGAGGGGATATTCTTGTGAGAATATTAAGGTTTAATTGTTTAATATTAAATTTATATAAGGTGTTCCATTAATACGGAACGAAGTTAGCAATAAATAAAACAGAGTTATTGGTACAATTTTATGGATTTCACTACTGGAGCATATTATTTGAGTCATGGCAATTATGTGGGAAAAATAATATCCCCAAATGTCTGTCAAAGCTTCGGCGGAACATCTCCACTCGATGGTCAAAATGTTTGATGACGCCTCTGCAAAGTCGCTCTTCGATCTCACTTTATTATCTCGTCCTTCAACCGTTGAACAGTTGTTGTCTTATTGGTATTGGCCTTACTTTTAAGATGACCCCATAGAAAGAAATTTAAAAGTGTCAAGGCACGATCGTGGTGGTTAATTGGCATCACAGTTTCGAAAGATAATGCTACCTGGGAACTTCTCATACAATAAAGTCATTGTTGCATTGGGTGTATGGCTTGTGATGCCATCCTGTTGGAACCATAAATTATATTTTCGACATCCATAGCATTAAATTCAGGCTATAATTACCATGACTTAAATCACATAATCCAATAGTGAAATCAATAACATCCCACAAATAACACTGTTTTATTTACTGCTAACTTTGATCCGTCTTAATGGAACACCCTATATAAATAAATTATAGGCTTTATTTAAATTTAAATAGAATTATTTTAAGGAAGAAGATTGCATTTTGAATAAAATTTATAAAAGCTTTATATATGATACCCAGTGTTATTTAAATGCAAAAACGGACTGTTTTATATCTATTTACCCTGCAAAAAGCTGTTCAATCTAATTCTCACAATTCTGTTCAAATGTCGGTTTTATACTGAACTAACCTGTTGCAGGATGTGCGTTGTGGTGCATTGGATATCGGCTCGGAACGAGAAATCGGGGAGCCGAGTCCGAATTCATTGCATTCACTTACGCGTAAATACCCTTGGGAAAGGTATTAATCCGTCTCTTCTTTCCAGTTATGGATTAAATAACAGAACAGATTGGGTTCTATAGCATTGGCTGACAACCAGTCTACCGTAGAAAGCAATGGCAACCTACTGCTGGAGAATCTTCTGTCCAGTCAGTCATGTCTCTTTCGAGACATGATCGCTCAAGTGTGTTTCACGTATGACAATTAACTGACTGACTGACCCTTTTGCAATATCTAAGTGAAATAAGGAAAACTAAAGCTAACAATTTTTTTTATTTCTTATTTTCTTCTTCAGTATGAAAAAATAGAGTCGTTGTTTCATTCTAAACCACAAATTACGTTTTCATTCTATTTTGATTTTTACTTTTTAATAAAAATCTTAAACTAAATATGCGCAAAAATAATTTTTGTCTATTCGTTCAAAATGTTGTTTAAAATAATTTAATCAACAAGCTTTTATAATGAACAAAGTTTATTCAATGGTTATCTTGTGTCATGAAAGACACAAACTATTTGATTTTCAAGTGCACACAATTACGTTAAACATAAATGAAACTGTAGCATGTAAAAGGGAATCGGGTCACCCCGACAAAAGTCCCAGAGTTGGTTGCGTGGGGTGCAATAAGCACCACGAGTTACGCCTTTTCCGCAATTCGCTGTTGATAGAGAAGATTCTACTTACAGTAGGTGGCACTGACAAAATTCTTATATGAACAATACTGGGCAGTTATTATTTTGGGAGAATGCTATAGCACTATTTTTCCTCAGTCGAGGGAGCGATTATGAGCAAAAAAAAAAAAAACAGACACGAGAAACAGAGATTTGTAACTGAAATAATTCTGCCGTCGCCGTTGTCATCAAGTTTTAATTAGACAATATCGTATAGTCTTTTTTATGTAAGACAAAAGAGATGTTATTGTCATGATGTTCCCAATTATGAAAAGATGCCGGTCTGGAACGTGACATATTACTTCTTATATTTGACAGTAAACGTCATATTGTTATCATTCATTGACATTATTAGCTGCAAAAGGTAGTTTTTTTATTCAGTACACCCAGTACATCGTATAATTGAGATTGTTGACCCATTAATTGATAATACTACCTATGTTTTGTAAGAAATACAAGAAAACCGTTAAATTCATTGAAATTTAACATCTATTTACGGAAACAATTTCAATTTTATGGCTATTGCTGACATTGATAAAAGGTAAAACATACTCACTTTTTTCACAGTTGACACCTACAAATGGGTGTACGCAGTCACATATATGTTCAGTAAGAAAAGGCCTGCATTTCCCACTATTTTTGCAAGGGTTCGTATGGCAGGGACTGATAGAAGCTATATACAATGAAGCAAAAAAAATCTTCATTAAATATGAAATCAACAATTTAGATTTTTAAACTGTTAAGCCTAATTCCCTTAAAGACTTCGTAAATTATTTGTCTCCATTTTTATCAAATACTTGCTCTAAATATATGCTAGTTATACTGCTTGAAAAAAAAACAAATAATAGATATTATTTACACAAACAGCAACCATACATTTTCAAGTCACCAAACATTGTCCAGGTTCGAATCAATTGTACACGAAACTATTTTTTGTTGTAATATACATCATTTTCTACAGACACGTGATTTTACATTGGTCTACTTTGACAGAAGTATCTTCTTTTTCTTCATGTGCCATGTCCCTTCAGGACGTAGGCGATCGTGGGCTTCCACATGGCTCTGTCTCTTATCGCTCTTAAAATCTTAATCTGCTTTTCCCTATCTCTCTTTCATTCTATCCGTCCTGTGTGTATTAAATTCTCCAGGCCCTCCTTCCTCATTTGTCTCTTCCTTATATTAAGTTTAAGTTTTCTCTTTGTTTCCATCCTCTCCAACACCTCGTCGTTGTTCACGTGTCATCATCTAAAGTTGATAATAATGTATATAAAGCAGCGTACATTGGTTTAGCACATGTTTTAATCTAGTGGTAACTTTATATTTTGCAACAGACATGACTTATCCCACAACATCGACCATACATAGTCTTTTCACTTCTTTCAAATCACAATTTTTCTGGACACGAAAGTTGTATAATATCACATAACACGTGTGAATTTGTTCGAATTCATGTGATGATGAACTATAAACTTGATATATCCCGGGAGGGGATAATCAGGGAAAAGAACAGTGCAAGAATAATGCTTAACACTGAAGATAGATTATAGAGATTTATTATACCACATTACAATAAACCAATAGACATACAAGAACACCAACGAATAGTAACAGGTATAACAATCAAGTAGACAATGTCTCTGCCTAGGACGTGTGCGTCCTTCTAGTGAAGTATGCTTCCGTCTAGTGACGTATGCTCTCGTCTAATGACGTATGCTCTAGTCTAGTAACGATGGCAATATTCGCCTTCCCACTAAAGGCAAAATGCGGCACAAGGCCTTTTTAAAGTGGGATTCCCCGGGCCATATCGACCGGCCAAAAATTTCTGTCTAATTTACCCCAGTCGTGACTCCACCCTTCGGCGTAGTCACGACTGGATCAATGCTCTCCGCCCGAAGGCAGAGGGCTTGACAGTGCATAAAGTTGTCAACTGCGAGCGTTGCCTGTCTAGTGACGATGGTCCTGTAGTGTGCTCTTGTCATAGACCGGACCATATCCATTCCAGGGTAGGATAGGATAGGATATTCCTCTACAACAAAACTACATTTTTCGCCAGACCTCACGTGAATTTTGAGAAAATCATCTGAAGAAAAGATTGTATTATCCTAGAAGAGTCAGATAAATCAACATCATACATTGACTACTTTAAATTCTATGCGTTTTATTTAAGGAATGAACTTTTATTTCAGCAATGATTAAACTAAAAAAAGCTAAAAAAAAAAGCAAGAAATAGTTTTCTATCCATTTAACACGATTTTAACAAATACAATTTTCATTATATTATGCATATCTACATTGCATATATTTCAGTATATTTGACACTTATGCCAAGACTAAAATGATTCAAGAAAACCTCAAGACATGTTCCTATTTTATTTATTACAATGTAACTTCATTAAATATTTTCTGTTGTTTCAGTCCAATTAAACAGGATCGCGAACAAAATTGTGCTTTTTATAAATTTTTATGATCCTTATTACAAATTATTCAGCTGCCAAAACAATCCTTTGTTAAAATTCTTCACATCATTATTTCAGTATAATTAACTGACATTTTTATGAAAATAAAAATAGCAGTTACATCCCACCAACTAATAAAACTGTTAAACTTTTAAAAATCATTGATCATTTTAGCAATAAATATTCATAATTTTATACTTACTATTGCATACTTTAACAAACAAAGGATCCATAATAAGAGGAAGTTCTGTAAAGTTTGTAAAGAATACGCCATCTTCTTGTGTAGCTATGAGTTTGAGTTCTTCCGCATTAATTTTATCTCCTATACCAATAGAAATTACATGAATATCTGTATCTTTTATTTTCAGAACTTCCTCTTTGGTTTCACCGGGCTTATTTGACTGACCATCTGTGAATACCAAAGCAATATTAGGAGCGTCCTCTCGATCTCCATTATCCTTAGTAAAAATATAATTTCGAAGGTGCTGCAGAGCCCTGTCAGTTCTGGTTCCACCACCTGGTTGATTGTTCTCATATTTCTTCAGCTGGTTGAGAAATGACATTTTGTCTTGAAATTCGTTCAGGTTAATAACTTTTTGAAATATAAAATCATTAAACGCAAGTACACTGAACTGTATCTTTGTTGGACCAACATCAAAATTCATGACAAAATCCATTACAGACTGTATCATCAATTTAAATTCACTTTGACTAATACTTCCAGAACAATCAAATATTAACACAATGTCAGCAATTGGAGAACAATCTGAAAAAAATATTAATTGTTTCAATTCAGTACATAAAAACAGCATTATAATTTTTGTTTTTCGTGAGTTACTCAATGATTACGTGATTTTCTTTTCAAAGAATAAAACAATAACTTGCTTCAATGGAAAAAATATTAGGAAAGAAACAAACTAATTATAGATATCATGAAGAAATACAGATTCAGTATTTTGTTTATGTGTTTATTTTTAATGTAATTAGTATATATTTACATATACGGGTCGATGACATTATTTGCCATGCTAAATTTAAATAAATATCTATTTTCTTGAATTGTAAATGTTTTCTTCATATCTAAAGTTTTTATTTAAAACATGTTCACTTTAATAAAAGAAAAAAATTAAAGCCATATTATTACTTTGGACAAAATGAATTTAAACATTAAACGAAAATTGTTACTGCTTCGAATGTTACTGCTTCCATATTTAAGTAAAAGTGAATTTTTCGCGTTTAATCATGTATTGGTTTAAATCATTAAAGTGTCATTAATTTTTCATAATATAAACTATCAGTGAGACACAAGATAACCTGAAACAAGTTAGAAGAAATTATTTGTGAGAACAATAGTACAGAATATTTGAATTTACAAGTAATTGAATTTTCAATGAAACTTACGGAAATTTTCACAAACATACTTATTGTTTCTTCTTACACATAATGAATCACCCGAACATTTTGGAAGACATTTATTCTCTAGAAAAGAAAATGCAAATTTTTAAATACTCATCAACAAATACCTTCACTCAATCTTTCTCATCAACTATAAATATGCATAAATTCCTCTCTTTGTGATATATACGATTTAATATACCCTCTCTCTCTCTCTCTCTATCTCTCTCTCTCTCTAACTCACCCCCTCTCTCTCTCTTTATATATATATATATATATAGAGAGAGAGAGAGAGATTAAAATTCAGAATTGGAATCAAATAATCATTTATGCGAGCAAAACCCGCTTCATCAGTGATCCATTCAAATGCTGCGAGCAGTAATGACCATTCGATCACAATTCTGAATTTTTTTTATATGTAAAAATACACATATTGGCTCTGTAAATAAATAATCTTATTTACATAGAGCTCTCCGGCTGGATCAGTTTTAATATTTAATTTTTCGACAATTAATATTAATAAAATCTCTTTTAGGATTTTATCATAAAGCCACTACCTTTTGGATATATATATATATATATATAGGTGTGAGTTTGTAACCCTAGATTTCACGCTTTTGCGATCGTCAGACAAACTGATTAATTTTTTTTTTTAAATTAGTTATATTCGTGTATTTTTGTGGAAGTGGGGGAAAATCTATCGTCTCGACAGACGCAGACATATATATATATATATATACATTTGTACACCCATCAACGCGCGCAAGGACGTGCGCACGCGCGTTCGGTCACTGAGGCTTGCATAAACATACACATGCGAATCGTGCGGGGTTCGGTATATATATGTATATATATGTATATAAATAAGTACCACGCATATATAATATGTAAACAATATAATATATATAACAAATTGCATATATATATATATATATATATATATATATATTGATATTTATAATTATATACATACACTTTTCACACACACACACACACACACACACACACACACACACATATATATATATATATATATATATATATATATATATATATAAACTGAAATTTTTTCGTGTAACGCTTTCCGTCTTAACGAACAAAACACGCAACACGAAAGCAATTTTCTACTTTGTCATTAATTTGCCTAAGATTGTTCTGTTATTATTTTCTCCCACACATTATTAAATTAATTACATAAATGTCAATAACTCGAATTTGCTTTGGAAAACATTTGTCAAATTATAAATGACTTAATTTAGACGTCAAAACAAAGTTCAAGGGAGTTTAAATATATTAAAATTATTGGATATAGACGTTGGTTGGTTCCAGTGACTTGACTCAAAACGTTGTGAGTTCAATACCAAGCTACAGTGGTAAAAATTTAACATAAAGAATTAAGTTAAAGAGAGATAATTACATGTCTACCAGAAGTGGCATTCTACATGGAATGATACACCCAGTGATTGAAAAAAAAAAGAAAAAAAGCGTACAATAGCCGAAACATCATAAACATGAAAATAAAGATGAGGGCAATAGTGCGAACAATGTAAATAATTTAAATTCAATAATTTTAATATATTGAAACTCCCTTGAAGCTTGGGAATATTAGGTGCTGTAAGTTTAGATGTTAAATTGATGAAATGAATAACCAAATTAGAAATCATAAAGCCGATTTTCAATTTCAGTCGAGTTCATTACGCGCAAATACCCTTAGGAAATGTATGAAGCCGTTTCTCCCCCAGCTATGGATTAATTAGTGTATCTTGTATCAGTAAATCATTATTATCTTCAAAACAATCTAAAATATTTTATGGCTTTAAATAACTTGCAAAAAAGTTTATAAGCTGTAAAAAGCACATCAGTCAATCAGTTTAGATATCAGAAACCTGTACACTAACGTATTAGTCAACAAATGCTTATATTCCCATAGAAATATCTCGTAAAATGAAATAAATATGCATTTTATACCGATATACAAAATTATAAAAGTTTTTGACATATTATAAAACAAAGTTATTTCACTTTCGATAATAATTTTTATTATCAAATTTTTGGTTTACTGATAGAATAGCATTTTAGCGATGTATTAGAATACCTCTGTTTTTTTATTATTTTACTACAGTGTATAATTTTTCCCAGAAGTGTATTAATACTTTTTTATAATCATATCGCCCCAAGCAAAGCATTTTACTGCCACTGTTTTGCAGGGGCTTACATAGGAGGAAAGTTATGAGTTCTTGATGGAACAATTGTTTGGTAGAAAAAAGCAGGGCCGGTAGAATTTAAAAGAAAATAAATATTGTTTTGAAAGGTCAAGAGTGAAAAAACTTAAATGACAAGCGAAATTTTGCTTTGATAAACAGCGTAGTCAAAGTCAGGCAATATAAACATTCGAATAGAATAAACATATACATAACGGAAGATGACGTGGTCAAACGAATCTCGCCTATAAAGAGACAGATTGAAAGACTGAGAGATCGGAAGAGAGATGAAGAGCAGATGTATTTAAGGAGAGATGAACTAAGCAGTCAACTGCCCTTCGTATGCGTACATGCTTAGCTCCGACTAATCCTCTATTCCACACTACGTCACTGAAGAAAAAAACATAAAAATATAATTGTATATTTTATATAAACCAGTGTTGGTTGATCATCGTTTGTCGGCCAAGACGATTGTCGACATTGGTTCCAGTTTATTCTTTGTCGAAGCAGTATATACAACACCTTCTCGTAGAATTTCTAGAAACTGTTCCTCTTCAAAATATCTTATATAAGGAGTCAACATATTTCCGATATATCGATGATTCTTTATTAACATATCCCAGCAAAACAACATTACCTGACCTTTAAATGAACAAAACATGCAACTGAATTTACTTATGAAACAAATAACACATGAATGTTTCTTGATTTCTTATTAATTAAAAATCTTTTTGTGATTTCATTTTCAATACAAAAAGTTTACCCAGTCACTGAAGGTGACTCTGATCTCTGGGCAACTGTGTTCTTGAATTTCATAGTTGTATTGTCATTTCATTCTATGGCAACAGAAAAAAAACTTTGAGTGAAATTAACAATAAGGATACTGCAACTGAGAGGCCTTGAAAAAGAATGCATTGCAAGAGGAAGTAATATTAATAATATTGAGTACTAAACATCTACAAAAAACACAAAATTATCTCATAAATGTCGACATACACCAAAGAAACAAAATAAAATACACAATAATTATAGGTTTCTACTTAAGAGCATTTAAAATTTGTAGGAATCAATAATTACATAACGAAGAAAAATCTATTGTAAATATTTTTAAACTCGTCCAGTATATTTTATATTTAATATACAACACGAAATGGAAAGTTTAAAAATCCCCCAAAAACGAATAAGAAAATAACCCAAATAACCTCGATAAAATTAAGCGCATAATACTACCTACCGACTCAATATTGACAACAACAGAAAAAAATCATCTAAACTTAATATAAACTTAAGTTTGTTTAAAAAAACTTAAAGGAGAACGTCAATCAACACAAAACAAAATAATTAAAACATTAAACCTGAATCAGGAATTTACAAACTTGAGTGCACAATATGTTAGAAAAAACATATAGGTGAGACATCTAGGAAATTAAATTAAAACGTATCTGAATACAAAAAAGGAATTTTTACACCAAAATTCACGCAATTAATTATTCCTTTATTTTAATAGGCTTGCTTTTAATTTTAACCGAAGGAAGACGATTTCGATTAAAACACAAAGTAATTTTTAAGGCGAAAATATATTGTCAGTGTACGAATTTCATAACTTTCTACAGCAAATTTATGTTCAAGATCAACGAAAATATCTATTTTCTCGAAAAACTAATGTCTCTACAAAGTGGGATAATCTAAACTAAAAACAAAATTAATAACAAAAGTGATAATGAGATTCATCATTACATTTATCAGACATCAAAATTTAAATTTAATATTGACTGTCTAAGTATCTTTAAAACTTCAATATAAAATGCGTGCGGCTTTCATTGTATTTCTACCCACCTCTCCGCTCATATATATATATATATATATATATATATATATATATATATATATATATATAAGAACTATTTCAGACGAGCCATCGTCAACTTCCGTCTTTATTTAACGAAAGATTCTACACGAATGGAATCCTTCGTTAAATAAAGACGGAAGCTGACGATGGCTCGCCTGAAATAGGCCATATACATCCGATTCACCATGAAATAACGCGTCTGTCTTAATTTTTCTTATATTTGCTCTATATGTATTTATATGCATATATGTTTAGAGCTCTCTTAGAGAGTTATCCTACCACTATATGTAAAGGATACTCCTTTGGATTCTTCTATGCCCACACTGCATGCTGATATATATATATATATATATATATATATATATATATATATATATATATATATAAGACTCGTTTCATCAGTAAACTATTATTAGTATTTAGACGTTACTTCTCTAAACCAAACACATCACTAAGAATCTTTTTCCATGTTGGCATTCACTCATAGCATATGGTATACCACAAACATATACTATTCTAACATCTATAATTCTTATGTTTTTTGTTTTTTGTTTTTTTGTTTTGTTTTTTCTCGGTAAAAATTGAAGTTGGAAATAGAAGTCAAAAAAAAATTATATTAAGCCAATGAATATTAGTACTGAAATGAAATTAGTAATGTCATTTAATATTACAATTCACTTTAAAAAACACAGGGATTCATGTGATAGTATATTCAAATGTAGAAACTGATACATTGCAATTTACTTGGTGATTAATACTACACAAGCTTTTTAATTTGTAAATTTTATGTTATACTCACTACGTTCACACCGTTTTCCGGAAAAATTCGGTGGACATTCACAAATGCCAATAGACGACGGCAGTTTTTTACAGACGCCTCCATTTTTGCAATGATGAGAGTTGGAGCATTCAACTATAAATAAAAATAAAAAAATTAATGAAGGAAATCCTTGGATATTGATAACTAATAAAATATTGTTTAATAGTTCAAACATAATTATTTTAAAAATTTTAGTATATCTGCTTTATTTTCTATATCAAATAAAACTGAAATTAATAGGTATGAGGGTTATCTTTCGTTTAACTGTACATATCACTATATAAAATACAGTATAACGGAGATACAGGCTTTAAATTATGTAATAATTATTCAGGAAAATGAAAAAATTAAATAAAAAATATTTATACCACTTCGAACCATCATCCTGATTTGATAACATTCAGTTATTGTGGCCGTATAAATAGAATGCTATATAAATACTCTTGTTAATACTTACTTTAAAATGGAGGTACAAATATTAATTTACAGATAGACATAAATCGAACTGAATGAAAGACTTTAAAAAGCTGTAAAAGTATAAAAAGAGCATAAATGTTTCTTGTAACAGGGATAACAATTTTAATATTGAATGCATGCGTCTACGAATAAGATTTTTTCGTGCCAGTTGTAAAAATTTAACTTTGGGTTCGGTGGTAATTGATTGGATGAAAATACATGACCATTTAATTTTGGAACCTTTCAGGGATGTGTAGAGGTGTTTCTGGAACATTTGATGAAGGATGTGATCTGGACAAATCATATGACTCCGCCGACAAAGCTTGATTTCTTGACCGTAAAGAATCTATCGTAACAGACTCCCTCTTCACTCCACAAAAATAATAAAAAAAACATTTGATATGGTACTACACAAACATCTACGAGGGTAATTAAAAAACTATCAGCACTTTCGCAATAAAATATCTTTATGTTTGTCACACTATCTTCTGCTCATGCGTGCATATAGTTGGTACGATTGTGGTCACGTGATCGAAGTTTGAAACATGACCGCTCTATTTACATTGTGCACCAAGGAGTTACAAAGGCTATTAATCCGAATCTACAAAGAACATGATATCTCATCGATGATAATTCCCCGATTCGCTATTATCATCTCTCGAGCTGGCTGACTCTTCTTGTTACTGGTAGAGGTTGATGGGCTTCCTGCTAATTCGTTTTTGTGCGACGCATGTCCGGCCACTTTTAAACATTATGGTCCACTCGTACACTTTTCTACGCAGTAATGCACTGTCGCCGTTGTGTTAAAAGCCTCTAGTGAATTTCAGTCGCTGACATGCCTTTCGATTAGAGAAATCAGATCACTTTTTTCTTCTTTGGTGCACACTGCTACGTATGTTTACACTCTGACAACAGCAAAAAAAAAAAACAACTGGCGCAATCAAGCTTTCACTTTTATCTCGCGATCACAACAATACCAACTGTAAGCAAGCATGAGTTGTAATAAAATCGGTCCTGACCAGGCATCTCGACTCCGGTTACTTTCTCATCGACGTAAAGTGTCTTTCCTCTGTCTTTTCTACAAATATTTTCATGGCAATTACTCTGACGTGTTTCTTCCTTGGTACCCTAACTATATGAACCTAAGTGTGCTACTATGATAGCACACAAAGATGAGGAGGAACCAGAAATATTAAAGTCTGAAGTGGAATCTGCAATGGCCAAACTGAATAGAAACAAAGCAGCTGGACCTTACGACATTGTAATAGAGCTGCTGATAGCCCTGGAAGAATTCGGCATTCAGAAAATTACAGAAATAATAAATGAATTTTTTAATATTGGTGTAATACTAGACGACCTAAGCAACTCGACTTTCATAGCACTGCCTAAGAAGCCAGGTACAAACGAGTGCGAACTCCACCAAACAATCAGTTTAATGAGCAACATTACAAAACTGATCGTCTGAATCCTGATGAATAAAGTGAGAAGCAGAATCAGGCCAGAGATAGGACAAGAACATTGCTAGTTCGACAAAGACACTGAAACAAGGAACGCCATATTTATGATTATGATGCTCTCCGAAAGAGCAATACAAATGAAGAAGGACTTGTACCTATGTTTTATCGATTATGCAAAGGCGTTCGACAAAATACGCCACAAAGAATTGATCGAGATGCTCAGCAGCCTCGACATATTTGGGAAAGACATAAGAGTAATCAAGAATCTCTACTGGCAGCAAACTGTCTGCATACGGACAAGCCAACGAATTCAGCAGATAAACAAAGATAGAAATGAGAGTAAGACAGAGATGTGTCTTTTCACCGGATTTATTCAATGTGCATTGTGGTGCAGTGGATATCGGCTCGGAACGAGAAATCGGAGAGCCGAGTTCAAATTCCAGTTGAATTCTTTGCATTCACTTACGCGCAAATACCCTTGGGAAAGGTATTAATCCGTCTCTTCCCCCAGTTATGGGTTAAATAATAGGACAGATTGGGTTCTATAGCCTTAGTCGCAACCAGTCTACCGCAGAAAGCAATGGCAACCTACTGCAGGATAATCTTCTGCTCAGTCAGTCATGTCTCTTTCGAGACATGATCGTCCAAGCGTGTATCACGTATGGCACTTAACTGACTGACTGCAAGTCTATTCTGAGAACCTTAGTTGTTATGCCAGAATTTGTCATCACAATTTGAACAACGTAAGGTACGCAGATGATACAGTGCTGATAGCAGACATGGAAAGGAAACGACAGGACCTCCTACAGAAGGCATCTGAAGAGAGTGACAAGAAAGAACTACAAATAAACTGCAAGAAAAACGAATGCATGGCCATCAACAAAAAGAGCATCCCAAAATACCAACTGCAGTGAGGATATTAAAATCAAGCAAGTACAAAAACTTAAGTATTTGGGAAGTGTTCTAACAGAAGACAGAAAGTGCGACACAGAGATCCAAAAGCAAATCGGCATGACAAAGGACACGTTCCAAAAGCTGAGTAGAGTATTAAGAGACAAGTAAATTTCGCTGGAAAAAAGAAAAGAGTACTGAATTGCTATGTGATGCCAGTTCTTCAATATGGCAGTTAATGCTGAACAACATCATCAAAGATGAAGGAAAAACTTGAAGCAACTGAAATATGGTTCTACAGAAGAATGCTGTGGATATCATGGATCAGGCATGTTTTTGTTTTTTTTTTTAATCATATCACCCCAAGCAAGGCGAAAACGCCACTGATGCGCAGGGGGCTACGTAAGAGTCAAAAGATTGGAAAAGAGAAAAACCGGAAACCACATCCTAAACAGGAAACAAGGGATGAGCCTCTTCACCTGTTCAATAGACATGGGTGGAGTGTGGACCGGGCGATAGTTTAGTCTATCGACTCCAATTGAGAAAAAATAAAATAAAATAAAATAAAATAAAAAAAGTGTGAAAAGATTGAAAAAAAGAAAAACCGGAAACCACAACCTAAACAGGAAACAAGGAATGAGTCTCTTCACCTGTTCAATAGACGTAGGTGGAGTGTGAACCAGGCGATAGTTTAATTTATCTACTCCAATTGAAAAAAAAAATAAAATAAAATAAAGAGTGAAAAGATTGGAAAAGAGAAAAACCGGAAACCACAACCTAAACAGAAAACAAGGGATGAGTCTCTTCACCTGTTCAATAGACGTGGGTGGAGTGTGAACCGGGCGATAGTTTAGTTTATCTACTCCAATTGAAAATAAAATAAAATAAAATAAAATAAAAACAATTGAAAAGATCGGAAAAGAGAAAAACCGGAAACCACAACCTAAACAGGAAATAAGGGATGAGCCTCTTCACCTGTTCAATAGATATGGGTGGAGTCTGAACCGGGCGATAGCCCAGTCCATCCACTCCAATAGAAAGAAAATGATGGTGACTTGCTAAGTTTTAACTTAGTTAAAGTCCAGGCAGTGAAATTTTGCCTGGAAAAATAAAATCAATCCTTCAATTAAGCATGAACACTTTTAAATTTAAGCAAAAGTTAAAAGAAAAAAATGGCTTACATTTTAACAATATTAACAATATTTTAAGACATGATTCCATATTGTTCTGCCGGTGGTTGCAGAAAATATTTTCGCATGTGAGCAAAGATGAGATTTTGGAAAGGATGGAAATGAAAAGGAAATTAATACTGAACATCAGGAAGAGACAGGTAAATTTTCTGGGACATGCAGTGAGGAAGGAGGGCTTGGAGAACCTGATACTAACAGGCCAGATAGAGGGAAAAAGAGACAGGGGAAAACAGAGGATAATATATTTGAAGAGCCTGAGCAGTTGGATGATAGAACGGGGATTGCGTGGTGTAACAAGAGAAAGCGTGCTAAGAGCCACCAGGGATAGTGAGTCGCGGAAAGCCATGATCGCCTACGTCCTGAAAGAACAAGACACATAGAAGAGAAGACTATATTGGCAATTAGGTCCTACTGTTTTACTGCTGAAATAGCTAAATGCAACCGCAAATTTTACTCCAAAGTTCCTTTTCTCGTATTTAGCATCCGTGGAAATACTTTCCGTTTTCTTGCTTCCCTGATAATTTTCAGAAATTTAAATACGGCGTCAAACGCCATTTTCTATCTCCTTAAACCCTATTCATTTTTGCCCTTTCTTCAAGCTTCGTATTCTCAGTCTTCTTATTATCTTTCACTTTTAGTGTCTGCGTACTAGTCGCATATACACCTTGCTTAGGGTGGAAAAATATAATGAGAAAATAGGGCTTGAAGGCAAGTGGGACAGGAGGAAACAGCGACTTACCTAAATATACGTAAATATTGACAGAACAGAGAGTGGGAGGGATAATAAAAAGAAAAAAAAATCCTAAGAGCTATCAAGGGTATGTAGTCATGGAGGTCTATGATCTTCCACATCCAGAAGATGCATAGCCCCTAAAAGAATAAGAATCAGCGAAGAAATTTATATCACCTGCCTTCTGGAAACTAAATGGTTTGCTGCTTGGAGACTTCATACTGCATAGTCAAAAAATTAATGCAATCAGATATTGTGATACACTGGACAGACTGAAGTAAGTTATTTGTCGGAAGAGACTAAGCCATTTACATGAGGGTGCTATCCTAAAACAAACAAACGCCATCTCACACATAGCCAATTTGACAAAAGAGTGGTTCGAGTTACATTGTTGGAATATCTTAACTCATTCATCGCTTATTTTTTTTTTTTTAATCATATCACCCCAAGCAAGGCGATAACGCCACTGATGCGCAGGGGGCTACGTAAGGGTAAAAAGAATGGCAAAGAGAAAGCCGGAAACCACACCCTAAACAGGGAACAAGGGATGAGCCGCTTCACCTGTTCAATAGACGTGGGTGGAGTGTGAACCGGGCGATAGTTTAGTCTATCTACTCCAATTGAAAAACAATAAAAAAGAAAAGAGTGAAAAGATTGGAAAAGAGAAAGCCGGAAACCACATCCTAAACAGGGAACAAGGGATGAGCCTCTTCACCTGTTCAATAGATGTGGGTGGAGTGTGAACCGGGCGATAGTTTAGTCTATCTACTCCAATTCCTGGCTTGTCTTCTTTAAATTATGATCTGCTTGATAGTCTTAGACGATATTTATCCGGGAAGCGGTTTGATTAAGGCACCTCCATTGCTTCAGATGCATCATAGTCTTTCTGGAGAGTATTTATACATTCGTATACCGATTTTGTAAATTTATCAGTCTTGATAGTAACTGCATGTAATTATTGCACGGTTAACGTGTGCATTATATTTTATAAACATTTTCGATTTGCAAACATCCATCATATTTACATTATGTATAGTATGTGCAGGATGTGCGTTGTGATGCAGTGGATATCGGCTTGGAACGAGAAATCGGGGAGCCGAGTTCAAATTCCAGCTGAATTCATTGCATTCACTTACACGCAAATACCCTTGGGAAAGGTATTAATCCGTCTCTTCCTTCCAGTTATGGGTTAAATAACAGGACAGATTGGGTTCTATAGCCTTGGCTGGCAACCAGTCTACCGCAGAAAGCAATAGCAACCTACAGCGGAATAATCTTCTGCCCAGTCAGTCATGTCTCTTTCGAGACATGATCGCCCAAGCGTGTTTCACGTATGGCACTTAACTGATTGATAGTACGTACCTCTACTAAATCGCTAAAAAAACAGCATAGTTTGAAGAAAAAAGGCCCCAGCTTAATAAAAACGAACTTTTTCCATTAAAATGTTTATGTTATTATTAAAAAGTAAGATTAAAGTTTTTTTAAATTATTTTTTTTTTAATTTTAATCCTTTCTAACACGTTCGAAATCTTGGTAAAGAATCTTGTTTTGATTTTAATTAGCGGATAACCAAATCGTTACGAGAGTTTATAATGAAAAACGTAATATTACATAACTCATTTTTTTTCCTGTGATAAACACATTAATTTGGAAATTCTTGCAAAAATCAAATAATTATCGGATTTTAATGAAAATTTCAGGACTTATTAAAAAATGAATAAAATTATTTTTGAAATTATTATTTTTAAAAAGTCTTGATAAAAATATTTTTATATCTGTTTCCCGCTCCATGTAAATGCGTGAAATTTTAAAAAATTAAATTTTGTTAAGGAAATTGGTTGTATTAGTTAAACGCAGAACTCATTGAGGAATGTAAATCATCTATCATTTTTTAAACATTTTACCTTCATTTCCGAAAATCTGCTCCCAATAGAAAAATAAAAAATGCAATAAAACTATGACATTATTCGAGTTGATAAGCTATTAGTTGATTTAATAACTAATATATATTAAGGGCATTATAGTCTGAAGAAAATAATTTTTTCAATTAATAATTAAATTTTTTTAAAATTGTTTTCATTTTATTGATTATAATAATTTAAAAAGTTTCAAAAATATTTTTAAAATACTTCAAAGATGTGTTGTCGTTAGTTTATTAGCCTATTAAGTGAATATTATGTTTACTAATCAAAAATTGAAAAGTTTAATACAAATCGTCGTGCCTTCGTATTTTTAAATAATTTTTAATTTTTTGTGTATTTAACGTTTTTTGTGTGGTAATTTCTATGTGTACATTAAAATGTCATGTGTTTCACGGTTTCTTACAGGAAAAAATTGTACAATTATGTCATTTGTGATCGCCATACACTTATCTTATCTTGCATCTGTCAACTTGTCATCACATTTCAAATACGGCAGAAAGGTCAGAAAGTTCAATTCTGTGTTTAAGAAATAGGTTTATTCTAAATTTCATGCTATAAATAAGTAATACTTGTGTAAAGCCGTTTAATTTAACATTAAATTTACTAATTTTTCCAAAAATAAAGTGTCCTAGATGTATATTTGATTTTTACAAAATCTTTATAATCGAGGATTAACTTTTGTTTACAAATGTATCAATCAAAAATGGCCGAAAAATTTAAATATTCAAGAAAAGAAATTGAAAAATTTTAGATTCCATTCAATGTCATTTCTGTATGAAATAAACCAAAGTATTTTGCTTAGTAAATTTAATCATTTAGCTTTCAATTAAAACTAAAATAAAAATTTCAAGAAAACTTTTTTTATTTTTAAAAATTCAATTTAAAACTTAGTTAACGAAAATGAGTGGAGGTACCTAAATAGCATTTGCTAAAATTCCTTACAAGCACACTAGTTCCGCTGTAACGAGTTGCTTTTGTCACTTCGACTTGGTGTACTGGCTAATATGCTTGTCTCACAAGATCAATTACGACTAAATAATGAGTTCGATCCTCATAAGGTGCCCCTTATTTTCTGTCTTGTGCTGCATCTAAGCAGAAAAAAATCCCCATAAAAAGTTATTTTAATATCTACAAATCTAATAATGTTTCAATTAAAGAAGTTTCCCTGCCAAATTTTGAACAAGTTTAGGATGTATTTGTCAAAACAAGTATTTTTTCTGCAGGCAAATTCTTATTATTCTCTCTCTCTCTCTCTCTCTCTCTCTCTCTCTCTCTCTCTCTCTCTCTCTCTCTCTCAAGCAAAAAGATAGTAAATTATGTGAGTTAAATTAATTAACCTGACTGATTTAAATTATCATATAAGCATTATGGTTACAAAACATGTCAAATCTTTAGATTTTGATAGAAAGTCAGACACATTATGATAGGGTTGTTAACCTGAAAATTAATGATTGACTGAAAATTATAAACTCTACAGAAAAAAGGATTGCATTTGGTAGGTAAGTGCTTTGTGGCCTAGAGTATATCGGCTCGGAACGAGAAATAGGAGAGCCTAGTTCAAATTCCAATTGAATCCGTTGCATTCACTAACGCACAAAAATCCTTGGAAAAGTATTAATCCGCCTCTTCCCTCAAGCAATGGGTTAAATAGCAGGACCGATCTCCAGCTATGGATTAAATAGATTAGGACATATTAGGTTCTATAGCCTTGGTTAGCAATCAGTCGTCCACAGAAAGTAATGGCAACCTACTGCAGAAAAATTTTCTGCCTAGTCAGTCATGCCTCTTTCAAGATATGATCGTCTAAGTGTGCATCACTGACTGACTGACTGAGTTAAGTGCACTAAACCAATGCACTTTTCTTTTCTCTGTTTGCTTTCTCGATCACGAGTCACGAATGGTCGGAGCACCATATCTACTGCAGCCACAGTACAAGTGATGTGTCTTGGGCAAGATAGCCTGACGGAGTCCAACCCTGTTCCGGCTGGCTTGAATTCATAGTTTTCCTTCTCCTTACCACCCATGGCTACAGAACCCAGTCTGTCCTGCTATAGCTTGTGGGAGAAGAGAAGGATTCATACCTTTCCCAAGGGCATAAAAGTGAATGTAATGAACTCGACTGGAATTCGAACTCGGCTCTCTGATTCCTTAATCCGAATCGCAATCCATTGTTTTATTATGCTCAAAAATTCAAATTGGATCAGCGTAATTAAAAGTTTCTGTATACGAATTAATGAATTAATCAGGGGTCATCCTATGTTAACAAGTATCACTACTTTGTGCAGTTTGAATTTAATTCTACGATTTCTGCGTTTTAATTGAAAATGTCAAACTGTCTGACGATGTGTGGGAAGGTAGCCTATCGGTTACTATCACAATAATTAGAATCAATGAACCTAGTTCAAATTTCCGCCAAGTCGCTTTCATTTACTTCCGCACTAATGATCTTTTTTTATATATGAATTTTTTTCTTCTTTTTAGCTAAGGGTTAAACAGCAAGGTAAACTGGATCTCTAATCTTGGGTGGCAACCAGTGTAAAGTCTACTCTGAATTCAAAACCATGGAGAAAACAATGAGAAACTACTCTGCAATCTTTCGCTGAACTCATAGCAATTTACAGACGGAAATCGAACATGCTCTGCGTAGAGTTACGATCGCTTAAGACCTAAAGAGATGATGTGTAAAAATTAATTTTTGTCCGCTTTAAGTATGAAATAGAAGGCTATTTCTTTAACAGCTTACATACGCCAACAAACAACTAATTATTATTATAACTCATGCTCAGATTCTTAAATTAACTTTATTTTATAATATAAAAGAAATAGAAATTTGTTGGGTAGGCAAAGTACATACTAAAATTATATGAACCAAACAAACATCCAAAGAAATATTAACTGAGCTATTTTTCTTGGAAAAACTAGAAACGCTTAACTAAAATCTTAGAAAACCGATAAAACTGAAAATAAAAATATCAACGAGAAATAAAATAAGTATGATTTGATTGAGATCTAAAACTTTCGATGAGTTTTGAACTCATCATTAACGAACTAACAAAAGACATATCCACTATCAACTTTTAATATGTGATTCCGTTATGTAATTTTTATCTGAAATTCAAAGTACCGTTTCATATACATTTAAAAATGTAATCAATAAATCCACTCGCGTAATTTATGTAAAAATGTCTACTAACCGGCCTTTTGAACTTACTTAGCTTATTTCATCCGTTAGAACTGGCAACTTGCAAAATCCTTTTGGGATCGAACACAGACTTGAACATATGTGTAAATTATTTAAATTGTAAAGTCTGATGATGATTGAAGATTAAATGATTTAAATTTTACATAAGCAAGTGAATAATCCTTAGTATTCAATTTATTTACCATGAAAAACAATACGACTGTTTTCTGCCCCATTGTCTCAAATCTTCAACACTGTACTGTATTTAATTCCGTTTTGTTTTTGTTTTGTTTTTTTACAAATTCAGTCACAATTAACAAACAGTTGCTTCAGTATTTTTCTATTGATAAGAAATTTTCATATTAATCAAAGCCAAAAAACAGAACTTGGTCTATTTTTATCTTACTGGCCCATTGGCTTATTTTAAAATTATTTTGCCTCAAACAAGGCGATAACGTCACTATGACACAAGAGGTTACTGGTAGCGAAAGAAAACGTGAAGAATTTAGTGAGGAAAAAGAATAAAAAAGAACAGATTTCAAGAAGGCAGAAGATGGTGATCGATGTCGCATTTTTTAAAAGATTGTAGGTGGCAGGGAAGTAAGAAATTGTAAGGGCAGCTAATAAATGAAATTATTAGAATATCACATACGGATGTATGTAGTTAGTACAACATAAAACAGTGAGACTTAGTTGCCAATCTAGGACGCTTAAATTCATGCTGTCGAGGCACCAAGGAAGAATAAGAGTCATAAAAATATTTGTAGAAAAGTCAAAAGGAAGCCACATCATGTAGGTGAGAAAGTGACTCAAATCGAGATGGCAAGTTAGAATCAGTTACATTGCATATCATTCTTTGAATTTTGTCAATAATCTCTCTCTCTCTCTCTCTCTCTCTCTATATATATATATATATATATATATATATATATATATATATATATATATATATATATATATAGTAGAAGCAGCAAACTAGATTGGTAGCAATATTCAATACACGGGCGAATGGTAGATTTATAAATGTTTCAGATGGATTCTAACGCAAAAAATTGTCTGTGAACCAACTTTCCTGCTAGTAGATCGACAATTTTCAATATAAGCATTCCACTTCATGGCAGTGGAAAACGTGAAGTCAAGAATTTTTCTCGTGTAATTTTAGGTTCTGGGAGAGGAAGTAAATTAGGTGTTTTGCATCTAATTGGAATTGATTGGTTTTTGAAGATTTTATGCTACATGAGCTAAATTCATTCATCAGAGATCTATATACAATTTTATTTTTATTTTACGACATATATTTAAAATATATGCACTGAATTTTATAAAGCAAACATTGATTGATGCCATTCTTGAAAAATATTCATGAATTAGCCTAAAGGTAAACTATGATAATCAAAGACAAAAAAGCAGGTGATTACTTACATCTCCCTTGGCAAAGGGCAATCAAAGTGCTGAGGATAAATAGTAAATATATAACGATCTTCATTGTTGATGATAGAAGATTGCTGCAAGAACGGAATTCACACTTGATTTATATAGTTTTCATTACTTTCGAATTTTGATGACGTGCCACTTGAGTTACGATTGACATTTTAGTGGCAGATATTGAGACATAAATTGATTAATGACTTCTGAAAAAACATCTTTTTTTCTATTATTTTTCTCTCTGATTGGAACAGCTGGTTCAGATGTTACAAGCTTCAATTCCTTTTGCATTTGCCGCATTTAAATTCTTCACAAATTTTGAAATTTCTTTTATTCTTAAATGTTATTCAGAAATAAACACAAATTCGTCGACTCATCAAACAATATAACGTTAAAGTTTTTGTTCTGAGATTTCAGTTCCTGACACATTCTTGATTTGAGAGTTAGTTTTTTTTTAAATTACAAAAAAGTAACACTAACATCTGTTGTTGCTATTCAACATCAAACTAAAGAAGCAAGTCAGAGTACTTAAATTTAAAAAAAAACTCAAAATTACCAATATTTTAATAGCGCAAAATTTAAATTATGTATGAGTGTAGAATTTTAAAACTTACATTGGCATTAATAACAGAGAAAAAAATTAAACTTGAAATTATATCTTTTCATTCCTCTGCTCAGGGAAATTACGTTCATCACTTATTACATAACTTACAGTCGGACAAATGCTATCAATCATGTTTTCAGTAACACAATATTTCAACCATTGTGCTCTTCAGTCTTCTTCATGTGTCTGTCAGGTAATCTTCAGAAAATTTCGAAATGAATTCTATACAATCCAATAGGTCGTTCTCATCTCAGAGTTTTACTACATCTGCGCTACTTGTTTCTGTTAATTACTACGTCTATAAATTCACTCACCAACACTTTTTTCATATAGGCTATTGTCCCGAGGGACAATCCTGAATATAGGTTTTGTAGCTCTTAGCATAAAGTTTGTTTTTGAGATTGATAACCAAAACCTGTGGAATGAAGCAAAAATAAGAATCAAAGAAGACTACTAAAGAATAAGAGTAAGAAGATGTAAAAGTAATTCTAACCTCTTCAATAGGCATAGAAAAAGCCAAAACAGTATGATGTAGAAAAGAAAGGTAATACAGGAGAAAAACAAACGCTGGGAAAAACCAGGCTTAACGACTAAACTGTGAAAGTAGTAGATAAGGCAAAAGAACATTAGGTTACGAGTTCTAAAATCTAAAGTTAAGATTATTCCACTTAAAAGTAACTGCTGTTATTAGTGAATTTACTGGCATAGTAATTTTGAGTTAAATCACTCGGTCGGGTAGAACGGGTATATTCATACTCAATAGAAACACAACTAAAACTAAATGAAAATGAACCATGACAGTTGAATGAGAATAATCTAACCCTGTAGACTGAAGAAAGTGTTCAGTTCAAAGTTTGCTGTTTGTTTTTTTAAGTTAACCGAATTGACATACACCTGAAGATAATTGATATAGTAACAGAATTGAAGGCATTAGTCTGACTGTAAATAATGATAATTCCTTATCCCAGAAATACTGACGGATATTCATTCCTATTCCAAAATTTCCAAGTTATATATTAATTACATATCAGCTTTCAAATTTTTATAATTTTTTAAAATAAAAAACTGTAATACACTATTTACATTACTCGGACTATCTTTGTTGCCATTTGTACTACGTTTCGGTCGTTGTACGCCCCGGCCTTCAAGATGCTAAAAACTTCGAACCGAACCCCTTATTTAGATCACTGGGGTATATCATTCTCATTCCTTGTACGAATCTCTTTTGGTAGTCATGAGTGATCTCCCTCTAACCCGACTCTCTAAGTTACTGGTTCACCACGACTGTAACCTGGTATTGAACTCACAACTCTTTGGGTCAAGTCACTGGAACTAACCAAGGTCTGTATTCATTAGGTCATGTGCCCTTAAGGACAAGAATATATGAATTTCTGGGACTTATAAACCTAATGTTCAGTAACTATTTTTACCAGAGTTCATATTGCAGTTTTTAATGTTAATGGTTTTCTTTAGTATTTTTTATGTTCATGGTTTTCTCTAGTAATTTTTACCAGAGTTCATATTGCAATTTTTGACGTTAATGGGTTTCCCTAGCATTTTTACCAGAGCTCATATTGCAATTTTTGACACTAATGATTTTTTCTGGTACTCCGTATTACTGGTTCCTATATTGTATTCATCTCTATGCTTGGTCGGCTTAGAAGATTTTTGTACCCTAGCATATGTGCTGATTCCTAAGTTTACATAGTTTCCAGTAGCGTTCTCTATATATTATTGCAACTTCATTGCATGGGGAGCGGTGATCCACTTGCTCCTTCCGTATGTGGTCAGCTACGCCTGATTTTTTAATCTCCCCGCGTGTTACGGCCTTGCGATGTTCTTGTAGCCTTACCTTAAGGGCGAAGCCTGTTTCTTCTTTATATTTCCTTCTACAGCTACACGGCATGGCGTACACACAGTCCTTAGTCATGTCCTCCTCTGTTAGGGGCCTTACTCGGAAGAGGTACAATGACCAAAACGTTGTAAATGATGTAAATAGTGTAAATACTACCTCGTCTCAGAAATAGACAAATACCAAATTGTCTATATTTCTGAAATGATATAGTATTTACAGTATTTATATTATTCGGACCATTGTTACCATTTGTACGACGTTTGTACGCTCCGGCCTTTTTCAGGTGCTAGGAATTTCGAATGGAGCCTTTTATTACAATCACTGGGGTATATGAACTCTATTCCTTGCCTAGAAGTCATAAGTTATCTCCCTCTAACTCTGTAAGTCTATATTCACTGGGCTATGTGTCCTTAAAGAACATGTAACTTACAAGGTTCGAGGGAGATAACTCATGACTTCCAGAAGAGGCTCTATGCAAGGAATGAAGTTCATATACCTGAGTGACTGTAATAAAGAGTTCTGTTCGAAATTTCTAGCACCTGAAGAAGGGCCGAAACGTCGTACAAATGGCAACAAAGATGAGGACAATAGTCGTAATAATGTAAATACTGCAGATTGAAACCTTTCATTTTCAACGTCTTTATTCAAACAATCATAATTTCAAATAAATTAATCATTAAATGTCTACCTGCTTAGAGTATATTTGATACGTTTACATGTTATATACAGATAAAGTGAAGCACTTTGACGTGGTGCAATGGTTAGTAAGCTTGCCTCGCTAGATCAATTACTAGTGAGTTCGATCTTTAGTGAATGCTCCCTAGATTCGGTCTTCTTCCACATCTAATCTTCCCTTATTAAATATTAAATATTACTAATAAAGTTACGAAAGACTTGGTAGCATTATGGACGTATCCTCAAACTTTAAATCTAGTATCAAAAGAAAAGAGATATTTCCTTGTATTGTTTAATCTAATTTGCCTAGTGAAGATATCTGGAAAATGACAATAAAAAAGTAATACAATACTATTCTTTGTAAAAGGACGTGTCATTTAATTACATGGTCGTTTACGAATAGCAAATAAAACGAATGAATTAAAATCAATCTTGAAATTTAGCTTTAAATGTAATAGTTTCACGCTTGCTATTCAAAACCACAGCTGGTGTCGCTCCAGCTGCTGCTGTTTTTGATTGAGAAATAGTAAATTCTATTCATTAGGAAACAAGTGTAAATAGATGCTGAAAAGTTTCTCAGGTCGACCAAAAACGTCTCCTCATTTGGTCAAATTTTTGGAGGTGTGTAGGGTCAAATTTTTATTTTTCTATAAACTGGGTAATGATAAAGTAGATAAGAAATAGACAGCAAGTACAGACTCGCTTCTTTTGTGATGGATAAGTGTGTAAGAGTTCTATTTCAGGTCAGGAGTGAGTTTAAAGCCACATAGTCTCTCAGAACATGGGGTCTTCCGGGGATGACATCCGTTTATCGTAAGTCTGGGGATAGGTTTTTAATCAAGGAATTATAACAGAATGCTAACCCTTAATGCATGATTAAATATAATGGGATAAAAACTCTGGTTCAAGATTTTAATTTGCATAAAAATGACGATTTGAAACAAGAAATAATTAAGTTTAAACAATGAAAAACTCAGGAAAATTAATTAAATGTCGAAGAGAATAAGGAAAGAAAGAACGGATTCAAAATAAAGATTAAATGACATAAAATGAGTTTGGATAAGTATTTAGGAAGATGGGATTCTTAAATAAATCAAAAGCAGAATTCATTAAGATTTAGTAAGACTAAATCTTGTCCAACATACCCTGTTGCCTTCGTAGAAATATGACAAAAGATTATTGTCTTAAGATTTCCTAAATTCTAGGAAATAAATTTTTCTATATTTATTTAAAGTACTACTAGCCACCGAGACATTTGTATTTCAACCAAAATTCAGGCCATGTTTTTGGCCTGACCATATCCCAAAAAAGTCAATTAGTTATTAGGAAAAAAAGGTGGTTCTCAATATCTTATCAAAAAACATGCAATTATTCAAAGCAAGAGGTGTCCAAACTTCATTATATAAAATGGACAGACAAAAAGCAGAGACAGACAGATTTAGACAGAGACCAGATGACAAGAAGATAGGTCTGTATAAACCACTTTTCTTTCCTGTTGCAGCTTCAGCTTCTACCATTAATAAACCGACATACACAAGCCCAGATAGCCAAGAATCCAGTACCAGGACCAAACTTTCACAAATTATTACAGTTACTACCAGACTGCATAGAAACTTAATATTCTTCTTACTATTATGTACTTTAAAATTCTTCGGTTTGCTTTCATTAAACCCGTTGTTATTTACCAACAGAGTTTCTTGGTGTGTGCTGTGAAATTGGTTTTCAGAGAGAGGAAATTCCGTTACCACGACTGCGAAAACTTCACACTGAAATCATAACGACTACTAAACGAAATTCACGTAAAATCTTATTATCTCCCAGCTTTATGATATGAAGAAGCAATGGCCGTAAAGATCCAAAACACTGTAACGTGACGACGCCAAAAATAATAAATTTTTGGTAGCGCCGGAACATGGACCGATCGGTCGACGTAACGAGAGCAGTATTGGAGGTATCATAGAATTATAAAATGCAAAACATTCGTAATTTGCTTTGGTACATTTCTATCCTGTACTAATGCATGTATTTCACTAAACTTTAAGATATTTTACTTGTAGTATGTGAGTTTGAAATCTCTTGTCAATTATTACTATTGTTTGTCAGTTGGGGATAAAATGCAAACATATAAGACATTATTCATGTAATTGTTATCTTGAAGAGAAGAGTAACAGAACAAAATTGTTTTGTTTTTTTTCCTGAGTGCGCTGATCTTAATCCTCGTTTATTATGATATTGGAGATAAAAAGTTATAGTTATAAAAGATAGAAATCAGAAAAATTAGAAATTCTTAATCATTTAAACTTTCTGGAAATCAGAAAACATTAAAAATTCTTAATCATTTGGCAATTTGGCAAAATAGTTATTATTGTTTTTAGTTGTTTTTTTTAACAAATTCAATTTGAAATCAGAATTTGTTTTTATTTTCCAAAGTTAAATTTACAGCTTTTCATAAAAATATACTCATTACGTCATTATTTTTCTTGATATGGGTCTAGGCGTTATTAATAAGCATGCCAACTACTTAACTGAGGCCAAACGTTTAAAATAAAAATTTAGTTCCTTCCCAATGTTATTGGCAGAGCTGACACAATACTGAAACTACTCAAGCATAAAATCTTTCACATAATCTCTCTCATACACATATACCCTACCTCTTTCTAACAAGATAAATTATGGAAATCTAGTAAAAATTAGTTCGTTTTTATGTGCCGTTTAGCTTTCAGAAGACTCACCTGAATCTAAAAATGAACACTTTGGCTTTATTCTTGCAAGCAATTGATTTTTGTATTTAACTGAAATGCGTTCTTTGCAGACATTCATTTTACATGTTCATAAAATATTATTTTGTATTTACACTTTAACTCAAGTTATTTTTCACCACTGCTGTTGCCTGTTGAAATGACATCCAAATTACTGGAACTAACCAAAGCCTATATCCACTGGGCCAGAAGTGGTGAACAATTAACTTAGAAAGTTGAGTTGAAGGGAGATAACTACATGACATCTGGAAGTGGCATCGCACATGACATGAGAATGATATACTCCAGTGATCTAAATAAAGAATTCGGTTCAAAATTCTTAGCGTCTGAAGAAGTCTGGAGTTTACAATGACCTAAAAGGTCGTAAACATGGCAATAAAGATGGAGACAACAGCCTGAACAATGTAAATAATGTAAATACTACCCCATCTCATAAGTATAGATGAATATTTTGTTTTTATCGTTGATTTTCCTTTATTAAGCGTGTGACTATATGTTTCTACACAGAAGTCCTATTCCTTCAAATCCAAATTGATTTGTGGTTAGAATCAATAGAAAATATATAAATATATATAAATATATAAATATATATAAATATATAAATATATATAAATATATAAATATATATAAATATATAAATAAATATATATAAATATATAAATATATATAAATATATAAATATATATAAATATATATAAATATATATAAATATATAAATATATAAATATATATAAATATATATAAATATATATAAATATATAAATATATAAATATATATAAATATATATAAACATATAAATATATATAAATATATAAATATATAAATATATATGAATATATAAATATATATAAATATATATAAACATATAAATATATATAAATATATATAAACATATATATATATATATATATATATATATATATATATATATATATATATATATATATATATATATATATAAATATATAAATATATATAAATATATATAAATATATATAAATATATAAATATATAAATATATATAAATATATAAATATATATAAACATATAAATATATATAAATATATAAATATATATAAATATATAAATATATATGAATATATAAATATATATAAATATATAAATATATATAAATATATATAAACATATAAATATATATAAATATATAAATATATATAAATATATAAATATATATAAATATATAAATATATATAAATATATATAAATATATAAATATATATAAATATATAAATATATATAAATATATATAAATATATATAAATATATAAATATATATAAATATATAAATATATATAAATATATATAAACATATAAATATATATAAATATATAAATATATATAAATATATAAATATATATGAATATATAAATATATATAAATATATAAATATATAAATATATATAAATATATAAATATATATAAACATATAAATATATATAAACATATATATATATAAATATATAAATATATATAAATATATAAATATATATAAATATATAAATATATATAAATATATATAAATATATAAATATATATAAATATATAAATATATATAAATATATATAAATATATATAAATATATAAATATATATAAATATATAAATATATATAAATATATATAAACATATAAATATATATAAATATATAAATATATATAAATATATAAATATATATAAATATATATAAATATATAAATATATATAAATATATATAAATATATAAATAATAATAATAATTATTAAACCGACTCTGCGTGTATTCTAATCTCAAAATTTTATAGAAGGGACTTTCTAAGACTATGAATGACCAGCAGAATCTAAATCCGTTATTGCCCTCGGCTATAAAGCTTTGGGCAAAGAGGGGGAAAAAAAGAAAACTGCGTGGGACCGACAATACATACGGTTCCTCCCAGTAAAAAGAAAAAAAACCCTCTAACGGAACAAACAACCAGAAAAGAAAAGTGCTCGATACACACAACCGAAAAGTATTTAACTAGAAGGCAGTAACGCAGAGCAAACACGCTAACAAAATAGCAAGATCGCCAAGACCGACCGCGGTTTCGCACAACGGCTCGTCAGGGCAAAGGCAGATCATGTACTAACCAAATAAATACACACTACTAAGACTAACCCATTTGCAGAAGAGGTTGGATGGAAGGGAAAAAAAAAAAAAAATATATATATATATATATAAATATATAAATATATATAAATATATATAAATATATATAAATATATAAATATATAAATATATATAAATATATAAATATATATAAATATATATAAACATATAAATATATATAAATATATAAATATATATAAATATATAAATATATATAAATATATAAATATATATAAATATATAAATATATATAAATATATAAATATATATAAATATATATAAATATATAAATATATATAAATATATAAATATATAGAAATATAGAAATATAGAAATATAGAAATATAGAAAGATGTAAGCTCGTTTTATTATTTGACCTTAGAAATGATAAAATCGACAATAAATTATTCATTTTAAATGGGTTTTAATTCATTTTAATTTGAGGAAAAATGCAAATAAAGAAAATTTTAATTATCCACTAAAAACAATCTGACAGCCTCGTTCAGTTTTTTGGTAAAGTGTTCGAGGCTATTATCACTGATGAAATAGTTCATATCTCACATATCAAAATATACTTCCACTCATTCGCTCTCATATTTGTATTCGGAGACCTTAATGCCCATAATGCCTTAAACACTCTATTACTGATTCAGCTGGCATCCACTTTGCCATTTCCAAATCCCTTACGCAAGTGGTGTATTTCCCAACGCGCTTCCCCAGCATCGACTCAGGACACGACTCTCTACTAAACCTATGCTTCACCTCTGTACCTGACTTCTGCCAAGTCTCGCAGCTTTACCCTCTCGGCAACTCCGATCATGCTGTTGTCTCTCTCAATATTTCTCACCACTCTCAATCCGCCTCTCACCTAGAGGATCTCCTACTGCTCGCGATTTCCTATGCGACGTCTCTTGAGGAAAAGTATTTGATTTCCCAGTTGATGACTGCGCTTCTGAGATTTCTTCCTGGGTGAAAGCTAGCATTGATGCCTTCATACCTACCAGGAAGTTTTGTCTCAAATCTCATTCCTCTCCTTGGTTCTCTCCTATATATATAGGTAAATTTACCGTCGAGAAATTTCAGTCACTTTATCGGGTCAAAAGGTTTCTCTCGTGAAAATCCATCTTGAATATTTACTAAATATACCACTCGTCCGCACACTAAATACTATTGCCATATCTGCTCCTCCTATTCATCTCGAGGTTCTTGACAAAATCTTAAGGAGGATCTGGAACGTTATCGATTCTGATTTAGCAGCTCCATTTCAGTCACTTTCTCACCAACAAGATGTCGCTTCATTATACCTTTTCTTTAAATATTTTACAGCTGACGAGATTCTTTTCCTGGTGCCCAGACGACATGAATTTACTTGGGCTACTAGATTGGCATCTAGGCCCAACCCTTTTACCGTCAAAATAGTCGAATGTATCCGCTACTTTTACTCTATCAGTTTCTTTCCACGCACGTTTCGCCTTTGGAACTCCCTTCCGTATAATTGCTTCCCTGATAGCTACAATCTCCAAAAGTTTAAATGCAACATCAATTGTTTTCCTCTAAATCCCTAAATCCAATCTATCTCTTATCCTTTCTTCGGCATCCCTTGTACCGTTTTTTTTGTTTGTTTGTTTGTTTGCTTGTTTTTGTTGTTGTTTTTTTATCTCACTGTAACTCACTGCGCACCTGTAGTGGCCCTATCTTGCTTGGGGAGAAATGGTTATAAAAAAAAAATTTCTACTATAATGTAAGAAACTTTTAAAATCTAACACTGAAATGTTCGACATTTATCCTATTCTTTTAAATTAACAAATTCTTCGGTCCATTGAAAAAAAAATGAAATTATTTGAATGATCGAACACTGTTGTATATACATTTTTTTAAATTTTAATTTTTAAATGTTTTGCTTTGTATTAAAATAGCTAAGAATCACATTTAACTTTTCATGACGTTGTGATTTACACTTAAAGCTTACATTGAACAAGTCTTTTAAAGGATAGACATGAATTCCTAACTAAAATGCTATATTTTTTCTCAAACTTATAGGTCTTAAATATTCCATTAATTTTACGACTGATAGTGCCTGATAGATAAAATACATATATGTGAAAAAAAGACGAAAAAGGTTATAACAGAAATTCATTTATATATGATCTAATGAATGATTTTCAGTGTCTTTAGAAAAATACATCTTTTACAAGTTTTTTTCGCTCTACTCTCAAAAAGTTATAAATAAAACTTCTGATTTGAGTATTTCGTGGTACAGAAAAAAAGATTTTTGGGAGTCTATTTAAATTATGTATGTACGCAAGCATTCTTACAAAGATTTTAGCAAAGATTTTTCATTATGAAACCAAAATATTTAAAATTGTGCTTTCGCATATATCTGGAAAACAAAAATTCACCAAGTAAATTTTTCTTACTTATATGGAAATCTTCTGAAACAGTAATTTCCCCATTTGTGAAAAACAAATAGAAAAATAATTTTATTTTTTCATAATTTTATAAAAATGTCTGTGAACAGAAGAATTTAAACACATTTAAATCAATTTAAATAAATGCATAACGGCAAGTAATTTTATAAACTTTGAAAAAATGCATTTTTCAAACATTTATTTAATTTTTTCTCACCACATAAATTCAGATAAATATGTTACGAGCATTTCTGCATCTAAACCAAAATTTATTTTTTATTTTGTGTTTTAGACGAGACTACAAACATTTTGGGCGTGTATCTCCTTCTTCATTGGGGGGGAGAGAACAAGGATTGCCTTGTGTATAATAACAGAATGATTGCATTTGTTTTGATTAATCCTCCTTAATTTTAGATTAGGATTATTTTTTAAAATTGGAAAATTAAAACAAAAACTAATTTAAAATACAAAATAATCCAAGAAAAAATTCTGTTTACTTAAATTTTTTTTGTTTTATGGTTCACGTATATTTTAAGTAAAAAAGTTGTTTTAGTGTCTTTAAAAAATGGTAAAGAATAAATATTGCATTGTCATAGATTCACATATTTATATAATGTTGTAAACAAATAATATAGCATCTAAATAGTGTATAAAATTTCTGACAACAAAAATGTTACTTAAAAATATACCCGCCTTAATATTAAAGTAATATTTGCACAAAAAGGAGAAGATGCTTGTTGTATCAACATCGATCCTAAACAAAAAAGAATACCATTGTAAATGTTTAAAGTAATTTTGATTTGGTTTGGTTTATTTTGCTTTACTTCCTATCAATCTCAATGGGTTATTTAATGTCGACAATATTTTTAGGATAGGTTCGTATGAATAGGATATGTATTCTTTGTAAGAAATCAGTTTGTAGATCAGGTTTTATCGAGCTGTATTGTAATGTATTGCTGGTAATATTTTTTTCCGAAAATTTATTGCTTGAAGTGTTTTTTATTTTTTAAGTTTTTCAACGCTGAGAGTATCTAATTCTCAAAATAAAACCAGTGAAAACTAATTTCATTTTCTCAAAGTTTTACGATTTCTAACAACTTTATGAAAAGATTTGAGTGCAGGACAAATACTGGACATTTTGGATACGAGACCGCCACTGGTGCGTAGGGGTTACAGTGAGAGAAAAAATGGTACAGAGGGTATTGTAGAAAGAGAAAAAAAAATGAATGGGATTCGAGACGATAGAAGATTCCTGGCAATATAGAACCAACATTAGATAAAATGAATCATTATATATTTCTGCAATTATTGGGTGTTTCAATAACCAGGACAAGCGAATTTTTCTTCTTTTCAGTTGATTTATTATTTTAAATAGCAGTGCCTTTGAGTGACGTGCAGAGGTGGGGTGATATTTTGTAATGCTTGAGACTTGATTGTATGCTCCTAAGACCCAAATATGGTCGAGTTCTGAGTAATGTGAGAAAGGAAGACATTTTAAATATGTAAAAACAGATGAAACAGGAAAGAAACAATTTGTTCAAATAAAATATGAACTATTTTTTATTTCACTCATAGGGAGACGTGGAGAGTCATGATCGCCTACGTCCTGAAGGAACAGGGCACATAGAAGAAGAAGAAGATTAGATGCTCTCCCCATATGAATGCCTTGGTCCGTCACACCTCCTGCCTTCTTCTTCTGCACGCTACTCCACTTGAAAATCAAAAGAAAAATAAAAAATAGTGTCCGATAAAATTCGACAAAATGTAGGTGAATGTCTTTCATTTGTGTGGCGCAAGTGGTATTTTGAAATTGATGTCGAGTAAGAATTTTGCAAACTAGAAACAACATGTCAGTTCCGTTCCATAGATAAGTCATACGAGGTCTATTTTTGTTGTACTTATTTAATATGCTAAATACTTAGGTATTTAGCATATTGGCTTACTTTTTACTTTTTAGTTCCCTTATTCTATTAGGGCTTTGAATAAGTTCTCGCTGTTTTCCAACAGATGGCGGTCCCAGAACTGCGTGTAGTTTCAGATGGTCACGCATCTATTAAAGAAGTACTATTAGCAAACTTGAGATTCAGTGTATGTCATTTAGCCGAAGTGTAAACAACTTTGTTTTTCATAACGTTTAACGTGTCAGATTTCGTGCCAAAGAAAGTGTATTTTAGGGGAATGCTACTGCACTGCTTTAGTCAAAAGAAATCTGCAGCTGAAGGACACAGAATTCTTGTTAAGACTTATAGCGTCCATGCTCTTTTGAAAATAACATGCGGATATTGGTCTAGACACTTCAAACATAATGATTTTTATGTTGCAGATAAAGAACACTCTGGTACAGCAAAAAGTTGGAAGATGAAGAATTGGAGGCATTACTTCATAAAAACTCATGTCAGGCGCAAGCTGAACTTTCAGAATCATCAGGAGTTCATTAGACAACAGTTTCGAAACGTTTAAAAGCATAAGTAATGGTTCAACAACATGGACATTGAAGACCATCCGAGTTGAAACCGTGAGACGTAAAACGGCGTCTTGTTACGTGTAAATAGCTACTTTAACAGCAGAAAAGGAAAGGTATTTTTGCATCGTCTTGGGAAATGTATTAGTCCGTCTCTTCCTTCCATATATGGGTTAAATAACAGGACAGATTGAGTTCTATAGCCTTGGCTGGCAACCAGTCTACCGCAGAAAGCAATGGCAACCTACTGCGGGATAATTTTCTGCCCAGTTAGTCATGTCTCTTTCGAGACATAATCGCCTAAGCGTGTTTCACGTATAGCACCTAACTAACCGAATATATGAAAAGTTGATACAGTACGATAACCCTAAGCGTAGAAGATCGTGGGATAAGCCTGGCCATACATCAGCATCAGCAGCAAAGCCGAATAGCCATGGCTCACAGAGAAGAATGAGTGCTTAATATTTTTATTCGGCACATTGTCCGATGCTAACGGATATATACAAAAAATACAGAACAATAAGTTGCAAACAATTAACAAGACAAAACTTAGAGAAACAAGAGGGAAAATAAAATAATATTAACCTGCTTGTGACAACTTATTAAAACGACCCTTGAAATAGATACTCGGAGACTCTTTCATGCTATGAGCCAGGTCATCGTTTAGAATGCTGAATGGGTGGTAGCTACTCTGCAGCAAGTTTATAATGAGCTGTTCAAATCGACCGAAACCATCACGGGAGATCGCTATCGACTACAATTGATGCGTTTATGACGAGCATTGAAGAAAAAATGACCGTTATAGAAGCAAAGACAAGACAAATTCATTATGCAACTTGACAACTCACGGCTACATGTTTCAAACCAGATAAAAACCTACTTTGAAAGACTGAAATGGGTAGTCCTAGTTGACCCACCGTATTCACCAGATACTGCCCCATCCGATTATCACTTGTTCCGACCGATGGCACACGAGCAGCACTTTCATTCTTATGAAGATGCAAAAAAAGTGATTGGCCTCAAAAGACGTGTCGTTTTTCCGATGTGGAATCCAAATGCTGCTAGAAAGTTGGCAATGGACAATACTTTCAGTGACATGTTTCTTACTAATTTACTTTCAGCGAGGTCTTAATATTTAATATGCTTACTGCTTCCCTCGGGTTATAATACAAGTTTTTAGCTATTGAACCCTGGAAGAGTTTTCTCAATCATAAAATCCTTCCTAATGTTTAGGTAGTTGTCAATGGACAGTCCTCCGATGCCCAAGCAATCAATGCAGGCGTTCCTTAGGTTCGCTTCTTGGTTCAACACTCATTCTACTTTATATTCTACCTCATTCTACCTTAGTGCATACTCCAATCATTTGTGAACAGCATATAAGTGTACCTCCAAAACCCTTGATGGCTTGGCAGCTGATCTTTCCACTGACCTAGCTCAGTGGGGTAAACTGGTTGGTCACATTTAATGCCTTTAAAACCAAATTAGTGACATTCCATCATCGGTGATCGGACGCAAAATTCGATGAACGGTTATTCCCTCAATAGGCCTTGAACCCCTTTTGTTGAGAATTCAAATGAAATCCGTACATACAACCGGATGTGCATTGTGGTGCAATGGATATCGACAATAAATCAGCAGAGCTGATTCCGAATTCAAGTTGAACTCCTTGCATTCAGTCACGCGCAAATACCCTTGGGAAAGGTATTAATCCGTCTCTTCCCTCCAGTTACGGGTTAAGTAATAGCCTAGCAACCAATCTACCACAAAAACCAAAGGCAAACTACTGCGGGATAATCTTCTTCCCAGTCAGTCATGTCTCTTTCGAGACATGACCGCCCAAAACGTTATCACGTATGGCACTTAACTAACAAACATACGATCCATCGCTAAAGATACTGAAAGAATGGTCTGTGCTCTCTACCGCTCCAGCAAGTAGCTCACTCTTCATACTATCCTCTACCTTTACAAAGACCAAGATCAGACCGAAAATGAAATACTGCTGGCATGTATGGGTAAGAGTTGTTCAGTTTTCGCTTTCCACTCTCGACAGAGTCCAAAAGAGTCTCTACGAATTATTTTTCATCCTACAACCGCTTTCTCACAGACGAGATGTCGGAAGCTTCTCGTTGTTCGGGTGAACATCCTTGTTAAAAAATTACATGACAAGTAGTGATATTCTGTCAATATGTTATAATAATTTCGTAAAAAATGAAATCGTAGTGATGAAAAATCCTCTCTGTTCCATTTTTCTGCCTTCGAATTCAAAGTCTCTATGAATTCGAAGGTAGAATTCGCGTTCCTATTGTATTATTCTGTGAGAAGATGAAATCACTACAATGAAATTAAATGATGAAATCACTACAATCAATTAGATAATTTTATTTCGTAGTTTTTCTTATTTGTTTAATGTTACCTAACTTTGACAAAAATACATTATGTTTCCTTTTATTGATAAATTGGTGATAAAATTTGTGTTGACTTTGGAGGGAATAAAATTAACAAAATATTTAATCATAATATATCAGTCAGTTAAGTGCCAAACGTGATACACGCTTGGGCAATCGAAAGAGACACGACTGACTGGACAGAAGATTTTCCCACAGTAGGTTGCCATTACTTTCTGCGGTAGACTGGTCGCCAAGCAAGGCTACAGAACCCAATCTGTCCTGTTATTTGACTCATAGTTAGAGGGAAGAGAAGGATTATTACCTTTCCCAAGAGTATTTGCGCGTAAGTGAATGCAACGAAATCAACTGGAATTTGAACTCGGCCCTACCTATTTCTCGTTCCGAATCAATATCCACAATGCACATCTAAACTTATTTATAAATGGTACTTTGTCCCTGTGTGTGTGTGTGTGCGTGTGTGTGTGTGTATGTGTGTGTGTGTGTGTCCGTTACCTATAGACTCCAAAACGGCTGAACCGATTTTCTTGAAAATTTACACAGTTGTGCTATAAGCGTCTGCGAGTGTTCTTAGCTAGGTTTTGTATCGAGGTACACCCGATAAATATCGAAAATCGAGAATAAAAAAACGGGTGATAGAAGGAGTGGTTTGATTTTAATCAAATTTGATACACTCATAGACAAAGACATAAGAAACGATATTCAGAAGTGTCAAGGTTGCAGTTCTTACAATAGTGCAGAAAATCGATAATATATATATATATATATATGTATATATATAAACGGCAAGATGTGTGTGTGTGTGTGTGTGTGTGTGTGTGTGTGTGTGTGTGTGTGTGTGTGTGTGTTTATCTGCCTGTATGTCTGTATTTTTTTCAGCCTTTTTATTTTAGTTTTTGTTTCGGGTTTGGCTCTAAGTAGGTATAATTGTAGTTCTAGGACTCAGCCATGATACCATTTACTCAGAGGACTTATTTAGCCTTCAAAATTCAGTTTACGACGAAAAAAACTTATTTGATATCGATACCAGGAAATCAAAATTTGACTTACATCCATTCATTTTTCTTTCAGTCTACGGTTTCGCTTTAACTGGGAACAACTATTGCTTTTCAGTCTTTCGTGCCAACGTCCGAAGAGTCTGAGCTCCAGGACCATGGATTAGTTTTAAAGCTTTCATTACATCCGAGCAACGCCGGGCTATACTGCTATTACCACATAATCTGTACATACGCTAAAAGCAAAATAGCAAGATCTCGGTAAAGGCCACAACCATAAACACGCTGTCCAACATAAACGAGAACCACTTGATTTCGTAGGCTATCATTTCAGAGACCGTCTTCAAGATTAAGAGTGATTTTATAGAATCATTTTTTTTATTTTTCTAAGGTGAATATATTTAAAAACATCTTTTGAAAACTTACTGATTTTGTATGTCATATTTTTGTCTTACTATAAACAATACGTATATACTAAACAATATAAATTTTAAAATAAAAATGTGTCTCTAAATTCTTGAATAGCTTGTCATAAAATCAAGTCACCATCAAATAAATAGGATCTTTAACAGGAATTTTACAGAAATATTATCGGGAATGTTAACAGGAATTTTAAATCTATTCGACAACTGACGATAAATATCACCTCATGCTTGCCGTCATTATAATATATAAACTATAAACGCCTAGTTTAAAAATATATTTGAAAATGTAAATATTCGTTCTCGTTTCAAAATTTTCTTTTTACTAATAAAGCATTTCAAAGTATCGCAACGTCCTGCTAACTCTTGAAACATTTTGTTCATTATATTTTCTGAGTATCAGTCTGGTTAGTGAGAATTTTAAAATGGTTACAAGGATATGAGAATTATGTATTGATTATGCGTACGCATATTAGTATTTTCGTATCGTTTTCACTGCCTTATCTACCAGCTACTAAATATGATACTTGTTTTTATCCGTTTTTATTTTAGAAAACTGAAAATGTCTTCTAGTTTTGTATTCAAAAATGTTTTGCTGAGAATAATTTTTTTCTTTAAAAATGTGTTATGATAATACTTTTTTTCTTCAAAAATGTATTGTTGGTAATATTTTTTCTTCAGAAATGTATATTTTTCTATAAAAATCTATTTTTATGTATATATTTCTATAAAAATATTTTATACTTTCATAGCACTTTGACTCCAGTTTGAAGGTTAACTATTTGCCCATAGCTGGAACCCTAACAGGTGCTACCATTTCGGGTCAGGATGGACCTGGGAACAACAACAATTAAAAGGTGGTTCCATACACCTCACAACCTCCCAATCTTGCTGCCGGGTGGAGTTTACCGTCATGCCCAGGACCATTATTTCACTTAATTTTTGTTTTTAATTTTTAAAGATTTTTTATTGTCTAACAATAAGCAGGCAAAATATTTATGAAGAAGGTTGTACATGATGGAAATAAAATCAGTTGAAATTATTTTCTCTCCATTAAAACAGATAGATAATTTCGTCAACGTTCTTTGTTAGCTTCATGATCATCGGTATCTACATCAAACAATTAGTTAACATAAGATAATTTGAGTTGGTCCATCTCCAAATGTTGTTTTCTGGCATTTCTGATTGCCCTGTTAGAGCATATCAATCATGATTTTCAGATCTAGATAGGTTTTACTTGAGAACAATTTCAGTAGAAACAAACATTTTACATTTAAATTTACATTTTTTTCTTATTTTTAAGAATTCTAACGGAAGCTTCCCATGTAGTGGTTTATAATACACTAGAAATTTTTTTTAAAAAAGCCCTTCTGCAAAATTTTTTCTGACTCAAAACGAGATAATCAATATCGGTTCAATATTAAAAGATTTTTTCAGCTAATGAAAACTTTAAAAATAAATTAAATAAACACATCTATCTGAGGTATTTTATGGAAACCGATCTTAAGAGAATCACATTTTATTGCATAGCTCAGGACAGAGCCAAAACGTCCAGCCAACACGCTATTTTACTCGAACCTAGACGATTCCCTATCCACCATAGCAGTAAGAAACCTGACATTAAAGAAAATCATAATTGATAACAATTAAAAAAATCCGTTTTCAATTCGACTTTCATTGTACTCTTCTTTTTATTATTTTCAAACCAACTCAACCTAATTTGCAATTTATCTAGTTTAAGAGACTTTTATAGAGGACGGAAAGTGCGACAATGAAATCCGAAGGTGCATTGAGACAGCCAAAGATGCATTCCAAAAGTTAAACAGCGTATTAAGAAACAAAAAGTATATTTGTTAAGGTACAGTAGCCCTAACGGAAATATTAAGATATTTTGTTCCACTTTGACTGGACAGGTAAAAAAATAAGAGTTTTAGTCACATCCCTTGTTAGGAAACAGGACATTCTGGGATAGGCGGGAGTCGGCCATGATACCAAGTTGAGCGGTACACTTTTCCAGGACCCACTTTTCAATACCACCTTTTAGAAAACAAACAAAAGAGTACTGAACTCTTACATGATATATATATATATCATTTCACCCTAAGCAGGGCATTCCACTGCCACTATTGTGCAGGGGTTACATTGAGGAAAGTAATGAGAAAGAGTGATTAGTTATAGGAAATGTCGGAAGGAGGGTGATAGACAGATGAGGGTTGGGTAGATGGGAAGAGTGTTTGAGAGAATGGATGTGAGTTAGTGTGATAAGAGGTGTCTGTTAACCTTACATTTAAATTCCTGGAGATTGTAGATGTCGGGGAAGCAAGTATATGGAAGGGAATTCCACAGGCAGGAAGTGCGAGAAAAGAAGCTGTTAGATTAGAAATTGCGGTTATATTTTATCTGTTTCACTGTAAAAGAGTGGGACCTAGTTGCTAATCTAGTATCTAGAGCAAATTTATACCTAGGGGGTACCAGTGATCTAAGTTCATCGGAGCAGAAGCTGTGAAAGTATTTATAGAAGAGGCACAGGGAAGCCACCTCACGCCAGTGAGAGAGTGACTGCAGGCGGTCAGCCAAGTCCGTATCGATCACATTACAGATTCTCCGTTGTATTTTGTCAAAAACTTCGAGGAGAATAGCAGGGGCACCCGACCAGATGTGGCAGCAGTATTCAATACACGGGCGGATGGTAGATTTATATATGCGCAGGATGGACTCAGACGGGAGAAACTTCCGGGCCCTGCACAGAGAATCGACTTTCATAGCAGTGGATCCGATATAGTCATTCCACTGGAAGTCCGCTGAGTGTGTGTGGCTAAGGAGGCATAGTGTTTTACACTCTGGGAGGCAAGCCTGTTCCATGCTAATGGGAGGTAGGAGCGACTGTCTATGACGAATAATTGATAGCAGCTTCGTTCTGGAAGCATTATAATTTACGAGTCATTTCTTACCCCAGTCCACTACGGATTGGAGGTCCTTCTCAAGCTCGGCAGCAAGGTTCGCTTTGTAGCCCACACCAGATTTTTGATCGAGGCGAGAGTAAACTGTCGTGTCATCGGCGTACATGCCTAGTTGGGATCTTAGAGCATCGGGGAGATCGTTAATGTAAATCAGAAAGAGCGTAGGACCTAGGATAAAGCCTTGAGGGATACCCGTGTTTGTATGGTAGTTTTGGGAGGCACATGTCCGTTTAATACTACCTTCAATGTGCGATTAGAGAGGAATGACTGGATTAGATCAAACAAATGTCCAGTTATACCATAGCTCCGTAGTTTGCGTCGGAGACCAGCACTCTGTCGAACGCTTTGGATATATCCAAGGCAACGGTTTGAGCTTCGCCATTCTTGTCGAGAGCCTGGTATATATACTCAGTGATGGTCGGTAGCATATCAGCAGTAGACCTGGTGAAGCGGAAACCATACTGTTTGTCCGAGAGGAGCCTGTGGGCTGTGAGATGCAGGACCATCTTGGCGTTGATAATGGCTTCGAACACTTTGCCAAACATCGGAAGGAGACTGATAGGGCGGTGATTAGCGGGGTCCGAGGATTCTCCAGTGTTCTTAAATATAGGAACTACAGAGGAAGACTTCCAACAGACAGGAAAGCACGAAGCAGATAGGAAGAAGTTGTAGAGCTTAGAGAGGACAGAGATGAGTTCAGGGGCACATTTCTTCAAGACTATGATTGAGATTCCGTCCCCTCAGTTCCTCCTATATGGCAGTGTATGCTAGAAAATCTCCTCAAAGATGAAGAAGAAACTTGAAACAATAAAAATGTGCTTCTACGGGAGGATGCTGTGGATATCATGAACCAAATATGTGAACAACAAGGAAGTTTTAGAAAAATAGAAACAAAAAGAAAACTTATACTTAACACCAGAAATAGACAGCTGAAATTTCTAGGGCACATAATAAGGAAAGAGAACTTGGAAAATCTGATCCTCACAGGAAAGATTGGAGACAAAAGGGACAGAGGAAAACAAGGCATAACATACTTAGTGATTTTAAGTAAATAAATAATAGAGCAAAGTTTAAGAGAAAAAAAGATAAATACAACATTTTTAAGAGGTGCGAAGGACGGGAAATTGTGGAGAGTCATGATCGCCTACGTCATGGGGGTCACGGTGCAAAAGAAGAAGAAGCTTATAATTCGAATAAAACAAACATATATTTTCTTCTTTACACACAAAAGAAAGGAACATTAGCAAAGTTTACGACATTTCCCTTTATTTCAACTCTTTCAACATCTAAAGAGCATAATGTAGATAAATAAAGTAGTTGTTTTTTATGTCAATGTAACTTGCTTATTCTGTTTTTACTATCCGGAAGTCTCAATTCAACAAGTCCTATTTCCTACTATTAACTGACGTACGCCAATCTCTGAAGGGCTAGTAGCCTCTTTTCCACTTAGAATCCTCAGCTCAGTAAAAATTTGGTAGCCGTCCCGATAAAACAGAAAATGTTATGTTTTGGGTTGTATGTCGTTGCATATATTCACTTACTCGCTAAAACTTTTTCATCTGTAGTATAGACACTACTATCAGTCATAACAGAAATTAAATATCAACCATAAAATGTAAAATATTGAAAAATAAATAAGATTAGATGTTTCCAAAGGATTTTGAACCATACCTTGTAAAATAGGTACCTCCACTAAATCACTGAAAAAACAGCATAGTATGAATAAAATAAGACCCCAAACTTAATAAAAACGAACTTTTTCCATGAAAATGTTTATATTATTATTAAGAAGAAAGATCAAAGTAATTTAAAATTATTTTTTTAACTTTTTAAAAGCCCTTTTAACACCATTTTGGTAAAAAAAATTCTTGTTTTCATTTTAGTTAGCGGATAACCAAATCATTACGAGAGTTTACAATGGAAAATGTAATATTACATAACTCAGTTTATTTATTTATTTATTTATTTATTTATTTATTTATCCCCCCCCCCCACCGCCCCGGGTGACAAACACATTAATTTGGAAATTCTTGAAAAAATCAAATAATTGTCGGATTTTAATGAAGCTTTCAGGATTCATTCAAAAATGAATGGAATTATTTCTGAAATTATTATTTTTTAAAAATATTGGTAAAATAATTTTACATCTGTTGCCCCCCACCTCCACGTTAATTTATGAAATTTTAAAAATTTAATTTTCTTGCAAAAATTGGTTTTATTAGTTAAACGCAGGACTCATTTGGGAATGCAAATCATCTATTTTTTAAAAATATTTTGCCTTTATTTGCAAAAATCTGCTTCCAATAATAAAATAAAAAACGCAATATGACTATGACATTATTTAATTTGACAAGCTTTTAATTGCTTGAATAAATAACATAAATTAAGGACATTTTAGTCTAAGGAAAAACATTTTTCCGATTAATAATAAAATTTTAAAATAAATGTTTTCATTTTTTTTAAATTATAATAATTTCTAAAGTTTCAAAAATATTTTTAAAATACTTCAAAACTTTGTTGGGGTTAGTTTAAAAACTTATTAAGCGAATATTTTATTTACTAATCGGAAATTAAAAAGTTTAATACAAATAGTTGTGCCTTCCTATTTTAAAAATAATTTTTACCTTTTTTTGTGTATTTGAAGTTTTTTTTGTGTGTGTGGTAATTTCTGTGGTAGAGACGTCATGTCAGAAAAAGTTAAAGTTCATGATTATTGATTATAAATCTAAGAACTAAACTTTGATTGAATCTAAATTAAAGCAAAAATTTGAAATATCATTTGTTTCTGATTCTCCGAATAATTTACAAGCTTCTCACGCGATTTTACCTTTTCATGTCATCAACAATCTGTTGCTTAAAAACGACAAAATAAATGTCGAACAGATTTAGTGTTGTTATCTAAATACCAACATCAAAAGATCTTGTCACTGTTGTATAAAATTCAATTACACTTTTTACGGACTTTTGGAGTGAAGAAAGAAAGAAAGAAAGAAAGAAAGAAAGAAAGAAAGAAAGAAAGAAAGAAACAGCGGCTTGAAAAAGAAGATATAGAAAGAAAAAATGAACAGGTTGAAAAAATAGATAGATAGATAGATAGATAGATAGATAGATAGATAGATAGATAGATAGATAGATAGATAGATAGATAATCACAGTTTCTAATATTAATTGAAAATGCTAGAAATAAAATTTTATTATTAAAATATAATATGTATACGAAGTTATACATTCTTCTTCTTCATGTGCCGTGTCTCTTCAGGATGTGGGCGCTCATGAACTTGGTTGTCTCTTGTTTCACTCAATATTTTTCCTCTTTGTATCTCTCCAAAAGCCCGCTCTGCCATCCATTTGCTCAGGCCTATCAAATATGTCTTGTGCTGCTTTCCCTGTTTCTCTTTCCTTCTATCTATCCTGTGAATATTAGATTCTCCAGGCCATCCTTTCTCATTACGTGTTCCAGGAACCTCAGCTGTCTCTTCCTGGTGTTAAGTGTGATTTTTCTTCTCGTTTGCATTCTCTCCAACACCACATCGTTGCTCACGTGCTCGGTTCATGATATCGTTAGCATTCTTCTGTAGAACCACATTTCTGCTGCCACGAGCCTCTCCTTCATCCTTGAGGAGTTTTTGTGTTGCGAATGATCTCGAAGAATAATCTTTCGTAGTTTTTTTTTTTTGTTCGTTTCCGAGTAACTCTGGTCATTGCGTGAAACGTTATTGAATTTTTATTTCAAATTAGACATTCCTTTGAGATGCCAAGTAGACAAGAATGCGCATGTTTGACATCTTTTCTTTGTTCCTGATCAATGTTACAAAGCTGCTAAAGCTGTTGGAGACATTTGTGCTTTGAATGGATATTACTCCATCACCGACAGAATGGCATACAAATGGTTTTCCCGTTTCAAGGAGACAAAGTTCAACTCACATACTTTCCGTGTTTTGGCTGACTTGATCAGTTTGATGGAATCAACTGTACGCGCTGATAAAAATAGAACCGCGCCAGTCCCCCAGGGAATTGATTCAGAAAATGATATGCGCTCATGTTACTGCCGTTCGTCATCTTCCATTCAATAAGTAAGGGCTAAAAAAAAGTACATGGATGCCACATGCATTAGTCGAGATAAACAAACTCTAGCTCTCCTCCATTGCCGCCAGTTTACGCACTCAACACTTGGATACAAAGAAAGAGGCAGTTGGAAAGTTCAACCACACCCACCATATTATCCTGATTTAGCCCCTTCAGACTACTACATTTTTCGGTCACTTTCTAACAATTTGAGGGGTGTTTCGTTCAACAACGATCTGGAGCTTAAAACGTGTATTTTTCAAGCCAAAACTTAGTGATTTCTATCGTCAGAACATAGAACAATTAGTGAGTCATTGGCAGGAAGTCGTAAACAATGAATGGGAATACATTGTTGAATGATTCATCAGAACTAAATAAAAAGTATCAAAATAAATTCTAAAAACGAATGAATTTTTGCGTATATATTCATCATTTTTGTATCACTAAGTATTGCTAAATCTACCTACAAATAATTATTATCATTTTGATTCGTTTTATTATTTGTTATTTTTATTTATATTTACATTCTAAACACCCAGCCTTTCAAAAAGACATCCGTAAATCATCTTTAATCTTGAAATTACAACGATAATAAACAAAAGTGGTTTTGTGGGAATTTGTTTTTTTAATCATATCACCCCGAGCAAGGCGGTAACGCCACTGATGTGCAGGGGGCTACATAGAAGTGAAAAGATTGGAAAAGAGAAAGCCGGAAACCACATCCTAAACAGGGAACAAGGGATGAGCCTCTTCACCTGTTCAATAGATGTGGGTGGAGTGTGAACCGGGCGATAGTTTAGTCTATCTACTCCAATTGAAAAAAAAAGAAAAGAGTGAGAAGATTGGAAAAGAGAAAGACGGAAACCACATCCTAAACAGGGAACAAGGGATGAGCCGCTACACCTGAAATACATAACAAAGGCGATAAAGCTCAGAATATCCAAATACAGAAAACTTTTATATGGACTATTTACTAAGGCGAAAAAGTATAGAAATTGCACTGACTTCCAAATCATCTACGGTAACTTTACATCCATGTCACCTTTCTTGGCAGATCTTCTCTTATCACAGTGTGGAATATTTAAAAACAGCAACAATATAAACAAAAACAAAATCTTTGGGAACACGAATGAGACAGGCTTAGTTGTGCGTCTAGACACGTCGGATGCCAGAAGTTTTAAAGTTTAAAATTTAAAACTTACCTTCCTAAATGTTCAGCGTTTCCACTAAGGGATTATCTATGACTGAGGTTTACGCTCATATCTCCCTACACATATTTAATGTCATCAATCAAATATTACAGAAGTCTGATAAAAACCTTATAGATGACGAACCGCTGTACACGTAATGTTTTCTACTTTTTTATTCAATTACTTAAGTTTGTTCTATAGAAGATTATAGACCAATTCACCCAAATTGGCTTCATACGTTTTTCAAATTAGTTAAAAATTGAAAGCTGTAAAGAATTACAATACCATTCGACTGAATTTCACCTAAATGAAAGTAAATTATATTATAACCTTAAATTAGTTCATACTGAGATTTAAAAATTATGATAGTAAATAATATTTACAAGGAATAATGGGAAGTAGGAACAGAAATTGTTTCTTCTCTTATCTGTTGCTTAAATAATATAATTTCTGTAAAAATAAGAAGGATATTGAGGTTATCTACATTGTTCGGACTGCTGTCCTCATCTTCACGGAGTTTCGGCCATTGTACGCTCTAGTCTTTTTCAGGTGCGTGGAATTTCGAATCGAACCCTTTATTTCGATCACTGGGGTATATCATTCTCGTTTCATATGCCATGTTATTTCCGGATATCTTAGTTATCTCTCATTTAACACAATTCGCTAACTTATTTGTTAATATTTGAACTCGTAACACGTAGTTGTAGAGAAAAATCATTAGCTTCAAGTTTGCAATATGAGCTCTGGTAAAACATTTATTGTTGAGACATTAGGTTTATATGACTAACAAATGTAAATAATTTGAATACTAACCAATCTCAAAAGTACAGACATATATTGAAGGATGTTGAGCTTTAAAAAATAAACCATTAAATGACTGTTTTGAAATATTACAAATGGATAATTCCGCATCTCGCAAAATGAAAATATATGTCAGCCTATTTATGCTTTCTAAATTCTTTTTTATAAAAATCAAATAGGAAACAAAATTAATTAAAATAGAGAACTAAAATCCGAAAGGACATTCATTTAACCACTATCAACTGTCAATTTTTACTCCATTTTAGAACAATAAAACTCTCAAATGTACATGCTTTTTTAAAATCAGCAAACAAGAACGCACACATACATGCAGAGTTATTAAATACAAAATATACTTTGTTTTTAATGTCACAATGTCTACAAATATTCTTCATTTCCCTTTTAGGGATATACATCTCGCTTTATATATAATCACAACAGATTAGTTATTTTTTAAAAATCATTTCATGTCAAGAAAGTTGATAAACTCATTAAGACACTGAGAATCTGAATCTGAGAAAAACAAAAGAAAAATTAAATAAAAGGCAAAAATTTGGACATGAATTAAGAAGAAATTTAGGTTTTATAGGGATTGAGAGAGAAAAAACTGTTAGCACAAAACTTACAGTTGCATCTAGCCTTTTCAAAAGTAAAATGAAATCGAGCTGCACTTAAATTCGTAGTCAAAATACAGAAGAGGAAAGCTCACTTGAATAATTACCACGAGAATATTTATAAAAAAACGTACAGGGAGGATTCGTTAGAGTAGTGAGAAAGTGACTAAAGCCGAGATGCCTGGTCAAGACCAATAATATTACAGATTTATCAAGAATATCTAATTACATAACAGAAGCACCAAATGTGACAGCAATATTCAATGGATAAACGAATGGTAGATCTATAAAGATTCAAGATATTAATAGATTATGGTGGGAAAACGTGTCTAGCACAACAGTTGTTAGGGTCAATCATAATGTAAAACTATATAATTAAGTAGGAGTTACTTCCCTTAGGTACTTTGGAATCTTCACGAAGAAAGGATTCGTCGGGGATACGTCAAAAACATGACGACTAAGTCATAACAGATTTGACGACGAAGATATTTCGAAATTATGAAAGCAGTTTTGTTTGTTCATTTCCTCCGAAAAGCAACAACAAATAAATAACAATAGTTATTTCTTACGGCACTTTTAAAGAAATAATACGTCAACAACAAGAACAATCCGAGAAATCTCATATTCATCTTTTGACAACAGTAACACAGCAGTTTCAGATACAGATGGTCATACAAAGCGCAGATAAGTCGATTCTGAATAATTGTGTGGAATTTTTATTTCCAATTTCATGTACTATCCAAAAAACACTACATTTTCTTAATGGTTGAAACACTTGGGGAACACCGAGCAATATTTTTCACGCAAAGACGACGCATGGCTATCAACACTTTTTCTTCGTAAGCAAGACACAAACGAACATGAGATTTTTACTCATTTTATTTTGCCAAAACAACATTTGAATTTAACTTTTATAGAAGCTGTTAACCAACTTACGGAAAATTTCGGAGACCAACAGTCACACTTTCGCGTATGTTACAACTATATAATTTATCGAAAAGTGACGCAGAAGACTACGTAACTTTTGCAGGATATATTAATCGCGAATGTGACAATTTTCAGCTTCAAACACTTAGATCAATTAAAATTTCTCATCTTTAATCGCCGGCCTTCAATCTTCAAAAGAGAATTAGTCAAACAAGAAATGCGAGAAAATGAATTTTTAAAACAGAACTTGCGGTACATCTAGCTAGTTCAACAATAAAACGATCAAACCTAGTTGCCTGTCTAGTCATCATCATCATCATTTATCCGTCACACCCAAATGGTGCATAGGGCAGCAACTTTTTGTTGCTGTTTCTATAACAAACTGTTTTTACCGGGCAGGGTTGTTAGCTCTGCGCCCAACCACCAAACTTGGAGGACCATTCTTGGTCCTTATGTTTACAGCACCTGGTATTCCCAAATGGTCACCAATTTAAGTACTAACCAGGTTCAATGTTGCTTAACTTCGGTGATCGGACGGAAACCGGTGTATTGAACACGATATAGCTGTAGACTGCCTGTCTAGTAGTACATCTAAATTCATGCGGTCGAGTTAGCAAGAAGGAAATCTCATGAGAACAATTGCCATGAAAAATTTTTATAGAAAAGACGCAGTGATGCTAAATCTAGAAGACGGGAAAGTGACTGAAGTCCATTTGCCAGTTCAGAGCCAACAACATTAACAACACTTCTTGGGGTTTTATCAAGAATCTCGAGGATACATAGCAGGGGTACCAAACCAGATATGGCAGTAACATTAAATGCACAGTCGAACGGTAGATTTATAAACACCTGATGGATTCTCGTGCAGCACAGTGAAGCCAACTTCTCTTATAAAAAAACCTAGCACTCAATTCAATATAATTATTCCAATTCATATAAGTAGAAAAATGAGACCGGAAAGGCACTGTGATTTGTTCTGGAGGTTAGCATTTGACATACTGATGGACGTTAAAAATGATTCTCGAAGATTACTAAAAGACAGTAATTTTGTTTTGGAGGCATTAAATTTTACAAACCATATTTTACCGCAGCTAACAACAGATTTAAGATCATTTTTTATATCATATACTAGTTACTTTGTCAGACATTCTACTAGAAAGGCAACTAGCTTTGATCGTTTTACTGTTGAAATAGCGAGGTGTACCGCAATTTCTGTTTGAATAATTCATTTCCTCGCATTTCTCGTTTGTGTAATTTTCTTCTGGCTCTTTGCTTTCTTCTCCTACGATTTTCAAAAGTTGAAATGCAATGTCAACCGTCATCATCTGTCTTCCTGAGTTTTATGCATTTATTGTTTTTTCTTCTCAATAAAATTTCCTCATCTTTATTCATTCTCAATAATCCCTTGCGTCTTAGTAGCATTATCATCTTGCTTGGGGAGATTTAATACATATAAAAAAAATAATGAATGTTTAGCCGATCATAAACTGTATTGTCAACCTTAATAAATTGTTAATGACGAAAATATACATTATCTGAGGAATTAAATTATTTTTGCTTTTTTCTCTATTTCAAATAGTGAATGAAGAAAGGTTATTCGAAAATTTCACAACAGGAATAATTCACGTTATCTATATTATATAATATTTTGGCTTAATGACCCACGCTAAACATGGCATAATTTCGAGAAAACACCATTATACTAATTGAAAATTTGTTTAAATTCCGTAAGTATACATGATACTTTCTTTAAACAAGCTTCTATATATATATATATATATATATATATATATATATATATATATCAACATAAAAGTAATCTATACTGCTCGTATATCACCATGGTTAGTTACAAGTATTGAGAAATGTGCAAGTTTCTTATAGTCACTTTTAATCGTCTCTCTTTACGTCAATAATGTTTTATTTTATCACTATTTTTTCAATTTAATGTAACTTTAGATTTACGATGTGTAAAATGTAATTTTTCAGAAAAGTTCACAGAATTTATATCTTTTATAAGTTTAAACAGTTTCATACTCCGTTTTTAATAAACACAAATAAATGTCATCTAAAATGCGTAGTCATAATTTAATACAGAAAGACAATTCCAAAGAGTTTGTGTTGCGAGTTATTTAAATAAATCCTAAACTGCCAGTTGGTAAAATTTCTGTAAATACGTTGAATATTATCAATAGCTTATGAGATTGGTTTACGTCTCTTTAATTTACTAGAATTTGCTTCTTTTTTTTATAACCATTTCACCCCAAGCGAGGCAAAACCGCCACTAGTGGGGAGTGAGAGAAAAGACTGGGTACAGGGAGTATTGAAGAAATGATAAAAGATGAACGGGATTCAATATAAGAGTTAACGTTTCTTTTAAGTTTTTGGACATTTAAGCTATAAAGGAAGAAAGCAAACAGTAGGGAGTTCCACAAAGAGGAAGTACGAGAAAAAACTGTTCGAGTAGAAGAGGAGGTTAAATTTAACTATTTCAAAGGTGGAACTTAGAGCTTAATCTAGTATCACGTAGTTGGAGCAGCAGGAACAAAACGCATCAGAGCAATTGCCATGAAAATATTTGTAGAAAATACAGAAAGAAACCACGTCATGTCGGTGAGAAAGTGGCTGAAGTCGGGTTGCCAAGTAAGACCAATAACATTGCAGATACTTCTTTGGCTCTTGACGAGAACCTTAGATGTTTGTTGATCTCAGTCAAACCTTGAGAGCTAATGAATCTGTTGACGTAACCTTAATTTCGACTTTTCACTTTAATACACACAAAAATGTGTATTAAAGTAAAAAGTCGAAATAAAGGCTACGTCCACTCACTTCGGGGTACAGGATGAATATTTATTCTTAAGGTTTCTAAAAATCCAGTATCAATTATGATTTTCTAGCTATTTCTATTGACATGAAGTCTGCTGCTAAGAAATGGGGTTCACTTAGTCATGCTAGATAATTTTTCTCTCCAGAATCTATCTTATATAAGTTTACCATCCGTCCATGCTCTGAATATTGCTGCCACACATGGTCTTGTATATGTGATCCCGGCTTTTTGTCGGAATTCATATTCTTTTAATATATTAAACTCGTGCCTTAATGGGTATTTTCTCAAGCAGTACTGTGTATTCGGAATAGGGTTGTGTTTATTTCACGGCACCTGAGGCGTCTCCAAACAGGAAAGTGCAGAGGAATTTGGGACAATTTTTGCGCTATGTAGCCATTAAACCCATTTTAAGTCTTGACCTTGTGTCATATCCGATAAATACCTATAGTTCTCTTCTCCCTCTACAAAGAATCTAAAATAGTATTGGTGCTGATCTGACTTCTCGGCTTCAGTCACTTTTCCACCGCCGTGATGTATTTTCTTTGTCCCTTTTCTATAAATATTTTCATGGCAATTGTTCAGATGTACTCTTCGCTGTGGTACTTAGACTTTCAATCTAAGTAATGTAAGACACGCAGATGATACAGTGCTGATATCAGACAAAAAGGAAAATACAAATCCTATTACAGAAGGTAGCAAGGGAAAGTGAGAAGAAAGGACTACATATAAGCCATAATGAAACTGAATGCATGGTCATCAACAACAAAAAAAAAGAATCCCAAAAAGCCAACTACAGGTCGGAGATACTAAAATCAAGCAGGTGCAGAAATTTGAAATACCTGGCAGAGGATGAAATGTGTAACACTAAGATCCGAAGGCACATTGGGAGGGCCAAGAACGCATTTTAAAAGCTAAACAAAGTTTTGAGAGAAAAGAAGATTTCGTTGGAAGCAAAGAAAAGGGTACTGGACTGTTATGTTGGATAATCTCCTCAAAGATGAAAGAAAGACCCGAAGTAACAGAAATCTGGTTCTACAGAAAGATGCTGAAGATACCATGGACCGAACATGTGAGACACTAGGTTTTGGAGAGAATGCAAATTAAAATAAAACTCATACTTGGCATCAGGAAGAGATAGCTGAAGCTTCTAGGACACGTAATGAGAAAGGAGGGCTTGGAGAATTTGATACTCGCATGTCGGATAGAAGAAAGGAGCAACGGGGAAAATTAGCGCGAGATGCGCTTGATGAGCTTGAACAAGTGGATGACGGAACGGGGTTTGGGAAAGATACCATGAATAAAAATTTTAAGAGCGACAAGCGATAGGCACAAGTGAAAAAATCCATCATCGCCTACGTTCTGAAAAAAGCACGCCAGAAGAAGAAGAAGAAGAAGAAGAAGAAGAAGAAGAAGAAGAAGAAGAAAACTAGATTGACAACGAAGTCTTACCAATTTACAGTTGAATTGGATGGATATAACTATAACTTCTATGCTAGTAGTTTCTTTTATCGCACTTGTATAAGTCTCTTTTGGATCCATACTCTCTAGCCAACTTTGATCTTCAAAAACTTAAATGCATTGTCAATCGTTATCTACTGTCTTACTGATTACTCTTCTATTGTTCTTGCTCCTTAATAATATTTCCGTTTTTCATATTCTTTTACACTCAGTAGTTCCTTGTATTTTAGTGGCTTTATTGCGATGCATGGGACGAAATGATTAAAAAAAAACATTAATCCTACCGTCACGGAAATGTGATGCTTGATATTAATTAATTAAATGTATTTAAAATAACATTTGTTTAAAAAGATATTACGATACAGGATAGCCTATTCCGTTTCATTTTCTCTTATGAATATTTTAACAAAACCTTTGTTTGAAACAAAAAATTAAAAGGCAACATTTTATGCACTCGTCATAACAATGATGATATTACTATTTTGAACTTCAGTGAGATTAAGATTGATCTCGCCATTTCTTAGAAAAGGAGATAAACAAACCGGCTGTAGATAATGAATTGTCAAAATACTATGTAAAAAAGTATTATTGGTCGTTTAATCCTTTTTGTTATAAGAAATATATTGATTTTATGCGCTGATATTAAGAAAAATTATTTACTGCTTATAGGAACATTCGAAAAATATTTTTGAAGAAACGTTATCGACGATGTATAATGCACATTTTCTACATTTCTAACTGGAAACCTATACTTAAATGATATCAACAGGAGATGAATATAATTACCAGAAACGAAACGTATATAGTCTAATTATTCTATTTCTCTATTTGTAGTATACTTTAAGAATGTATTAGGCATAATAAAATCTCACGCCACCAAATATCTTATTGTAAGACAACAGATATTTAAATCTGAAATTCACATGATATATTTATCAAATGAATATAAATATATCCTGAAGATTGTTTTATCTGAGAAAGCCAACTACATCACTATACTAAGCTGACTTTGGTAACAATAACTTTAATACATGATCCGACAGAAATATCTCCCGTACGTTAAATGTTGACTAAATGACCATTAAATGTTGACTAAATGACCAAAGTAATAGCTATTTAATTTAAATGATTTGACTGTTTTTTAAAAGAGCTACAATTTTTACACATTCGATTTTTTTTATGAGATTCTGCAAACGGTGGCTTCTATTCTTCATACACTGTTGTAGACAATTTCTTAAGTTTTCCATTACCCGGAAGTTCGAGCTCTTTGAGTTATTCCAGATGACTTTCTTTTAAGCGCTGAACCTGAGATCCTGAATCTTTCAACCTATAGCTGTATCCAGAACAGCACCAGTCCGACAAAAAATGAAATTAGCACGAAAAGCTCTCTTTGTTGCAATAACAGATTCACCAGTCTTTAAAAAACATTTCACTAGCAAACTCAGGGTGGGTACCAGTCAAGCTACGCTGATAATTAATGGCACCCGAAAAAGAAATGGTATGACATCAGATAGATGAAGACACTATTGCTACTTGCCAAAATTCACTAGCACCAATTGATGGTTTAAACTGTGGGTGTGTTTCTGCCGTACCCTGCATTAGCTGTTTCCCGATAAAGAAATATTTGCATTCATTGACCAAAAAGATTGGTTTCGGATGAAATTTATAAAATCTTTCTTTTAAAACAATTTAAATCAATGTATTGACGGGGGATTTCGTTCTTTTATTTGAAGTAGTTTGGAATGCCAACATCTCGATTAAGTCAGTATTTTCTTTTCTAGTTACATGCACTATCAATTTTAGTTGTTTCTGCGGTTGATAGTACACAAGCGTTGGGGTTTCTGTTATTTGATATGGTTCTTTGTGACTCTGTAGCTCCAGTCTACAAGGTTCAGAGAAGGTTAGTCTGATGATACGAACTTCTCATCATTAAAAGAAGATATTCTAATTAGGAAAAAATGTATTAAATATTCTTATTTTTTAATATTCTAATTTTATCATTTTCTTTAGGCACTTCCTATAGAGTCAGTCTTATTATTATTTATGTTCCAATTTCAGTTACAGGTGATAAAATCTTCCAATACGTTACTCGAATCTTATGTTTTTAAGAAATTACTCCGAATGAAAAGAATCACTTCCTTATCTATCTATCTATCTATCTATCTATCTATCTATCTATCTATCTATCACAGTCCCTTCAAATCTATCTATCTATCTATCTATCTATCTATCTATCTATCTATCTATCTATCTATCACACAGTCCCTTCAAATCTATCTATCTATCTATCTATCTATCTATCTATCTATCTATCTATCACAGTCCCTTCAAATCTATCTATCTATCTATCTATCTATCTATCTATCTATCTATCTATCACAGTCAAATCTATCTATCTATCTATCTATCTATCTATCTATCTATCTATCTATCTATCTATCACGGTCCTTTTCAAATCTATCTATCTATCTATCTATCTATCTATCTATCTATCTATCTATCTATCTATCTTTGTTTGTTCCTATCTATCTACCTATCTATCTATCCTCTTCATTTATAAAAGGTCTGTAAAAAGTATGATTGAATTTAATACAATAGTGACAAGATCTTTTTATGCTGGTATTTAGAAAACAACACTAAATCTGTTCGTCATTTATTCTGTCACTTTTAAGCAACAGATTGTAGACGACAAAAATGTAAAAAAAAAACGTGAGAAGTTTGTAAATTATTTGGAGAATCAAAAGCAAATGTTATTTCACTTGTTGCTTTAATTTAGAATTAATCAAATTTTAGCCCTTAGATTTAAATCAATAACCATGAACTTTAACTTTTCGTGATAATATTGATGTCTCTACAGCATACACACAAAATCCTTTGGAAATATATTTTCATTTATTCTGATTTGTCTTGGATGTGCAGAGGTGCAATGGATAGCTAGGAATGCGAAACCTGAAAGCCGAGTTCAAATTTTAGTTGTATTCGTTACTATCACTTACACACAAATACATTAAGGAAATCTATATCCTCCTCCGACTATGAGTAGAATAATAGATATTGTATCATTATTCTAAAAAACATGTTAATGAAATATTCACTCACAAAAATAATTTTTCTTACAATCCAAAATGTTTAAGTTTTAAATAATCCATGAAGGGTTGATAAGACATAAAAAGCAAAACAAATCAAATCATCCGATTTGTCTATATTTAATTTTTTTACAGCATATTATACCGCTATAGCAAACTAAAAGGTTTTGGTGAGTAAGCGAATATGTGAAATGAGGCAACTTTCGATAATATTAAAACACTTTTCTCAGAAATATAAATGCGTTCCAATAGTTAAAATCTTCCCACTATCACGAGTCCCGTAAACTATTAGGGTTATTGGGGCACCTCATGTACTGCAGCCGCAGTGGTGTTTGTACCCAGACATAATCCAACCCCTTCTAGGCTAGTTTGATTTCATAGTTTCCTCCTCCCAAATTAATTACCAACCAAACCCGGGAGAGACTAGATGAATTTCCAGGTAGCATGTAAGTGAATGTAATGAAGTCGACTGAAATTAGAATTCAGTTCTCCGATTCCTCAATCCGAAGCATTATCCATTACTCCAACGCGCCTCCTATACACAAAAAAAAAATGTTTATTTCACCAAATATTCTCTAGTAAGAACTATTTATATCCGACAGTCTAAACCGAAACTTTCTAAAGTCGACATTCTAATGAGACAGTCAAAGAATTTATGAAACATGATCTTAAGTTGACACCGTTTAGATCGTTTTACGTCTGCTATATATATAGATGCGCATGGAACTGTTTCTAACAGAGAACGTTAGCAAATTTTACGAACTGTTGAATGATAAAAAACAATTTCAGCTGATTTTATTTGCATAATATAAAACATATTTGACAAAAGTTTTATACGTTTATCGATAAACAATGTAATTTCATAAGAATACAAAATAAAAACTAACAGATATTACTTATCCTAAGGAGATGTTTCTTTCTTTTAGTTTTATAATATTTATAATATTTTGACTATAAGGGTTCTTAAAATATTTTAAAATCTGATTTTTGATTGTTAATCTGTTTGATTATATTTCAAGCAGATATTATCTCAAAAAAATCCCTGTAGTTTATCATAGCTTTAATACAAACACGTGGTTATTTCCATGGCAACTGCTTTGAGGTGCTTTTTTCTCTGGTGTCCCGAAACATGAATTTAAGCATGCTACTAGACTGAAATCTAGATCCCACTTGTTTACTGTCGAAATAGCTAAATGCAGCTGCTAATTCCACTCCAACATTTTTCTCGCATTTACAACAGCCGTTTCCTTGCTTCCCTTATAAAATGTACCTGATTCCTGCCAAGTCTCACAGATTTGCCCTTCGGTAACCCCGATCATGCTGTTGTTTCTATTAATATATCTCACCATTCTAACTTCCCCCAGGAGCCTCCTATCAACAGGTTCTTCAACTGCTACCAAACAGCAAACTGAAATGCGTTTCGCGATTTTCTATGCGACGTCTCTTGGGAAAAAGTGTTCAGTTTCCCAGTTGAGGACTGCGCCTCTCAGGTCTATTCCTGGGAGAAAGCTGGCATTGATGCCTACATATCGATCAGGAAGTTCCGTCCCAAACCTCATTTCTCACTCTCGTTATCTCCTGCTTGTTCGGCCACCATTGCCCTCAGGAACCACTACTTCCAGCTATTTCGGAGCCATGCGCCTGACCACATAGGCGCCTATTTGTTTTTGCTCGTATTGAGTGCAAGAAGATCCTAAATGACACTAAGCTTTTGTTTGCTGAGAGAATGAGGCAGCGCATAGCTGCCCGCAAATTTGGCTCTAAAGACTATTGACGGCTCTGCAAACGTGTGCTGAACAACAGCAAATCCTCCATCCCTCCTTTAATCAATGAATTTGAGGTCCTCACGGCATCAGTGGACAAGGCCGAGTTCTTTGCTCGCAGATTCTCATCAAACTCCACATTTGACTGGTTTGGAGAATACGCACCCGGCTTTCCACTTAGAACTGGCGATCAACTGAAAGATGTTCACATAACCCCGTCTCTGGTATCTAAGATAATATCAAAACTTGACCCCCATAAGGCGATGACCCCCATAGGGTGATGGAATCCTGGTCAATGTCATGAAGAAATGTTCTCCTGAACTCTTCTCTGTCCTCTATAATTATTGCCTCTTTGCTTTCTGTTTTTCTTTCTGTTGGAAGTCCTTTTCTGTGGTTCCTGTATTTAAGAACTCAGGAGAACCTTCGGACCCATTCAATTATCGCCCTATCAGCCTCCTACCAATATTCGAAAAAGTGTTCGAGGCTATTATCAATGCTGAAATAGTTCAACATCTTACTGCCCATAAACTATTCTCAGACAGACAGTATGGCTTCCGCCTTGCCTAGTCTACAGCCGACATGTTAACGACCATCACGGAATACATATACCAGACCCTCGATATGTCCGGCGAAGCTCGAGTTGTTGTCTTGGATATCTCCAAAGCTTTTCATAAAGTTTGACACACTGGCTACAGTGTTATTGTATCACTGGATCCTTGCTTGATCTAATCTTTCCTATCTAACCGCATAATAAAGGTCGCCTTAAATGGGCATGCTTCCACTTCCTACCGCACGAACGCTGGTGTCCCCAAGGGCTCTATCCTAGACGCGACGCTATTTCTGATCTTCATAAATGATCTTACAGACGTGATCGAATCCCAATCAGGCATCTACGCAGATGAACCCACCATTTACTCCCGCATCAGTAAGAAATCTGGCGAAGCGGACAGACATAACTTCGCTTCTGATCTTGAGAAGGACCTTTACTGCGTGGTAGACTGGGGTAAGAAATAGCTCATAACTTTCAATGCTTCTAAAACGAAGCTGCTATCTGTCAGTCATCACAAACAGCCTCTCCTGTCCCCCATAAGCATGGACCAAGCGAGTCTCTATGAAAGCAATATACTGCGCCTCATCGGCCTCACCCTATCTTTCGACCTCAAGTGGAATCATTAGATTGAATCAATAGCTAAATCCACTGCTAGGAAGGTTGGGTCACTGCATCGGGCCTGAAAGATTTTTCCGCTTGAATCCATCTTGCATTTATACAAATCAACCATCCGACTGTGCATAGAATACTGTTGCCATATCTGGTCAGGCGCCCCTGCTGTTCATCTCAGGGTTCTCAACAGGCTCCAAAGGAGAATGTGTAATGTGATCGGTCCAGATCTGGCTGCTAGAATTTAGTCACTTTCTCACCGGCGGGATGTGGCTTCCCTCTATCTTTTCTACAAATATTTTCATGTCTTCTGCTCCGACGAAGTAAGATTATTGGTGCTCCCTCCACAAGGATTAACTAGAGCAAACAGACTCTCAAAAAGGTCTCACCCTTTTACGGTTAAACCTACCAAATGCAGCAGACGATTCTACTCCAGCAGCCTCTTTTCTTGCACTTCCCGCCTGTGGAACTCCCTTCCATATACTTGCTTTCCTTACAGCTTCAACCTCCAGGAATTTAAATGCAATGTTAATTCACATCTCTTATCCACTTGACTCCAGTCCTTATTTTTCTACATCACCCCGTGTATTTTGTTCTTTTTCTTTCTCTCTACCTTTGCAAATGTTTTTAAACCAGTGTTTCCTCCTTCTTTTTCCCTTTCTCTGGCACCGCCTGTAACTGGTTCGTCTATCTCTTCACTCTCCTCCTAAGTAAACTTTAACTTTCTTATGTAGCCCCATACGCATCAGTGACAGAACCGCTTGCTTGGGGTGAAATGATTAAAAAAATTAAATGCAATCATTAAAAATTAAAAATTCAACGTAAATCGCTATCGTCTATCTTCTTGAATCCCATTTATCTTTTGTCCTTTCCTCAGTCCACCCTATACTCATTGTTTTCTCTCACTTTCACTCCCTGCGAAGTGGCATCCCGTCTTCCTTGGGGGAAACTGATTAAAGTAATGGGACTAATGAAATATCATATTTAACAATTAGTAGATGAGGCACTAAAAACAATAAGGAAATACTAATAGACTGTTTTTGTCTATAGTTCTGAGATGAGGTGGTATTTACACTATTTATATTGTTCGGTCTATTGTCCTCATATTTATTGCCATGTTTACGACGTTTCGGCTGTTGTACTCTCCGGCCTTCTTCAGGCTAGGCCATGTGTCCTCAATGACACATAGTCCAGTGGATATATACGTTGGTTAGTTCCAGTGACTTGATAATAAAGGGTTCGGTTCGAAATCCCTAGCACCTGAAAAAGGCCGGAGTTACTAATGGCCGAAAAGTCATGAACATGGCAATAAAGATGAGGGCAATAGTCCGAACAATGTAAATAGTTTAATATGCGGTTGTTAAAAATCTCCGTAGCGTTTTAACGCGTTATTCCCTTTCCAGTGCTGAAAATTATTTTATATATACATATTCTAAGAGGCGGCATTTCAGCATGTCTATAATATCCGTTTGTTGTTTGTGATTTTTAAATGTATTTACGTTAAAAATTAAAATGGACGAAAATTATATGTATTGTCGTCATTTGATGCTCTTTTATTATAGAAAAGGGAAAACATTGTGTAAAAAACAAAAAAGAATTCGCCATATATGAAGATGGCTGAAAGTATTGTTCTTAAGTAAATCGCTAGGTTCAGGAAAAAAAATTTGATCTGAAAAACGAAGAACGTTTTCCGGCAAACCTTCAGTCGTTGATGAAATAAAGATTAAATATAATTCAGTTCACATGACATAATACAGATGATTAGCATTATGAAATTTTGAAAACGTTAGAATCTTTGCCATGTTTGGGTGCTTTTTATTTATCGGAGTATAAATTAATGAATACTATTTCCGTGTCTTCTCAAAAGCAACAAAACAACATTTTTCTGAAAAGAACGATCACAGTCGAAGAAATTAATTATTTCCAAAAATGTAGAGCTAAAAGGGTTTCAATGAAAACTACCGTTAACCTATAAAGGCAGGTATGAATCCGAACAAAATTTCATTAAAAATGACAGACAAGGTGTGATGGTTAAGTTTTTAAAGTAATTTTACATGTGATCTAATGATTTATTTTGAACGGAGCTCAATTCTTGCCATGTGATCTTATGATTTATTTCTGAACGGTGCTCAATTCGATTTCATTTAAACAAACGAAAATTCGATTTCATTTTTTTTTTAATCATATCACCCCGAGCAAGGCGGTAACGCCACTGACGTGCAGGGGGCTACATAGGAGTGAAAAGATTTGAAAAGAGAAAGCCTGAAACCATATCCTAAACAGGGAACAAGGGATGAGCCTCTTCACCTGTTCAATAGACGTGGGTGGAGTGTGAACCGGGTGATAGTTTAGTCTATCTACTCCAATTGAAAAAAAAAGAGTGAGAAGATAGGAAAAGAGAAAAAACCAGAAACCGTATCATAAACAGGAAACAAGAGATGAGCCTCTTCACCTGTTCAATAGACGTGGGTGGAGTGTGAACCGGGCGATAAACAAACAAGAAAACCTACCAAACCCTATCCGGAACCTATTTGTTGACAACACAAATATAGCATCATCCACATGCAAAAAGAGACTAAAAATAATGGGGACTTTATTGATGAAAAAACCCAACACGCAATAATATCAACTACGTACACGCTAACCAGATGCTTACTATGTTCGGTACATAACACATACACACAACATCACAGCATACATAACACCACATACATTCTGTTACATGTAAAATAACATTCATCTCCAAAAATCGCTAAAAGTATTGCCGAAAGCGCTCGGATAAACAAAACATTTTGACAATTTTTATATAATTTATGTCCTCAAAAGAAAAAGATCATATGATTACATGTAAAATTACATAAAAAAAACTTAACTAATAAACCTTGCCTGTAATTTTAACTAAACCTGCATAAAAGAGAGATTGCTACCCAAATATAACAAGGATAAATTTGGAGAGATTATAAGAGCATTGTGTATTTACAAGCTACTTCTTCAAAATCAGACGTTCAATTCAAACAAGTATTTTTCTGAATTGAACTGATTAAATGTAGAAATTTATGAAAAGTTTCAGAAATTGGTCATTCCAAAGACTGTAATCTTTCATCAAAATAACGCTAGACTTCCTGTCTCTTTGCGAACCATGAAATGCCCCACTACACCATAGTATCTACCTGACCTTGCATCTTCGGATGAGGACTTTTCAACCCCTGAAAAATTCACTTAATGGGAGACGAACTTCACTTTGTAAAATTGCTTAGACCAGTTCTTTACCTAGAAATCTGCCAGGTTCTTGGACAATGTGATCAAGGAGCTGATTCAAAGATGGCGAAAAAATAAGAAAAAATATAACGCATATATGCTTGAATAAATTTAATGTATGAATATCTAACTATTGTGTTAAATTTGCTTAAAAACGCTACGAAGTTTTGTTCCGGCCCACTATTATAATCCAAAGTAAAGATATTTTGAATATGGCTTAAACATTATCTAACATGAAGATAAAAAATATACTACAAAAAATTGGTTCACAAAAAAAAAACATTCAAATCAAAACTGTCAATTTGCGTATTTTTTGTTGGAAAGCGATAGGTTAGGAACAATTTAAATGGTAAGAAACTATTTCAAGTAAGCGTTTTAGAGTAAAATGAAAAGGATACTGGTGCTCATTGAAAGGATTATTACAAAACCAGTGAAATGATTTATGCATGGCATATCTTACAAATGTAAAATGTTCATATATACTTTTGACTCCAATGCTAAATGGTTTACTAACATGCTAAGACTGATTTTTGAAATGTTAAAATCATTACATGATATCAGTCTCCTTGTTATTGCTTCAAAATTTCTCATCAAATTAATTGATAACTGATCGTTATTATTTACAATATCAATTTCAAAAATTAGTACAACTATGTGATATTTTAATGCTTTATTAATGAAAAGGAAATGTTGAAACAGGAATTAATATTATTTTCTTGAGCAAGAAATGAAATGATTTACTCCTTAAAATAAATTTCGCTCATCTTAATAATGAGCTAATGTTTTAAAATTATATTTTAATAGTGAATCTTAATTTTTGCTTAGATTATTTGTATATTTTACAGATTTAGTCGATGTATTATTTTTTAATTGACTGTATTCTATATATTGATGTAAAATGACAACAGCAGCAGATGTTAGGGTTACTTTCTGGAAGTTTCAATAAAAATGACTAAAATTCAGAATGAAATTCAAGTTGAAAAATCGATCGTCATGGTATTTGACCATGGAAAGGATAATAAAGAATGAATAAGATAATAGATGTGTTTGTTGAAATTCATTAATCACTGAGCATATCTGCCATTTAGGAAGCAGTAATTTACTCAAGTTGCACGTCATCACACTCCTAAAGTAAGAAAAACTATATAAATAACTTGTGAAGTCATTTCTTACAGGAATCTTACATCAGTAATGATGAAGGTTTTTATATTTTCGCTGTTGTTTCTCAGCAGCTTGGTTTTTCTTTGCCAGGGACGAAGTAAGTATTTTTATGTTAATACATTGTTATTACACAGATTCATGATTTTATTTTTCAGGAAAACCATCCATCGCGACTCTATTTTACTTTATGAAATTCAGGATATATTGTTCAATACAATTTAATATCATTTAAACTTATTTATAAATGAAACTGTGTGTGTGTGTGTGTGTGTGTGTGTGTGTGTGTGTGTGTGTGTGTGTGTGTGTGTGTGTGTGTGTGTGTTACCTATAGACTCCGAAGCGGCTGAACCAATTTTCTTGAAAATTTACACAGTTGTACTATAAGCGTCTGCGAGTGTTTTTAGCTAGGTTTTGTGTCCAGGTACCTCCGATAAATATCGATAATCGAAAAAATCGGGTTATAGAAGAAGTGGTCCGATTTTAATCAAATTTGATACACTCATAGACAAAGACATAAGAAACGATATTCGGAAGTTTCAAGGCTACAGTTCTCACAATAGTGCAGAAAATCGATAATAATATATATATATGATATATATATATATATATATATATATATATATATATATATATGATAATATATATATGATAATATATATATGATAATATATATTATCCTATATATATTAGCATATATATATAGGATAATATATATTATCATATATATATATATATATATATATATATATGATAATATATATATATATATATGATATGATATGATATACATATGATATGATATCATATATGATATATATAATATATATATATATGATAATATATATATCGAATAATATATATATATATATATATATATATATATATATTTAACTTAAATGATAGATCCTACCAACCATTTCTCAAAGAACGTAGTTCCCCCACTTATATTAATATTTCATCCAACCACCCCAAAAATATTATAAAACAGATACCCAATATAGTGAATAATAGAATCAACCAATTATCATCCAACATTAAAACTTTCAACGCAAGTAAAAATATTTACAATAAGGCCCTTCAAAAAAGCGGATATAAGAACAAGTTAACATACAATAAACCCACAATAGACTCCGAATCATCCAAAAATAAAATTAAAGGAAACTGTAGAAAAAGAAAGATAATTTGGTTTAACCCCCCTTATTGTAAACAAACTAACATCAATATTGGTAAATATTTTCTCAAGTTAATAGACAAAAATTTTAATAACAGTAACCCTCTACGGAAGATTTTTAATAGGTACACCCTTAAAATTACTTATTCTTGCACCCCGAATATGGACAGCCTTATTAGTTCCCATAATAGAAGTATTCTGGTGAACTTGCGCAATGCTGAATCTAGGTCCGGAATTCTAAACGAATGCAACTGTAATTCTGTGGACGCCTGCCCGTTGGAGGGAAAATGCAAATCCACCCAGGTGATTTATGAAGCCCGCATTCCTCCATCAAACAAAAAAAACGACTTCCGGACCTATATCGGTATATCCGCCGGTCCTTTCAAACAAAGACTGTATAACCACAGGTACTCTTTTTCGAACCCCGGTCAGAGGTACCAGACAGCCCTTTCGCGGGCATTCTGGAAAATGAAAGAGGAAGGGCTGGATCCTGAAATTAGCTGGAAACTGATAGATTCAGCCCGTATTCCGAGGAATTTTCGTGATAGGTGCTGTCTATGTTTGCTGGAAAAAAAATTCAATATTAAAATACCCCCACCAACACCGGCTACTGAATCTTAAGAGGGAATTCATCAGTAAGTGCCGCCACAAGGCAAATTTTTTGAATACTTAAATTTAGAATTTAAATCCCCGTTGACTAGATGTTAGAATATAAATTAAAAGGATTCAATGTAAGTTTTAATCTTAATTTTACCTTAACGTTAACCTTAATAAATATTTTAACCCCCCCCCCCTACCTTCCTATCCCAACCTACTTTAATTGCCTATTTTTAGAAAATATGGATTATTTTACTAAACCCTTTTTTCCTTGATTAACACACATATATATATATATATTTCTCTAATAATTTTTAAACTGATAACTTCCTATAATTGGCATTTAGCTCGCTTCTACCTAGAAGGTTTAATTAAATAAACTTAAATAAAAAATTTTAAAATCTGATATTGAAACCCACTCCTTCACGCCTAAATACACCTCTTCAAACAGCTCAAAATCTTAACCTTAATAAAGTAATTTAACTCCTTTAGTTGTCTATCTTTATAAAATATGAACTCCTTTACCAAATCCATATATATATATATATATATATATATATATATATATATATATTTCTTTAATAACTTTAAATTCATGACTTCCTGTAATGGATAAACTTAATTAAAACTTTTTAAGATATTACATTTAAATCTATTCCTCCCTCTCCTAAATATACCTTTTCAAACCCCTGTAAACATTCACTAGCATTTGATATTTGATACTCCGTCCACCTCTTGTCTCTACACCCTGTAACCCCGCCACTACCAGCTCTGTCCCGTTCTACTTTGTAACCGTTGTTAACCTGGCCCCTTCAACACTTTATCCCAGGGCCTTCGCCATTTGAAACAAAACAATGTCGCTGACGTGATGTAGAATCTTTGTTAGAGATCCTATGTCGAAATGTACATCCGACACCTTTGAATTTTGAAAATTTTCTCTAATTTAATATATATATATATATATATATATATATATATATATATATAAGGCAAGATGTTTGTGTGTGTGTCTGTTTATCTGTCTGTATGTCCTTAATACAAATCCACGATTTTTATCCGATTCTCACCAAACTTCACACAAATATTCTTTAGACTGAGTCTGAGCTCCAGGACCATGGATTAGTTTTAAAGCTTTCATTACACCCGAGCAACGCCGGGCTATACTGCTAGTTTCGTTATAAAGCGAGAGGAAAACTGCTTGGATAAGATAAAGCTAGCAATATTAATGAATTTAATTAATAGAGGCAAACTGGGGTTGATTAATCGGAAAGCCGAGTTTTAATTCCAGTCGAATTCATTACATTCACTTACATGATAAAGATACGAATCTCCACAGTTTGAAAAAATGATAAAATATCAGGTTCTATAGCTTTGGGTGGCAACCAGCATAGGAGAAGGCAACTCTGAATTCAAAACCAGCTCAGAAGGGGTTAATGGCAGGGTAGGTTGGGTTATATAGCTTTGGTCGTAAACCGCACTACCGCAGAAAGATCTGGCAATCTAATGCGGGAAAATCTTGAAGCGCTCTCTTCCAACATGCTTTGAGCCAGCTTGGAAGAGAAAGCTAAAAAAAAATAACTTGAGAATAATACCTCATGTTGATGCGCATTTTGCAACAACATGGAGTAAGTAACTGATGAATGTGTCACGAAATCTCAAAAAGCCTATTTGAGAATTAAGTATGAAGCGTCTACCAAAAATGCACTAAGTTTCTGAGCAGGAAGTTGAAAAATAGATTTCGTTTCACCTCTCGATTTCGATTTAGTAGATCGTTGTTTTGTTAATGGTAAAGTAACTAAATTAAAATCAGAGTTGACTGAGCACTGGTGTTGACGCTATTTAATAAAATTAAATGTTAAATTAACATTAACAATAATATTGACGAGAGAATGTTGTAGTCTCTTTTGATTTATGGTAGAAAACGGAAAAATAATCAATGTGCAAGTATCATGCAAGAATGTCCCATTGCTTCTGTAATATTTCAATCTTTTTACTCTCCGATCATCAACAGGTTTAGTGATTTGCACAAATTTCCAATTATGTATCTAAACAGAATTATGTAAGATTTCAGGTTGACGAGACAAAAATAAAACAACAAAGGTAAGCAAGTTTTCATTTTTTTTTACTTTTTAAGTCGGATTATGCTGATAAATTCACTGATCACATTTATAAATAAACACGAAATGCAGAGTCGATTTTATAGAAAAATTTTATAATTGGCATATATCATCAATTCAGTTTCTGTAGAAAATTAGACATGTGTTTTTTACTGATGGAATGATTACACAATTGAATAAACATTTCATTTAAATATGAGATATTTGTTCGATTAAGATTTTAGTATGTTTCTCGTTCATATTTTAGTTACGTTTTCTTCAGAACATCGATTTTCTAAAGTTTTAATAAAAGTTCATTCCTTTTTGGGTCTATCATTGCCTCTAGCATTTTTTGTCTTCAATGAATTAATTTTTATGTGTAAGTGTAGCGGATACGATATTGGTTGGGAAGTCGAATCTGCTGTGTTTCTTTTCGTACTAATAGCCTTGGAAAAGTCATGGTTCCGCCTCTTCTCCGTCCAGCTATAGATTAAATAGTAGGGTAGACTGGAACTGGAGTCCCCAACCTTGGATGCAAGCATTCTAAGTGGAGGAAAATTTTTAATTCCGTTGAAAAGGCAATGGGAGGCCACTCTACTATCTTTTTCTAACAATTAATGGCCATTTATAAATAATAACGAAAAGGAATCTGTCCCGAATCATGATTTCTTACATCTTGATGTGATGCAGCATTCTATATTATTAACATAGACCGAGATATTTTTTAGATCCAACAAGCTTATAAATTGTTTTAATACTATCCAATAAATTACTAATTTAATATTTACAAATGATTTTTTTACTGTCATGATTTATGAGATCGATTTTGTTGAATATAAATTATTTCTGTGATGGATTCTAAAATCGAGGAGTTGGAGCCTTTAGATTGTTGAGAAATATATTTAAAGCGTTTTCCTAGAATAATTTGGGTTCAATATACAAATATACACCAAAATAAAAACATGCAAACACAATTACGTTTTGTATTGAAGGCATAGAATTTGTAGAATTGCGAGAATATTTGTTAAAAGAAAATTATTTCGTTACACGTATAAAAATTCTCCTTTGTTAAACTAAACAATAATCTTTGAATCAAATAAAACAAGCAAAATGGAAAAAACAACTTTGGCCTCGTACAAATTCATTTAAAAATATATCTAACACGAATGAGCCTCCAGACAAAGAAATGGAAATACATTTACTTACGTCAGTAAATAAAGAAGTGCAGACCTTATACCCTTATTTATACTCGTCGTTTCTTGGCCTTTATTTGGGATGAAAGCGTAGTATCTGTTTTCTCTTTAATTGAGACAGGAGAATGCGCCCAATCCCGAGTAATCTTATCCTGTACAACAACTTCCTCGTTTCACTAAAAAGGGTCAGTGTAATATAGATATCAATGTAACACTGGTTACGTGTATTGGGTAATTTTTGTCCTTAGCCCATATGCACATACATATTTATCTATAGGCCCCTCTTATTAAAAAAAAAGACTTTATGTCACACCCTGCTATAGTTCTGAGACCCCATAATCACCAGGCAATCAATAGCATTCAGATAAAGAGCACTACAAAATTCCACTTTCTAATAGCAATCCTTAAAAATGATTATACCATAATTTATTCTAAGCATTCATTTTTGTTATTGTTGATAATATGGGAAATATATTACCTTCAGATTCTTTTATAAAAAATGATTAGAAAATGATGGGATTTTAATTAAATTGTACCCGATCACGTCGTACAAATTGAATTGAGTACAAGTTGAATTGATAAACTTTGAGTGAGTTTTATGCAACAAAGAACAGAGGATAATAAAAAAAAGTTTTGTAAATTACTCATGGTAAAAACAGTTCTTTACCACTTTAAACAAATGGCAAACGTGTTATCAGTATGGTGTTAAAAGTGTTATTAGTACTCCCAGAAGATTTCTGGTAGTAATAATATTTTTAAGTGGAATGTTATTCATCTCGTATACATGTTGGAATGTGAAGGTAAAAATAAGCTAGAAATAATTTACAATACCTTCATTATAGTAACAATAGCAATAACGAAAAGAACACTATAGCTTATAATAATTTCGATAAGATCTCGCTAAAGCTCAATCAGGCGTTCAATGAAATGGTGAAGCTTAATAATCACTTGTGTACTGAAGAATATTTAATACTGCATTAAGTTGAAAGGTTCAACTTGTGTATACGAATGAATACTACTGTGAATATATCTGTTAACTTTTGTACTTATTGTGAATACAGCTGAAAGCACTGTTTTTTAAGACTCAGCATCTGTTTTGATTAGACAGAAAATATTTATTATATTGTACCGTCAATTTTAGCATCTACGAGTTATTACTATTTTGATTATGAAAGTTATTAGGGAGCTCAATTTTTGCAGTGTTTATCAACAAAGTAGTAGTAATGTCTTGTTCCTCTCTTTTTTTGTGTGTGTGCAGACGGTGAGTAGGAGGGAGTGCTACGATTTGTTCCTATCTGTTCTCTGCTCCCTCGTCTCTCTGTTTGATTTTTACTTTTTTCTCTATTTATATCAAAGAAGGTTTTGACATTGGTATTGTTACTTTCTGTTAGTTTTGTAAATCGCTCTCCTTTCATTGGTTAATACATTTTTCATACAGGCTCGCGAAATTTTCCTTGTTCTTTTTTCTTCGGCACTGAGCCAATACTTTTTTCTATTGGTCAAAAATTAAGTTTTGCACTGGCTCACGAATTTGCAAACAGTGAAGAAAAGAAAGTTATTTTTATTTTGTACTCACCACATCTTTCATTAATTGCTTCAACCAACCAAATGCCTTCATTAACTTTAGAATTTAAACTATTCGCTGACAACTTCCTGTTAATCGTTTTGTTTTGAGAGAACTTTGTTCTTCATATACCTTTCAAGAGTAAGTAAGGTATCATATTTGTAGCGTTAGAAGTATTATGCTTTGAGGTATAATAAAAAGAAAATGAAAAAGTAATAAATGTTGATGTGATATTTGGACGGCAATAATGACTAAGTAATTTAAAGTATTTACATTATTCGGACTATTGTCCTCTTCTTTGTTGCCATTTCTACGATGTTTCGGTCGTTGTACGCTCCGAACTTCTTCAGGTGCTAAGAATCTCGAATCGAACCCTTTATTACTATCACTGGGGTATATGAACTCTATTCCTTACAGGAAGCCTCGATTGGAAGTCATGTTATCTCCCTTTAACCTTGCAAGTTACTTTTTCACTACTGCGGTATTAAACTCACAACTCTATTCTACGCGAATATCACCAGAAAGGTGTATCTTCTACCTTCGTTATCCTTTAAATTGTGTCTTATATACAAATATCAAATCTACTGTTAAAAATTGCTTTCATACTCAAAGATCGTTTGTGCACTGTGGTCATCTCTGGTTTTCTTGTTAATTTCAATGAAGTTTATTCGGGCAAATATTAAAAAAAAACTATTATCTGAAATGCCAACAATGATTATTTCGGAAAAATAAAACATTATGAATTATCAATAAATATAAAAAAATTCGTGCTTTTTATTTTTCAGAGAGATGTATATCTAACTCAGATTGCCATAATGGCAGCTGTAACCTATCTACCGGAAGATGTAAATGTAAGGAGAAATTTTTCGGAGAAAAATGTAATAACAGTGAGTATGACATTAATAAAATTTGCAAAGCTTGAATATTATCTATTCTTAGTTATTCATTTTGTTGTGGCGTGTAAGTTTCTAAAGTTGAGAGCTAACCAACCTGAATTCCAACTAGAACCACTGAAGTCATGATATGAAGAGATTTCTTGTAAACCAATTTTTAATAATGTGCTTTCCTGTAAATATTTCGTATCATTCTTCATTAATTTGTACATCTAGAATTTCCATATGAATTATAAAACTTTATGGTATACACGAGGCTGAGATAAAAAATGAGTCCAGGTTTTATTAACTATACTACCATTTTTATTTTTTGGCTCCATAATTTCACATCTTTTATTATGTGTGAATGATTATCATTTCTGTCCTTTTTGTATTTCGTGTCTTTTATATGTTTCTTGTATAAGTCATTGTGGTATTCATGTAAATGTTCATTATGTATACATTGCTGTGTTCAGGTTATAACGAGTTTTTGTTCCGTGTATATGTATATTCATGTAAATATAGCATATTTGTTCCTCCATGTGTGTGTCAGATGGAATGTAGTATCAGGTTGCTGTTTTGGCTATGCTATATTATGTTCTGGTATTTGAATGTGTGGATTGTCCTCTTTATTTAATTTCTTGGTTTTCTGCATATATTTTCGTGAATATTATTTTAGCACACCTCTAGTTTGCATGGAGTTAGCCTTCTTTTTACTGCTGGTGTGTCGATTGAATCTCCGACGGTTGACACGAACTCCACACGCCAGATTGGAGAACGTGGTCCAACTGCTATGTACGTGTACTGCTATGTACGTGTTCACTGTAATTTTTATATTTACTTAACGCCTACGCATTTCTGATTTTATTTTGGCGGAAGCGTTAATCATTGGTTGATTTTCGCATGACGTCAGTTGATCAAATAAGCTGTGGTGATATCGACCGAGCAAAAGAGATGGACCGGCTGTTTGCTCTCTCACGACAAAAAGGAAAAATGACCAAAAGTCGTCCGTGCGCCGCCAGCCCCGCGCAAATGTTCCGGTTAAAAAATAAAAATTAATCAAATATTAAATTTCCATTTCACAAGCCTACGCGAATTTTATTTATCAGCCAATGGGAAGCCCAGAATCAAATACAAGTGTGAAATCCCAAACGAGCTGCTGTGACCCAAAAAGAAGATATAAAAAGCAGATACAGAAAGACCGACGGTGATAGGTGAGAGTAATTAATATCTCCCTTGATCAAGTCAAGTCGCTACTATGCTCGTCCCTTCACCTCTCCTTCCTTCTTCCCTGTCTCAAAACTACTTACTGACCTAAGGAGCAACTACATCAAAGACATTCCTCACTTACACGCTCCCCACATTCCTAAGCCTTAAATCTCTTTCAGCATTTTATTTGCCATGAATATTTTAACCTTCGTTGGACCTATATTCAAGTATTACTTTAATTGTAAAAACATTAATTGATATGTGTATATATAAAAATGTTATTTTCAGCAGAATTTGCTTTTCTTGATTTTATAATCATTTTATGACTTATAGTGGGCTATCTACCACAAGGCCAAATTCCGTTAACCTGCAACAGTATACAACTACCCTTCACTAGAACGGACTCCCACTACTAAAAAACGAGAAAAGAATAGATAAGCAACCCACTATAAAGCTACGTCAGGGTTATAATCTAAATTACTAGAAATTTGGAAGACTTGAAAAAGAGAAAGGAATGTATGTGTTGAGATAGATAGATAGATAGATAGATAGATAGATAGATAGATAGATAGATAGATAGATTTTCTCTGTCACTCTATTAGTAAAGAGGGAAGTGTATATATTTTAATGCCTATCTACTCACCACAACTTCATTTATTAGTAGTGTAATAAAATAAGTTAGGACATCAAAGTAAATGCAAATTTTGTGTGTGTGTGTGTGTGTGTGTGTGTGTGTGTGTGTTCAGGTTCGGATTTTTTAAATATTTATATACGCATTGTTGTTTTTTAACAATCTCCCATTCAAAAGCTTTATTAATAAAAGTTTAGTATTCATAGCAATTTATATAGCTGGCCGAATTACTAAAACATTCGAATCCAATTAACTGAAGTACAATGCTTTGCCTATCAGTTTTTTAGTAACTGAATAATACTTCAGTTACCATAGTCTTTTGTGTATAGATTGCTAGGGAGTACAAGACGAAGTTAAAAAAAATGCGTAGAAATTCCAGAGGAAAACGCTTATCGTCATGCATAAAACGCAACTGATTTTAAAGCAAAGAAAATAATCAAAACTTTTGAAAAAGAAGAAAAAAATGAAAAGAAATTGTTATTCAAAAGGGTAGATATAAATAAATTAATTAAATTTGACCCGATTTCGTCTGTTTTGTGTCCTGGAAAAATTGTATCGAGTTCTAAGCTAAATTATAATATGCAGTAGACTTTTGAACACTATTCTGGATAAAAAGAACCGTCTTATATACACTGAATTACGGTTGTAATTTTCAGATGGATTTAACGATACTTAATTATTTAAAATGTGATGAATGATAAATATAATTCGCACACACATTATATTTTGATAGTGATCTATCTTCCACCAAGTACAAGTACACATTATCAGTCAGTTTGAAATAATGAATTTCCTCAATATTAATATAATGTTTTATTTTCACTGTAGTTTTTACACTTAATTATAACTTACATTTAAGAAAGAATCCAACAAATGGTTTAATATGTTTTAGCTTTTATACAGAGCATTCCAAATCTGTATATAGCAATAATCATTATGCCGTCAAAAATCTTCTGAAATATATCAAGGCATTTAATGCAAATTAGGATGTGTGTTGTGATATAATAGCTAACGGTTCTGAATGAGGAATCGAAAACTCAATTTTGAATTCCAGTCGGGTTCATTACATTGATATTCACTTACGAATCCATTTCTTCTCAGCCCAATCTTATAGCTTTAGTTAACTGACTAAATACATCGAGAAAAATACACAGTACATTTTAATATATTTAATGTCTGTTATGGACCTTGAACTACCTTTATTTAATAGATTAATTTAATGGCATAACTTGGGATAATCACAGACGAAATAATTTAGAAGAATTATGATTGGATTGAATCACTCGAGTAGTTCAGAAAAGAAGAGGATGATTTGGTTCGTCATGGTGAACCTCCCCAAAAATTATATATATATATATATATATATATATGAACCTCTCATATATATATATATATGTGAACCTCCCAAAAAGTTATATATATATATATATATATATATATATATATATATATATATATAAACCATTGTAACAACTATTACAATATAAGGCTCTACGTTTGTATTGAGCACTCTTTATAAAAGTAAATGCATGAACAACAAGTTAAAAAACCTACGAGTTCTACAACTTTGTTACATATATATATATATATATATATATATATATATATATATATATATATATATATATATATAGCAATCAGGAATATTGTATTTGATTATTTTGTTATATTATGGTCAAATTGAATGTTTAATAAACCAATCTCTTACAAATTAAATCACGCTGATGAAAACATGTGAAATAAAAGAGCGTTATATTCTATTGGTTTAATTGCTTGAGAAGTAAGATCTTGAAAATAACTGGTACCAAGCCAAAGAATATACACCAAACAAGAAACCTATATTTCTCTATAACGGTTTTATTGTACGAAACGCGTTTTATGTCAGCTTTTATATACTTTATGTCTTATGCTTTTATTGTCCTGCCTGTGTTGTTCACTTTCAATAACCCTTTGCACCTTAGTAGCTTTTATCGTGTTGCTTAGAGCGAAATGATTGAAAAAGCAAAACAGACTTACAATTAAATTGGAGAATTTTACATGTTCCCTTCTTTTATATCGGAAGAAATTAAATAATGGCAGATAGGGTTTTAATTCCTTGAATATTGTATATAACGACATACTTGAATATTATTTTATTAATCTATAAAAGAGAAAGAAAGAAAAGAAGAAAAAGTGAAAGAGAGAGAGAAGGAGTGAGTTGTATTCTATGTTGCACCCTTTACAAAGATAGAAGTCCATGTGTATTCATATGCGTATTTATGTATGTATTTTGTTCTTGCGTCCGCATTAAGAAAGAAGGAAAGTATAAAAGAGATTTAGCGAACGAGAAAGAGCAAGAAATAATATGTTTTTATTGGTTTATTTCTAAAAATTTATATTTTCTTTTCTAGCACATATATGCTATCCAAAGTGCCAAAATTATGAAGCATGTGTAAAAAAAGGGAAAAAATATAAATGCACCAGAGAACGTGAGTTCCAGTTTACAATTTTTTTTTTTAAATCATGTCACCCCAAGTAAGGCATTCCATTGCCACTATAGCGCAGGGGGTTACATAGAGCGATTGGGCATAGGAAATGTCAGAAGGAGGGTGATAGACAAGTTAGGATGTACATAGGGAGAGAGTTGGAGAGAGTGGGCGTGAGTTAGTGTGTTAGGAGGCGTCTAATTTGTTATACACTTGTAAATTTCCACTACTTCTTGTCAATTTGATTTGCATGCAAAGTTATAATAATTTTTTCTTCTAATCCTGATCCCAGGAATCACTTCACTCCCAACTTTTCTCTGGTTATCTTGATCCTCACTGATTTATTATGGCATCAAAAATTAACACTGTAATAGTTTCAAATGGAGATTTAACATAGAAAAAGATTGAAGATTAAACACTAATAAAAACTATTTTTATTTACTTAATAAACAAGATAATAATTAAAATTCTATTTTATTCTTTCTTTGCCGAAGAATAATTTCTTCAATCAAATCAATGATTATTATATAAACTTTTCCATTCTGATTAATATACTCATCTTGATTGTTATATTCCAGGATGTGCTTTGTGGTGCATTGGATATCGGCTCGGAACGAGAAATCGGGGAGCCGAGTTCGAATTCCAGCTGAATTCATTGCATTCACTTACGCGCAAATACCCTTGGGAAAGGTATTAATCCGTCTATTCCTTCCAGTTATGGGTTAAATAACAGGACAGATTGGGTTCTATAGCCTTGGTCGGCAACCGCAGAAAGCTAATGGCAACCTACTGCGGGATAATCTTCTGCCCAGTCAGTCATGTCTCTTTCGAGACATGATCGCCCAAGCGTGTATCACGTATGGCGCTCAACTGACTGACCACCAAAATTTAAACTAAAATACCTTAAAACTGAATTTAAAATAAATTAAATGCTGCGGTTTAATAAAAAATGTTTTTATTTGATCCAAATTCTAAATAAAAAGAAAAACATTGTATGTAAATAAACATTCTCGCATTTACTCGTCACTCATCAATGCATTGCAGGCGAAAATTGTGAACAGCAAATTGAAAAATCTCTTAAAAATCCAATATTTATCCTCGAGGTATGTTTCGAGTGAGGTTAGCAAATTTTAGGATAAATTAACTATATTTTGTAAAAGTAATGATTTTTTTTTCCTTAGAATATTAGGAAAATGACGTTTATTTGCGGACTGTAAGCTGTTATCAAGTTCATATTTCAACAAAAGTAGTTTCCCACCGACATGACTAAAGCGTAAAAAAGTTTTCAAAAACGGAAGACAGAATATCAGCAGTGCAATAATGAAGACATTGACATTGCTTATGTTTACAAATAAATTACCTTTAACTTTATATAACCAATAGTTTAAGAATATATACATATATTTTAATTCCATACGCTTTTGTGGAAACTAGTAGAATTAATTTTAATTCTATACTGAATTAGAAATATATTTTAAAAAAAAGAATTAAAACTAGTAAAATAATAGTTTGAACTTTAATTCGTTGCTTCTATATTTTATTATTTACTTACCAATTTGATGACATAAAATAATTGCACCAAAAGAAGTCTATATAATTATTCTGATTTTAAAGTTTATTAAACCAAAGGTAAACTATTAAATAAAATAAAGGTCGAGAAACTAAGATGACTCAATACTACTAAGTTATTGATCTCCCGACTCTTCCAATCTTTTGATCTTCCATACCAAAAATAATCTAACAGTTGAGAAAATAATGAATAAAATTCTTTTTAAAATATTCTCATGCGAAAACAGCATTGAACTTTACAATTTTTATTCTTCAAGCACATCCTTATTTAAGAAATAATTTGTTCATGGTCGATTTTTTCCCTGTTAAACCTGAAATTAAATACTGTTTTATTAAGTGTTCTGGGATCTCCCTTTTTTCTATGATAATGAACTCGACTTGAGTATACATATACTCCTGCCATAGTGAGATACGTCAGTTATCGTAGAAATCCGTTTAGAGTACCGTATGAGAACAGTGTCTGATCCGTAAGTTACCGAACGATTCCGAAGTTACACAGAGAATACCGCGTCAGTATTCATAGTAGCTCTGAGTTCCACTCAGCCAGAATAGTATTACACAGACATACTAATTCCAGCACGGCTTCATTTAAAAGACTTGTATATATACATTCCTTACTAATCGTATTCCTGGATTACTAACCTACGTTCCAGTTTGTATTATTGTATTATTTTGTGCGGTTCCTCACCCGGAAACCACAACATTAAGTTATAAAAGTTCCAAAAATCAACATTTTGTTTAGTCTTATTAAATTATCTTTGTAAGTTTTAAGAACAATTTTTCAAGATTTCCTAATTTGATACTGAAAAAAAAATTATAATGTACTCATATCTAAGGATTTTTCTTTACAAAATTATAAACAGTATTTGTCATCAGCCACAATTTTAAAAGTATTCACAATGTATCTAAGTAGGATAAAGTGACTGACCCCTTCAATATTTCTACAATTTTTTCTAAAAAAATGATCCATGAATTATATAATTCATTCATTAGTGAATACGTGCTGAAAATATAACTTAAATGAAATGAAATTACTATTGTATAATTCTTTAGTTTTTGTTATTTTCCTGAAAACAGTAGGTAGCGTTTTGTTGCTTTCATTTCAGAAAACAAAAATATTTGGCTATATCTATTATATTCCCAACGTTTCGTCTGTTGTAGCTTCCACTCTTAAATATCTGTTGTTATATCCCATAACTTTTTCAAAATTTCGACAAAAAAATTTATTTCGTTCATCGGAGTATTTTGCCCTTTTTGTGCATTTCATACTTAAGACAGATCCCACAGTAATCAATACTCAACAGTCAAATTCCTCTTTGTGTAGCTTGTTTGTTTCTTCCACGTGACCAGAGTATATGATTTTTCAGCACTAATCGATCTAGGGATTGAAATCAGATACGTTTTAACCAATGTTTTAATTACTTTGGATAAAAAGGTATATAATAATCATATAAAAAATCTGATGCAAATTAATGATTTTTTTTTTTTTGCTGCTGCTGCTGTTGTATATAAATGTGAAAATATTTTAAGCAGACAAATAAGTGATGCATGAAAATAAACTGTGGCGATCCAAGAAAAAAATCTTAACGTGACTAGCAAACAATCTTTCAACAAACTATATTCTCTGTATTATAATAAAGACCGTTGTATATATATATATATATATATATATATATATTCCCTCTTGTCACGCTCGGGGGGGGGGTAACTTGTGAGGAAACAATTATAATAATCCTCCTAAATATTTTGCTCCTATTTTTTTATTTACTCGAATGTAAATATATAATAATATAATTAAATGTAAATAGAAACTAAATGTTAAATGTTACCTGATTTATGGCATTCCTAATCGGCTTCTGGATGCGCGTTTGTGCGTTGTGGTGCAGTGGATATCGGCTCGGATCGATAAATCGGGTTGCCGAGTTCGAATTCCAGTTGAATTCCTTGCACTCACTCACACACAAATACCCTTGAGAAAGGTATTAATCCGTCTCTTGCCTCCAGTTATGGGTTAAATAATAGAACAGATTGGGTTCTATAGCCTTGGCTGGCAACCAGTCTACCGCAGAAAGCAATGGCAACCTACTGCAGGATAATCTTCTGCTCAGTCAGTTATGTCTCTTTCGAGACATGATCGCCCAAAGCGTGTATCACGTATGGCACTTAACTGAATCGGTTTCTATCGTTCTTAATGAAACCTGTTTTTCTGTAACAAGAGTCACTTTCTTATTCTTTGAAGTGAGTTTCATGTTAAAATCGATCCGGGACATTCCACGCTATAAAAACAAATACATCAAACAAAACAATAATAATTTTAATAATGATTCTTTTTCAGATTGTTCCCCAGTCGCGGACATCGTATTTATACTTGATTGTTCTGGAAGTATCAATGAAACGGAATTTCGAACGATGCTAGATACTGTGAAGGCGTTTGTCATGAATTTTGATGTTGGACCAAAGAAGATACAAATGGCTGCATTCGCATTTAACGACCATGTAGGGAAAAGAATCATTAAGCTGAATGATTTTAAGAACAGGAAGTCGTTTCTAAAAGAATTACGAAATTACATGAAAGATCACACAGGCGGTGGAACTAGAACTGACAGGGCTCTGAAATATCTACGAGAGAACGTCTTCACAGAAGATAATGGAGATCGCGACGAAGCGCCAAACATTGCCTTAATATTCACAGATGGACGATCAAATAAGCCCCACTTAACCCAAATTCAATCCCGTAAAATGAAAGATACAAATATTAATGTGATTCCTATTGGTATTGGAGATAAAATTAACCAAGAAGAGCTGGAGTACATGGCTACAAGAAAAGATGAAGTGTTCATTACAGATTTCGTTAGGTTGCCTACCATTGTTGGTAAATTGATTAATAAAACGTGTGATGGTAAGTTGAAAGATTATTAATTTTTACTGCGATAAATTTCACTCTATTTTAAAAGTTTTTGTATTTTTGTATTTTAAAAGTTTTTCTTTTGTGTATTTATTTGCGAACGTAATATGATATATTTCCATTTTTAATAAAACTAGCAATTGCTTGCAGTGAAACAGCAGATCATTGCAAAAGCTCGTACCCAATTTTTGTTAATATAAAATACCGAAATATGGCATTAGTACTTGTCTGGGTGCCGAATTATGGCGTATTATAGATTGAAACTTTGCATTGTTTAGTTACGAGTCAGAATTTGTTGAATGGAAACATTTTGTCCACAAATGAATGCCTGAAATATGGAGGGTAAAAGTTGCAGTTTCACCATATTATGCTCTATGAATTTCTGAAAGAATGAAGTGTCAGAACTGCGACAAAAAACATTCAGGAGGTTTATTTGGATCGTGCTCCACCTATTCAAGAGGGTCAAAAAGTGGTTTGGAAAATTTCGTCAGAGGGATTTCAACCTAAACAAACAACCACGCTCTGGCCGACATGAAGATGGTCTGCTTGCTATTGTAGAGAATAAATCGAAAATTTCTACAAAAGAGATTGATAAAAGTTTAAAAATCAATAACCCAATTGCCTTTGCCTTTTCAAGATACTTTAGTTAATTTCGAAACTCAAAATATAGCTACCGCAGAGGGAACAGAATAAGCTCAATCGTGTTTTTCAATTTCTTTTCTGTTACGTCACAAAAAGAAGCTGTTCTTGTACAGAAATTTCACAATCGATAAAAATGGATCGTTTACGACAACGTTGAACACAATCGGAGCTTGAAACAAGCTTGTGAGTGTGTAGAACACATAGCTAAAGCAGGATTATGTCCCCTCTGAAGTCACTCAAGATATAGGGTTACAAAATAAGAGGCGCACAGTTTATGCTGGTATGTGGGGAAGATAACGGCTAACATGTTGTGATCAGGGAAGAGTCCTCTTGGGAATCAGTTTCAGAAATTAGCGTTTCGTTGGAAGTAGCTACTGGAGTGGAACTTACTTCTTATCACTGGAATACGAATGGAATGAGGGTGGTTCGCTACAATGTGTGTAGCATGGAGGTTATTAGCCGTGCAGTTTAGACCTTCTGGGACTAAGAAGTGTATTTCTTCTTAACACTTTCCATGGAAGTAGCAATACAGCAGTAAGAGCATCACGACGTTTCGTCTGTGAGAAATGGTAGTTGGAAAATAATTTTCACTGACAAGGACGCGGAAACGCTTTTAGACTCTATCGAAACTGGTAAGTGAATATTGGGCAGCTCTTGCTCATATATGCCAATAGTACACTATTTTGGTCCTGATCTGGCTTTTGTAAAGGTAGAGGATAGCAGTAGGGATCAAGTACTTACTTGAGCAGTAAACGGAAGCGACCATTTTCACAGCATTTTTAGTGATGGGTTGTTTGGTTATTTCAATAGATGTTCATGGCACAGAAACTCACAGAGAGAGCATCGATTCATTTGGTTTAGTAATAGATCAGGGTCTGATCGAGGATGATGGAATGTAACTAGTTTGGATTTCGCTACATTGAATGCTACTAGCCAGTTTTCCCACACTGAAATGTTAAAGCTAGGTGAGAGGAGATATCAACTACCAATCTCTGATCGTCTAGACTTTTGAAGGTGCCCTTATATACCGTTGTATCATCAGCATAGGTGTTCACAAATTATCGGAGTATAATTTCAGGCAGATCACTTATGGAAAATAAGAAGAGGGTTGGTTCAAGAAGATCCCCTGTGGAATAACTAATTCATGGCTCGGGTTTCAGAGGACTCACCGTTAACAACCACCTTCAGGAACCTACTCTTTTAAGAAGGATTTTATAATTGAAGAGACTTCTAGTGATTCAATAGCTATAGAGCACGTGCAGTAATTCTTTATGCAACACTTTGAAATACCTAATGCGATCGTTCTTGTTGTCTAGTGCCTCACTGATTCTGTGAGCAATGGCAGTTAAGACGTCAGCTGTGGATTTGGCCGTTAAAAACCAGTACTGCTTGTCACTGAAAGTTATTGATATGTCCCGGAAATGGATATATATATATATATATATATATATATATATATATATATATATATATATCATTCGAGGTAGTTAAGTGATTTAGGCAAATGTAACCGGATAGAACAATCTAGTACGTAGGCATAGTCAATAATCGTAGATTAATAGTGGTAGATCTCTAGTGGAAGATCAATAGACCTCTGGTCGAAGACCTGTAGATCTCTAGTGGTATATATATATATATATATATACCTTTTCAGGACATATTAGTTATCAACAACCTTCTTGTTGATTATAGCCTCAAAAAGCACGCTAATGACATTGAGGAAACTAATGGGTCTGTACTGAAAGGGGGATGAGTGCTCCCCAGTGTTCTTGAAAAATGAGGAATGCACTTGATCGCTTCCACATACTTGAGAAAGATTTCTCCTTTAAATAACAGTTAAATATTTTCGTTAAGACCGGGGATAGTTCCGGGTTGATAAGGCCAACCACGAGGATATTGTCTGGCTTTCTTAGAGTAACGACTTTTAATTAATTTTGAGCCTTCCTGTATTGCTTCTATTCAGAATTTGGTTGGCGATCTTCCAGAACTCCCGGGTCCCAATTTCTTTGTCCCCTACCTTAACATGGGCCACTTGTGCATGGTTCCTCTTTGCATTTTCTAGAACTTTCCTGCAGCGACTGCGAGTAGTTCTGAATGCAGTAAGTGTCCAACTACATTATTCCTTGTGATACATGTTGAAGTAGTGGTTACGGTGTGCTACATCTGCAGTGCATTCAAAGATGAACCAGGGCTGGCTGTTCAGTTTTTGATGGAATTCTTTGTGGGTAGGGTGTATAAAACGCTCCGTTCCAAAAAGGATCCATCCTAATACGAGGACAACAGTTTTGGATGCTTGAAGAAGATTGAGAGAGAATCTTCCACTATGTAAGATCTGAAGCTGTTCTAAACCGGTTCCGTATAGCGATAAATCATTATATGGAACGGAAAATCGGGAATGTCTTTGGTTTGGCATCAGCTTGGACACTAGCCAGAGAACTTCTGCGAAGTATTTTCAGGACAGGCTATGGAGAAAAGGTTAATGATGTTCATCTGATGTCTTGTATCGGGGACGCGGGTGGATTCTTTAATGGTCTGTGCTAATTCATAAGTGGTGGAAATGTTTGCAGTATCTGCCTTCTTCATAAATTTTGTTCTAGCGGACTAAGCACTCTTTGTGATGAATATTAGAGTTACCCCAAATATAAAAGCTAACTGAGGGAAATTCAGTGATGATATTATAAATCCTCTCAAATATCCGGTCAAAAATTAGCGTTCCATTGTCCTGGGGGTAGGCACATTTTTTTTTTAATCATATCTCCCCGAGCAAGGCGGTAGCGCCACTGATGTGCAGGGAGCTACATTAAAGTAAAAGAATTAGATAGAAGAGAATGAAGAGATGGACGAACCAGTTAGAAAGGAGCAAGAGAAGGAAGGGAATACAGGTGTGATGACAGTTGCAGAGGTGGAGAGAATGGAAAGGATATACGGGGTTGTGAAGAAAGAACTAGAGTCAAGTGGTTAAGAGATGAGTATTGACCTGGCATTTAAATTCCTGGAGGTTGTAGCCTTCAGGAAAGCAAGAATAAAGAAGCGAGCTCCACAGGCGGGAAGTGCGAGAAAAAAAGCATTTGGTTGATCTAACTGTGAATGGGTGAGACCCAGTTGCCAGTCTGGTTGCACGAGTAAACACCTGTTGCAGAGGCACCAGTGACTTAAGTTTGTTGGAGCAGAAGCCATGAAAATATTTATAGAACCGACAAAGGGAAGCCACATCCCGTCGGTGGGAAAGTGGCTAGAGTTGAGCCGCCAAGTCACATTATGCGGGAGATTAAAATTCTCGTTTTTGGTGTCTCTGTTAATAGAAAACCCGTTCTTAATATAATCCCCGATATGGTGGCTATGGCGATTTAGGTGGTCATGCTTGGCTAATATATGCGGGTAGTCTGGAATTGTGAGCTCTTGCAGTGAGACAGAGCTATTATACCTTCTTCAGACAGAAATAGGGCATCGAAAAGATGGAGTTCAACCTCTGTAAAGTTAGAACGTAGGTCCCTCACGTTAGTGTTGAGATGATAAATCTGAAGTGTATTTGTTTTTCTGGTTGAGTGTGCGGATTTTGTTCGATATCTGTTCAATCATTTTGTATCAAATGAAAGTGTTTCTATTCTTTGGTGGGATTTCAGAGAGATAATTCACTTTGAGCTCATTCCAACAGGCGAAACAATTGCTAGCAACTTACCAATTTTCAATTAGCCAAAATCAGTTTTGGTTAATCTAAAAGGTGTCATTTGCCATCACGACAACGCAAAACCGCATTTTGCGAAACAAACCTTGCAGAAACGTAAAGAGTTAAAATGGTACAACCCTCTAATACCCACCGTATCCTCCTGACTTGTCTCTTTCGAATTTACATTTGTTCCGGCATCTTCAGATTAATTTAAATAACAAAAACCTAACTTCATAGTTAGTCGAAACCTACCTTCTACCACAGCCTTCTTAAAAACAATGGAGTCTATGTGAATTTTTTTATAATCGTCTCACTCCAGCAAGGAAGTACTGCCACTGGTGCACAGGGGTTTACATAATGGGAGAGTGAAGAGAAAGAACAGGTCAAAGTAGGTGGAATGAGTAGGAGAAGGACGGAAACACTCGTGTGAAGAGAGATGCGTGAGAATAAAGTGTAAAAGGAGAAGAACAAGGTACGGAGTTTCAGCGAAGGGATGGAAGTCAAGGAGATAAGAGATAACAGTTGACGTTATATTTATACTTTTGGAGACTGTAGCTATTAGGGAAGCAAGTTTCGGAAGGGAGTTCCACAGGCGGTAAGTGCTAGCAAAGAAACTGATAGTGTAGAAGTTGTGGTTACACTTAATTGTTTTCACTTCAAAAGAGTGGGACCTTGTTGCTAGTCTAGTAGCTCGAGTAAATTCGTGTAGAGGGGGCAGTACCAGGGAGCTAAACTCGGCTGTCCAGAATCTGTAAAAGTATTTGTAGAAGAGACAGAGGGAAGCCACAGCTCATCAGTGAGAAAGAGACTGGAGTCGAGCCGCCAGGTCGGAATCGACTACATTGAAAATTCTCTTTTGAATTTTGTCGAGAACTCCAAGATGATTGAGTAATAAATATTTTTTTGAGTATGTAAAATTCTGTTTTAATTTTCTAAACGGGCACAAACTTTTGTAAAGATTTAATAGTAACGTTAAAATTTTATCAAAGAATTGTTTTAAATCATTTCACCCCAAGCAAGGCATTCCACTGCCACTATTGCGCATGGGATTATATAGGGGAAGGTAAAAAGAAAGAGTGGTTAGATATAGGAAATTTCAGAAGAAGGGTGATAGATGGGTAAGGATACTGAGCCTGAGGGTTGGGTAGATGGGAAGAGTGTTTGAAAGAATGGATGCGAGTTAGTGTGTTAGGAGGTGTCTATTGACCTTACATTTAAACTCCTGGAAATTGTAGCCGTCGAGGAAGCAATCATGTGGAAGGGAATTCTACAGTCGGGAAGTGCGAGAAAAGAAACTGTTGAAGTAGAAATTGCGGTAACATTTTATCGATTTCACTGTAAAAGGGTAGAATCTAGTTGCCAATCTAGTATCTCGTGCAAATTCGTACCTAGGGGGCACTAGTGATCTAAGTTCATCGGAGCAGAAGCCGTGAAAGTATTTATGGAAGAGACACAGGGAAGCCACGTCGCGCCGGTGAGAGAGAGACTGCAGCCGGTCTGCCAAGTCGGTATTGATCACATTACAGACTTTCCGTTGTATTTTGTCAAGAACCCCGAGGAGAATAGCAGGGGCACCCGACCAGATGTGGCAGCAGTATTCAATGCACGGGCGGATGGTAGATTTATATATGTGCAGGATAGATTCAGAGAACCGACTTTCATAGCAGCGGATTTAGCAAGGGATTCAATATAGTCATTCCACTTGAGGTCCGCTGAAAGTGTGAGACCAAGAAGGCGTAGTGTTTTACTCTCTGGGAGGGAAGCCTGGTCCATGCTAATGGAAGATAGGTGATTTATTTTGAAAGACACAAAACACTATATATGAAGCTATGAAGAGCTCTTTAGAAAGCTAAATCAACATACTTTATTTTTCTGGATATACAAAAATAGCTTAAAAAGAAAACTACAGCAGATTTAGCTGATATTATCCAGTGGATATCGATGACAAATAGAATAGACCTCCACATTGTCTTAATGTACTCACTATCTCATCAGCATTGAAGCCAACCTTATGATAAACAATGGACAAGACTAATTCAACAGCATTTTACCCTACCAGTGACGTAAAATTAATTTTTTCGGGTGCCATTAAAGATTATCTGTAGATTCTTCTATAATATTGTATGAGTATGTATGTATAAAAACGCTTGTATGTTTAGGTGTATGTTGGACGGTAACGTTAGCAACTATGATACACAAAATATTCCACGCGCATACAGTTAAAAATAATTATTTATTGCTTTAATACACGTGAAACACGCGTTTGATTAATAAAAATTAACCCCAAATTATAATATATCAGTATACTGTCTCATTATTTTTTTCATTTTTCTCTCAGTTTCTGAAAAAAACTTTAATAAAAATGAAATATGTTAGATTGAGATACGTTTTCTATTGTTCATCTTATCATGCATATATATATATATATATATATATATTTGTGTGTATATATATATATATATATATATATATATATATATATATATATTAGTCATCCACATACAATCCTGTTTTGCTGTATCACAGTTCATCAATGTGATTAATCTCTGGCCTTTTGAACAGGAATAGAGATTTTTCCTGTTTCGGATTGGGTTTTTTGTTTCTTCTAAAATTTTCTTTTCCTTTCTTTTTCGCTCCCAGTTGCCCTTTGTATTTTAATGAGTTTATTATTGCTGGGGGTGAATTAATCAAAACAAAGTGTATTTAGTTTAGTTATTATATCTAAGAACATGAAAATTAAATAAAATTTGTTGCATAAACTTATAGTTTCGCTGAATTAGTTTTAAGTCCAGTTTTTAATCGTTTCACCCCAAGCAAGGCGGGTAACGCCATCGATGCGCAGAGGGCTACATATAAGAAAAAGATTAGATAGAAGGAGAGTAAAGAGAAAGACGAATTAGTTACAGAGATATCAGAGAAAGAGTAAGAGAAAGAAGGGAATACAGGATGATGATAGTTGCAAAGGTAGAAAGAAAGGAGAATATATACAGCGTGATGTAAAAAGAACTGGAGTCAAGTGGTTAAAAGATGGGTATTGACATTGGATTTAAATTCCTGGAGGTTGTAGTCATCAGGAAAGCAAGAATATGAAAGAGAGTTCCACAGGCGGGAAGTACGAGAAAAGAAGCTGCAGGAGTAGAATTTTCAGTTGCATTTGGTTGATCTAACTGTGAATGGGTGGGACCCAGTTGCCAGTCTGATTGCACGAGTAAACTCATGGGGCAGGGGCACCAGTGACTTACGTTCGTCGGAGCAGAAGCCATGAAAATATTTATAGAACAGACAGGGGAAGCTACATCTCGTCGGTGAGAAAGTGGCTGGAGTCGAGCCGCCAAGTCGGTATCTATCACATTACTGATTCTCCTTGGAGCCTATCGGGAACACTGAGATGAACAGCGGGGGAGGAGGTCGTATAAAAAATTAGCACGAGCAAACATTATTTATTCTCTTTCCTGTTTAAAATGGATCATTAGCCAAGAAGTTATTTGATGAAAAGTGAAAAATATATAATAATCCCGAAATTTACAAACGATAAATATACTAAAAAATATTTACTGATGAAAATTAAACATACATACATAGGGGAGTAAATCGATGATCTTTTATGTTAATGATGAAGCAAGCATCTATTTTACATAAGAAATATTTATTTTGCAATATAATTTCTTTCATTGTCTATGCATTTATACCAATTAATAACATAGATTAGACAATAGCCAGTTAAAATTTCAGATTAGATTCAGCTAATAATGCCCCCATTTATGTATAATCAACTTTTATCATATACGTGCGCTGTGGTGTAATGGATATGGGCTTAGAATAAGAAATTGAAGAGCCGAAATCGAATTCTAGTCGAATTCGTTTCTTTCAAAACGTATCGATACATCTATTCTCGCTCCAGTTATGGGTTGAATAGCAAGTTAGATTGGGTTCTATAGTCTTCGTTGGCAGCAGGTCTACTGCAGCAAGTAATGGTGGTCTACTGGAAGAAAACCGTCTTCCTAATCATTCATCTCAAAAGAGACATAATCGCCAAATCGTGTATCACGTATGGCAATTAACTGACTTACATATATATGTAAATATATTAGAACATTGAATAATTTCTCGCTGATTTTTCATGATAAGTAATGTTTTATTTACATAAATTAGTTGGAAACATGTCACTGAAACTATTGTCCATTGCTAGCCACTACTTTTCCAATTTTTCTGGTAGCATTTGAATCCCACGTCTTTTGATGCTAACCACGAGTTGACCCATTTGTAGCACCTTCATAAGAATGAAAGTGGTGCTCAGCCAGGCCATGTGCCATTGATCAGAACAAGTGATAATCGGATGGGACAATGTCTGGTGAATACGGCAGGTTGGGTAGGACTTCCCATTTAAACGTTTCAAGGTAAGTTTTCACCTCTTCTGCAACATGTGGCCTGGCGTTGTCATGTTGCAAAATGACTTTATCGTGTCTCTGCCTATATATCAGTGGTTTTTACTTCAATGTTCGGTTCAAACGCATCAGTTGTAGTAGATAGCAATCTCCCGTGATGTTTTCGGCCGGTTTGAGCCGCTCATAATAAACTGCACCCAGCTGATTCCACCAAATGCAGAACAGAAGCTTCGAACCATGGATATTTGGCTTTGCCGCCGATGGCTTTGCATGGTAGAGTTTACCCCACGATCTTCTATGCTTAGAGTTATCGTAGTGCATTCACTTTTCATCAATGATCATGATACAATGCAAAATACTTACCCTTTTCTACCGTTGAAGTAGCTGTTCACACGTGAGAAGACGCCATTCTGCATCTCGCGGCTTGAACTCATTCAGCACCCAGTGTTCTTGCTTTTGAATCATTCCTCGTGTTTTCAAACGTTTCGAAACTGTTGTGTGATCAATTCCTAATTATTCTCCAAGTTTAGATTGGGCCTAACATGAGTTTTCATGACGTAATACCTCCAATTCTTTGTCTTCAAACTTTTTCGGTGCGCCATAGCGTTCTTTATCTTCAACATCAAAATCATTATTTTTGAAGCGTCAGAACTAATGATGGCTCCGACAGGGCATAGTTGTAAGTCTCGACAAGATTTCTGTGTACTTCAGCTGCAGATTTCTTTCCAATAAAGTAATGCAGTAGAATTAACCGCAAATATACTTTCTTTGGCACGAAATCCGATATGTTTAACACTAGGAAAAACAAAAAGTTATTTACACTTGAGCGAAACGATATACACTGAATTTCAAGCTTGCTTATAGTGCTTCCTTAAAGAATTACCATCTGAAAATACACGCGCGCAGTTCTGGGAATGCCATCTGCTGGAAAACAGCAAAAACTTATTCAAGGTCCTAATATATATATATATATATATATATATAATCTAAACTCATTTATAAATGAAACTGTGTGTGTGTTTGTGTGTATCCGTTACCTATAGACTCCGAAACGGCTGAACCGATTTTCTTGAAAATTTACACAGTTGTACTATAAGCGTCTGCGAGTGTTCTTAGGTAGGTTTTGTGTTGCGATACTCACCGAATTTTGGCTGGCCCCCACTTTTAGAAGTTTAAAAAATTTATGAAACTGATCAGTCTGATTTTGATAAGATTTGATCTTCAGCGTTGTCTTATTCCTCTGCATTTTATTTTTCATCTAGCTTTTTAAGGACACATACAGAGACCAGTTTGAAAGAAAAACAAACAAAATAAAACAACCAAATAGATAGAAACAGACATGTTTTTAGGGAGGGAAAGAGACTTAATAGTCATATTTTCATATCTGAAGGAAGGCGTTCATTAGAAATAATGTCCCCAACTTGATATGTAGATACATAGGCAGCCAGTGATTTATCGCCGAATGAAAGAATTAAATCAAATTTTTCTTTTATTCTATGTATGCATACTTAATTTTCTTCACTAAATATTTTTAGTATATTTATCGTTTGTAAGTTTCGGGATTATTACATATTTTCCACTTTTCATCAAATACAGGTGTAGAGGCTCATTGAACAGGTGTAGACGCTCATCCCTTGTTCCCTGTTTAGGATGGGGCTTCCGGCTTTCTCTTTTCCAATCTGTTCACTTTTCGTTTTTGTTTATTTTTTTTTTCAATTGGAGTAGATAGACAGAACTATCGCCCGGTTCACACTCCACCCACGTCTATTGAACAGGTGTAGAGGCTCATCTCTTGTTCCCTGTTTAGGATGTGGTTTTCGGCTTTCTCTTTTCCAATCTATTCACTCTTACGTAGCCCCCTGCGCACCAGTGGCCTTACCGCCTTGCTCGGGGTGATATGATTAAAAAAAAATTAAAAATTAAAAAATAAAAAAAATAACTTGTTGGCTAATGATTCATTTTAAACAGGTAAGAGAATTTTGAGTGACATACTTATACTGAATTAAAAATTGTTTATTTTTTATATAGTTTCCCTCAATCCCTGTTATATGAAGCCGTGTGCAAATGGTGGAACATGTAAACAATTTCTTACTGGATACATCTGCAATTGCCCAAGATCATATGTTGGTAGAAAATGTGAAATTAGTGAGTATTTTTCACTTTTTTATGAACGTCTCAAAAGTCATAAAACTTAAGTTTTCTCAACTTAGAAAAATATTTTTTCTAGAATTTGTAATATGCAATCAGTAATACGTAAAGTTATCTGTAAATTATCAGCATTATCATTTATTATGTAACCCTTAAAAGAAACCGCATGTAAGTTATTGATTGCATGTATTGAATAACAAAACCGCTTTTATAAATGGGAGACGTATAAAATGAGAGCAAGATCTTTTCAAACTTCATGCTTCTACTAAATATCTTCGCCTCCGCGTACGATTCATAGCATACCTAAATTATTATTCAATAATGTTCAGATTAGAATAATTTTGCTTGAGATATTTCAATATCTTTAAATAGAGTGTTTTGTATTATTATTCATTCGTAAATTCTGCTCATTATATGCAATTAATTTTCGAACAAATATCCACTCGAATTTTTTTATCTATTACAAGAAATATGCAAGATAACACAGTATTTTTCTTTTCAATTTAATGAATAGTGATTGTATTTTCTTTTTTACTTTCATTAAACATTAAATTAATTTTGCATTAATTAAATATAAAATTGACAGATTTTTCTTGTTGTTCATGCATGTACAATACTGCGACAAGGTTTATAGAAATTAGGATGTGTATTCATACATCATTATTTACCGAAAAATGTCACAGATTAAAACTTGTTTAATGTTAAATTATTTTTATTTACAGAATGTAATATCGATGCCGATATTATGTGTGTAGTCGATGAATCGGGGAGCATTACATTATCAAAGTTTAGCAAGATAATTGATGTTGTGATGCACCTTATTAAGGGTTCTGACATAGAAAACGAGAAAGTGCGCATTGGGTTGATTACATTTGCAAAGAATGTTATCGCATATTACGATTTAGACACATTTGATAACAAATTGAACATGCTTTTCTTTACTAATCTGCTACGCTACACGTACAGAGGAGGACCTACAATGACCCATAAGGCCTTAAGATATCTTAAAGAACATTCTTTCACACCTGAACGAGGTGACAGACTGAAATACCCTAATTTCGTTGCCATTTTCACAGATGGTAAATCTCATAGACCTTGGTTGACAAAGAAATACGCGAGGGAATTACACAAAACGGGAGCTGTTGTATATGCTATTGGTATTGGACAAGCAGTTCGTAAACGCGAGATCTATTATATGGCCAGTCGACCCAAAAAATATCATATGATGTTCACGTCGTTTCCAAAACTTGAGTTGAAAATGAGGCAGACGGAGGAATGGATATGTCGAGGTATGTATTAAATTAATAATATATGATGAATAATTAAGCATTACTGGAAACATATATTATTGTGTGTTAAGTTTGCAGATAAATATAAAAAGTAAATTAAGAGTAATTTCAAATATAAAAATATCCGAAAGTCAGTTTACGATGAGATTGGTCGTGAACATTCAGATTTCTACAAAAATGGAGAAGGCATTTTTCGCCCAGATGTTTCTCAAATTCTTTAATTATATTAAAGAAACAAGACTAAAATCAATTCGATACAATAAATATATTTGAAAGTAATATAAGTAGAGAAATTGTGGATAATATAGTTTAACGGAAATAGAATAAAAGAAAAATTTGATAAAAGTAAAACTTTTCTATCCACCTATATTTGATCAGAAGCAAACCGCAAGAAAGGTCAGGTAAGGTGGGTTATACTGATGCACGATGTAAGTTGATTCACAACGTATATTTCAGAAACAATAGCGTTCATTCATTTGCAGGGAGGCTTAAATAAGCATGTGCTGGTGCTATATATGGGTATTTAATCCTTCCTGATTCATTACTGTTTACAAATCGAAGCTCAGCAAATTGAGTAAATTTTAACCAAATTTATGAAAAACGAAAACTTTTATCCCGGTTGGTAAAAACATAATATATATTTTTTTTCGAAGTCAAGTCTACTTGCAAATAAGTTTATGCTTTTGTAATATGATAAATTCGATGTGCGTTTGGGTGTAATAGATATCAGCTTGGAATGTGAAATTGGAGAGTCGAGTTCAAATTCCAGCAGAGTTCGTTACATTCACTTACCCTTGGAAAAAGTATAAATCCATCTTTTGTCCTTCTAGCTATGGTTTTAATAGCAGAACAGACTGGGTCCTATAGCTTTGGTTGGCAATCAGCCTACCGCAGAAAGAAACGGCAAGCTACTGCAGGAAAATCTTCTGCTGACTCAGTCATGAATTGAAAGAGTCATAGTCGCCCAGGCGTGTGTCTTCTTCTTCTTCTTCTTCTTCTTCTTCTTCTTCTTCTTCTTCTTCTTCTTCTTCTTCTATGTGTCTTGTTCCTTCAGGACGTAGGCGATCATGGCCTTCCACGTTTCCTGGTGGCTCTGAGCACGCCTTCTCCTGTTACACCATGCAATCCTCGTTCCGTCATCCACCTGATCAGGTCCTTCAAATATGTTATCCGTTGCTTTCCCCTGTCTCTTTTTCCCCTCTATCTGGCCTGTTAGTATCAGATTCTTCAAGCTCTTCTTCCTCATTGCGTGTCCCAGGAACTTCAGCTGTCTCTTCCTGATGCTCAGTATTAATTTCCTTCTTTTTTTTTCCATCATTTTCAAGACCTCATCATTGCTCACATGCTCGATCCATGATATTCGCAGCATCCTTCTGTAGAACCACATTTCAGTTGCTTCAAGTTTTTCCTTCATCTGTGATGTTAATGTCCAGCATTCACTGCCATACTGAAGGACGGACAGTACTCTCTTCCTAGTTTCTAGCGAAATTGTCCTGTTCCTTAATATTTTATTCAACTTCTGGAATGCTTCCTTCGCCTTCACGTATGGCAATTAACTGACTTAATATGAAAAACTACTATAATTTTCCTTTAACTGAGTCTACTTGCCAAAGATTTGTGAACAATGTGGGTCTACTACTAAGCCTTTGAAAACTTACTTATGTAATGCAAGAAAGATGAAAGCGATATTCTCACTGACACACTAGTGAAAAATCTTCTGTCAATTAAGAAAATGAGCATTGACAAGAAAAATTCGGGTTGGGGAAGAAAGGGAAAACAGAATGGAAAGAACAAAGGGAAAAATAAGGGGGAATGAAAGAAGACACCTGTCAATCAAAAAAATAAAATAAAAAAATAAAGAAGAATTAAAGCCAGTATCTGTATCCTCAGTGAGTGAATTAGACGCACTGCATTTAATTAAAACCAGTATCTGTATCCACAGAGAGTGAATTAGACGTACTGCATTTAATTAAAACCAATATCTGTATCCTCAGAGAGTGAATTAGACGCACTTCATTTAATTAAAACCAGTATCTGTATCCTCAGAGAGTGAATTAGACGTACTGCATTTAATTAAAACCAGTATGTGTACCCTCAGAGAGTAATTTAGACGTACTGCATTTAATTAAAACCAGTATCTGTATACTCAGAGAGTGAATTAGACGTACTGCATTTAATTAAAACCAGTATCTGTATCCTCAGTGAGTGAATTAGACGTACTGCATTTAATTAAAACCAGTATCTGTATCCTCAGAGAGTGAATTATACGTACTGCATTTAATTAAAACCAGTATCTGTATCCTCAGAGAGTGAATTAGACGCACTGCATTTAATTAAAACTAGTATCTGTATCCTCAGAGAGTGAATTAGATGTACTGCATTTAATTAAAACCTGTATCTGTATCCTCAGAGAGTGAATTAGACGTACTTCATTTAATTAAAACCAGTACAAGTATCCTCAGAGAGTGAATTAGACGTACTGCATTTAATTAAAACCAGTATCTATATCATTAGAGAGCGAATTAGACGTATTGCATTTAATTAAAACCAGTACCTGTATCCTCAGAGAGTGAATTAGACGTACTGCATTTAATTAAAACCAGTATCTGTATCCTCAGAGAGAGAATTAGACGCACTTCATTAAATTAAACCAGTACCTGTATCCTCAGAGTGTGAATTAGACGTAAAGCATTTAATTAAAACCAATATCTGTATCCTCAGAGTGTGAATTAGACATACTGCATTTAATTAAAACCAGTACCTGTATCCTAAGAGAGTGAATTAGACGTACTGCATTTAATTAAAACCAGTACCTGTATCCTCAGAGAGTTAATTAGACGTACTGCATTTAAAACCAGAAACCAGTATCATCAAAGAGTGTATTAGACGGACTGTATTTAATTAAAACCAGTATCGGTATCCTCAGAGAATGAATTAGACGTACTGCATTTAATTCAAACCAGTATCTGTATCCTCAGAAAGTGAATTAGACGCACTGCATTTAATTAAACCAGTACCTGTATCCTCAGAGAGTGAATTATACGTACTGCATTTAATTAAAACCAGTATCTGTATCCTCAGAGAGTGAATTAGACGCACTGCATTTAATTAAAACTAGTATCTGTATCCTCAGAGAGTGAATTAGATGTACTGCATTTAATTAAAACCTGTATCTGTATCCTCAGAGAGTGAATTAGACGTACTTCATTTAATTAAAACCAGTACAAGTATCCTCAGAGAGTGAATTAGACGTACTGCATTTAATTAAAACCAGTATCTATATCATTAGAGAGCGAATTAGACGTATTGCATTTAATTAAAACCAGTACCTGTATCCTCAGAGTGTGAATTAGACGTACTGCATTTAATTAAAACCAGTACCTGTATCCTCAGAGAGTGAATTAGACGTACTGCATTTAATTAAAACCAGTACCTGTATCCCCAGAGAGTGAATTAGACGTACTGCGTTTAATTAAAGCCAGTATCTGTATCCTCAGAGAGTGAATTTGACGTACTGTATTTAATTAAAACCAGTATCTGTATCCTCAGAGAGTGAATTTGACACACTGCATTTAATTAAATCCAGTATCTGTATCTTCAGAGAGTGAATTATACGTAGTGTATTTAATTAAAGCCATTATCTGTATTATCATGGAGTGAATTAGACGTAGTGCATTTAATTAGAACCAGTATCTGTATCCTCGGAGAGTGAATTAGACGTACTCTATTTAATTAAAACCAGTATCTGTATCCTCAGAGAGTGAATTAGACGCACTGTATTTAATTAAAACCAGTATCTGTATCCTCAGAGAGTGAGTAGATATATATTTACTCATTAGTGTACATTCTTGTTTTTGTTTTTTTTTTATTGATTCATATAATATGTTGGCTACATTTAAGCTCACTATTTACATTCTTAAACCATTGCATCAATTTGTTCTCCATCAACATGCCCTACTGGGTGTATCAATGTGCCTCAGAAGAGAAACAGTTTGATGCATTTAATATGCTGTCATAAAGGTATAATATTATGAAAAGTCTGCATTCTGTTCGTTTCAAACTGCATTCACCAAATAACCACCATACTGGCTTAAGTATTTGTCAATTTTCAGCTCAGTCATTGGGATTGTTGTTGTTTAGCGTCAATTAGGAAAATCGGAACCCGACTTACTCTATTTGTTCTCTATTCCAAACGAACGATTTATTTTTTATTTATGGTTGCCTTTTAAAAAGGAAACAATTTAATAAAAACAAATATTCGTTTATCATTTTGCCTTTATTTATGCTTTTGTTTGTTCTGAAGGTGTCAGGTAAGTGTAGCACACCTAACAAAAGAACAGTCACACTCCTTGAGTTAGTTTGTCCACTTCTACGTGGCACTCAACTCGCAGCTGTGACTCATATAAGCTGTTTGTATTTAACAGCCACCATTGCTTTGACTGGTAGGATTAACCCGAGGCAGCTGACAGCTTTCAAACCCGCAGTGAGTTATCCAGAGGCGTATCTACAAAAATAATATGCCTAACAACCAATATTTACCTGACTGTATCTGAATATAAGTTCAAAAATACAAGTAGGGCTTGTTAATCGTTTAATTAAAGTAATGTCACTACATGAAAATTATAACTAAAGCTTTCACTGGAGTAAACTAGTCTAGAATGCGTTTAACAACAGGGTTTTTTTCAATTGTTTCCTCTTTCTACGGTCCGCAAGGCTTTAACACTTGCATTTTTACATAACTGATGTTAACAGTTTAACAATCTCATTATCCCAATACTTCTTATCTATGATAATCAAAGAAAGCTCATCTCTTTCCAGGAGTCACGTCGTATTCTGCAGCTTTGTTTTTTTAGCAGTTCCGACCTTGCAATAGAGTCTATAGATGTTTCTTTCTTCTCACCGATTAAGCAAGAACCCATCTTTCTGTTATCAACGCACTGATTATAACTAATTTATAATACAAGGTGTCTATAAAGTCCCAATATCATTACAAGTATTTATTGCTCATAAGTCATATGACATAGGGTATTGCAGTTTTTTTTGTTTTTTTGTTGTTGTTTTTTTTTGTTGTTGTTTTTTTTTTTTTTTTTTTTTTGTAGAATGTTGTACACATATTCAAGTTTTCTTTACATTTGGTCTAATGATGTTAAGAGACTTCTGGACACACATTTCCCTGGAAGATGGATTGGCCGAGACGGACCAATCGCATGACCACCTAGCTCTTCTGATCTTAACCCTGTATTTTTTCCGTTAGGGGTACGTCAAGGATCGTGTCTACCAGACTCCTGTTCATGGTCTTGTCACACTTACTAGACGTATTGTTGAAGTTGTCCAACCAGTTGACGTTGATATGCTGCAGTGCGTATGGAAGGAGATTATGAGAGCAACTAAAGGTGCACATATGGAATGTAGTCAATAGAAGCTATAAATGTAAGATCGAGGAGATGTACATCATTTTACAAAAAAAACTGCAATATTCTATGTCATATGGCTTCTTAGCAATAAATGATTGTAATGGTACTGTGATTTTATGGACACACTGTACATTACTTTATGCGATTATTTTCATTCATGATAAAATATCAATATACGATAACATTGATATTTTCATAAAAAGAATTAAAGATTAATACAAGTTCTTTTTGCATCATCTATTACTTATTATCAAAAACAGCTGAACTTCATATTAATCTTATATTACACTGAAACATTGATATTTCATTTATTTCTAATATGCGTACCTTTAAAGAAAGTAATAAATGAAGCAAAAAGAACTTATATTAATCTTTAATCCTTGTTTATGAAAATATCAATTTTATTGTATATTGATATTTTATCATGAATGAAAATAATTGCATAAAGCAATATACAGGGTGTCCATAAAATCACAGTACCATTATAAGTATAATTTATTACAAGTATTTATTGCCCAGAAGCCATATTATTACAGATTCAAAAAGATATTTAATCTCAGAACTATATGAATATCAATACAATTATACTTTAGAATATTTCAAAGTTATTTTATGGAATAAGCCAAATTTTATGCGTAGACTTCTAGGAAATTTTTAAGGAATTTCCCGTAATTCTTTTGCGGCTTCTGGAGCATTTTTTAATTTTATTTTACAGACGTAAAACCACCGGAGCCAAGTTTAAGATGTTCAAAACATTTCCATTGCCCTGCAGGTAATTAAAGATATATGTATTCATCTCATGTATAAAACATTTGATTGTTGTCCAAGGATTCAATTTTGAGACTCAAATTTTCGAAAGAAATTGATTTTTATTTTCAAACTTCGCTTAAATTTGTTTGGATGATTTATTAGTACAAAATCTGAAAAACACTTCAGACAGAGTGAAAACTACATCAATATGTTTCTTCGACAATTTAACTAATGAATCTTAAAAATAAAATATTTTAATTTGATAAATATTAGCTTTAGCCGAGACTGATAGAAAACTATATTTTTAAAATTTTATGCACTTATTTACTAAGCATAGGTTAGATGCAGTATAAGTTCAAAAGTAGGACACACCCAGTGAGGATAGAACTTATTACTCCGTCATAAGTGATCTAGCGAATAAAGCTTGTTATCCATTACATTACGTCGAAGTGTCCGTGTAATAGTTTATATATATATATATTGGATTGGTAACTAAGTTCCCGCCGTTTTTTGATTAATTTCATTAAAGGTTTATTAAAAATAATAACTAATTAATCAATACTGTATTGTTTAGGACTTATTTCTAACGTTTAACAAGATTTTCAATACCTCGTTGATAGAAATCACCCGATTTCGACTCGAAAAATTGATCCAACCAAGCTCTCAATTCTGCATCAGCACTGAACGAAACTCCGCGCATAGCATTTGAAAAAAATCAAAAGAAGTGGAAATCCGTTGGTGCCAAATTAGGAGAGTACCAATCACGAGCAATTCTTTCAGCTATAACACCCTCTCCATACACAGCACAAATGTAGCAGGCAGCTTTTGTGGCTTCTTGATTAAAAGCAAAGAGAAGGAGGTGCCGAAAATGTTCATTTTTCTTAACTTGACTTTGCATTTTCATGATCCAAAATAAATAAAATTTAACTAAAATTAACTCGAAAAAAAAAATGATTCCAAAATAATTCAAAAATAGATTTCTCGAGAAAAATAGATTTTAAAATTTAAAAAACGGCGGAAACTTAGTTACCAACCTAATATATGCAACCCCAATATCTGTCATTGATAAACTAAGGGCTTATTCTTTTTTTTTAGGCATGCAATGCTGTGATAAACACTGTGTAGACACGGTTACCCTTGCAAGTTAGGTAAGTGAATTTGTTTTGGGAATTATGAAAATGTTTTGAACAAGATACCTGGAAATTTTTAGTTTACTGATCTAAACATATTTTTATACTAAATTCTGCGTGCTATTATTGATAATATCAAATTCTATACGAAATCTCTAATATATTATCTCTGTTTCTATATCTGTATTTGCTTTCAGTGAACCAAAATTTTAATAATTTTTCAATTCTTGTAATTATCTTGTAAATTCTCATTCTTTTGTTTAATCTTTTTTTTTTCATTTCGAATACACCGGCTGATAGGGCCTTGTTATGTATTATTATTATTATTATTATTATTATTATTATTATTATTATTATTATTATTATTATTATTATGTCATTTTTCATCATATTTCGATTTCTGCTTTGGTCTCACTACCAACCAAGTCTGCGGGGAGACCTAAGGCAGGTCGTGGCGTGTTGTTATGACTCCATTTCATGTTTTTCTATCTTCCCTATCATCCCTAGCATTACATAGATAAAGTTTTCCTTAGTGTGTGGGCTGTACTTAATAAGACAATTTTTTGTATATCTCTTAAGCTGGGGTTTCCAGGGATTCTTTCAATGTGTTGTTTTGTTCCATTTTTTATCATTCCAAGTGCACCTACTATCACTGGCACAACTCTTGTTTTCAATTTGCACATTTTTTTCTATTTCAATTTCCAGGTCTTTATATTTTGACAGTTTTTCAAATTCCTTGATTGCTATGTTACAATCCGCTGGACAAGCCATATCAATTAATAGACAAGTTTTCTCCTTCTGGTTTTTAACAATAATGTCTGGCCTGTTTGCTTCAATTTTTCTGTCTGTGTAGATGGTGTAATCCCATAGAATGGTTACATCTTCTATTTCTGTAACCGGTGCTGAGTGATGTTCATCCCAGTGTTTGTTTACAGATTTTCCATAATGTTTGCACATTGTCCAATGTAAATATTGCCCAACTCTATCGTGGCGATTTTTATATTCATTTGGAGCAAGCACAGAACAGCCTGAGATTAGGTGGTCTATTGTTTCTTGGTGTTTATCACAAAACCTGCATTTTGGATCCATATTATTATGCATAATATTTGCCTGAAAGTTTCTAGTGAAAAGACGTTGGTCTTGTGCTGCAAGAATAAAGCCTTCAGTTTCAGACTTTAATCTAGATGCACGTAACCATCGATGAGTATTAACTTTGTCAACATTGGATTTATTGGCACGTTCTGGATATTTTTTGCCGCAATAGTTGGTTCTTGGCTTCTGTTTTGCTTTTCTACAGAATCTACTAACTGTAAATCTTGTTTGTATTTACTGCCTTCTTTTATTATTGAATATTTTTTCTTTCTTTCTTCATGTTGCCTTACTAATTGTATCATCCAATCCTTTGTTATTTCTATGTATGTTAGTAAGCCAATAGTTGTTGTCTTGTATGAAAATTCCAGCTGAATAAGATCTCTTCCACCTTCTTTAGGAGGTATGTATAGACGGGCTACATCAGCCTTTGGATGGTGCATCTTATGCTTAGAAAGAAGCTTTCTTGTTTTAGAATCCATTCGCCTGATATCGTTTAGAGTTCAGTTTAAGATGTTGAAGCTATATTGAACAACTGAGATTGCAAGGCTATTAATGGCCATAACTCTGTTCTGAGAATTCAATTCAGTTTTTAATATCATTCGTAGCCTTCTATAGTACTCTTTACGCACTGTTTTCACTCTCATTTACACCTAGGTATTTATAAGCTTCTTCTGGTTTCAATTCTTTTATTGTTACAGCAGGGTCTAAGCTAATTGAGGATGTTTCTTGTATTGATCCACGTAAAACTGTAGCTTTAGCACATTTATTCAAATTGAATTTCATTCCAATGTCTTCGCTGAAGCATTTTACAGTTTGCAGAAGACCTTCCAGCTCATTATCATTCTTAGCATATAACTTTAAGTCATCCATGTAAAATAGATGGCTCATTTTCTTTTGGCCTATTTTATAACCACATTCTGTCTTATTAAGTTGACTGGTTAGTGCTATTAATGATATGCAGAATAGTAAGGGAGATAAAGAATCACCTTGAAATATACCTCTTTTGATGTTTATTTAATCAGACTTATAAGTTCCATTTATATGATTGAGGTAAAGGGTTGTTTTCCATATAGACATGCACTGTTTGATGAAATTGATGATGACGGGCGATATCTTGTATATATTTAAAGTCTTTAAAATCCATGGATGTGGCACACTATCGAATGCCTTTCGATAATCTATCCAGGCAGTACTAAGATTTTTCTTTGTACTGTAGCAGTTTTCCAGGATCATTTTGTTAATTAGCAATTGGTCTTTACATCCATAACAGCCACGTTTGCACCCTTTTTGTTCAAGCGGTATCATGTCATTTCTTTCTAAGAATAAATATGTCTGTTTTGTTAAAATAGATGTTAATAGCTTATATGTTGTCGGAAGACATGTAATTGGTCTGTAGTTTTTCGGGTTGTTTGTGTCACCATTCTTGGGTAGAAGAAATGTAATTCCTTTGGTCATCCATGCAGGAATTTTAGTGGGATCGTCAACCATTTCTTGAAGTTCTTTGGCTAGTTTTTTATGTGCTGTATTTAAATAATATAGCCAAAAGTTAGGAATTTTATCTATACCTGGGAATTTCCAATTGTGTGCTTTTTTTAGTGCAAATTTAACATCATCTTCTGTAATTCCAGCCCATGTCTGTTCTGGTTTATTTTTCATTCGTTCTATCTATTATTATTATTATTATTATTAACCATTCACGCAAAGCAAAGTAATTGTTGTAGAGGTACATCCTATCCTACCCCATAATGGATATGGTCCAGTCTATAAAAGACTGTGATTGCATTCGTCACTAGACGGGCAACGCTCGTGGTTGACGGCTTTGCGCACTGTCGAGCCCTCTGCCATCGGGCGGAGAGCATTGACCCAGTCGTGACTACGCCGAATAAATCTCTTCTACTCTGTCTTCAGTGTTAAGTATTATTCTTACACTATTCCTTTCCCTGATATTCCTTCCCAGGATATATCAGAAATAAAGCCGCTAAGGCTCAATAGTAAATGTAAAAGAATATAAGAAAAGGATTATTAAGGGGATAGAAAAAATAGGATTAAGACGACAGTAGATAATGATTGAAATTGTATTTGTATTTTTAAAGATCAAAGTTGACTAGAAAGTGTGGAGCCTAAATAGAATTCCAAATGCATAAAGAGCGCGAGAAGAAACTATTAGCATAGAACTTACGGTTACATATAACAATTTCAACTGCAAAGTTGAAATTGTTATATGTTAGAGCATAGCTGACCGCAAGTTCGGCTCCAAGGACTATTGGCGGATATGCAAACGGGTGCTGAACAACTGCAAATCCTCTATACCTCCTTTAATCCATGAATTTGAGGTTCTCACGTCATCTGCGGACAAAGCATCCAACTCCACATTTGACTCATCTGGAGTATGCTCACCCGACTTCCCCATTAGAACTGAGGCCAAACTACACGACGTATATATTACCCCGAAGGTAGTATCCCGAGTAATTTCAAAACTTGACCCCCATAAGGCGAGCGGTGACGACGGAATCCCGGTGATAGTCCTTAAGAGGTGCGCTCCTGAACTCTCCCCTGTCCTCTCTAAACTATTTAACGACTGCCTTTCTGCTTCCTGTTTTCCTGCATGCTGGAAGTTCTCTTCAGTCTTTCCTGTATTTAAGAATTGTAGTGAACCCTCGGACCCATCCAACTATCGCCCTATCAGTCTTCTACCGATATTCGGGAAAGTGTTCGAGGCCATAATCAATGCTGAAATAGTTCAACATCTCACTGCCCACAAACTCTTCTCTGACAGGCAATATGGATTCCGCTTTGCCAGGTCCACTGCCGATATGCTAACAACCGTTACGGAGTACATGCTCCAGACCCTCGATGAATCAGGCGAGGCTCGTGCGGTTGCTCTGGACATCTCCAAGGCTTTTGACGGGGTCTTGCGCTCTGGCCTTCTTTGCAAACTGCGGGGTTACGGTATTACCGGACGCCTGCTTGACCTAATCCAATCTTTTTTAAACAACCGCAAAATGAAGGTCGTTTTGAATGGGCATGCCTCTTCATCCTACAGCACGAATGCTGGTGTCTCCCAGGGCTCTATCCTGGGCCCGACGCTCTTCCTTATTTTCAACAACCACCTCCCAGATGAGATCAAGTCCCAAGTAGGCATCTACGCAGATGACACCACAATATACTCCCGCATCACTAAGAAACCTGGCGTGGTGGACAGACATAATCTCGCTGCTGACCTTGAACGGGATCTACACTCTGTGGTGAATTGGGGCAAGAAGTGGCTTGTCAATTTCAATGCATCTAAGACCAAGCTGTTGTCTGTCAACCATCACAGGCAACCTCTCCTGCCTCCCATAAGCATGGACCAAGCGACCCTCCCTGAGTGCAAAACACTGCGCCTCCTCGGCCTTACCCTCTCTTCTGATCTCAAAAGGAACCACTACATCGAATCCATAGCTAAATCCACTGCTAAGAAGGTTGGGTCACTGTGTCGATCCAGGATGTTTTTTCCGCCTGAATCCATCCTGTATAGATAAAAGTCTACCATTCGACCGTGCATGGAGTACTGCTGCCATTTATAGTCAGGCGCCCCTGCCGTTCTCCTCAGTGTTCTCGATAGGCTCCAAAGGAGAGTCAGTAACGTGATAGATGCTGACTTGGCGGCTCGACTACAGCCACTTCCCCACCGACGAAATTAGGCCTCCCTTTGTCTGTTCTATAAATACTTTCATGGCTTCTGCTCAGACGAACTTAAGTCACTGGTGCCTCCTCAACAGGTGTTTACTCGTGCAACCAGAATGGCAACTGGATCCTACCCATTCACAGTTAGGTTAACCAAATGCAGACGACAATTCTACTCCTGCAGCTTCTTCTCTCGCACTTCCCGCTTGTGGAACTCGCTCCCATATTCTTGCTTTCTTGACGGCTACAACCTCCAGAAATTTAAATGCAATGTCAACACTCATCTACTAACCACTCGACCCTATCTCTTCCCCCACCCCGTATATCCTTCCCATTCACCCCACCCTTGAAACTGTCAACACACCTGCATTCTCATCTTTCTTTTGCTCCTTTCTAATTGGCTTGTACTCCTCTTCTCTCTCTTCTAATTAATCTTCTTTCAGTTATGTAACCCCCCGCACATCAGTGGCATCTCCGCCTTGCTCGGGGTGAAATGATAAAAAAAAAGTGATGAGAAATTGCCGCCAAACTAGTAGTACCCTTAAATTCATAAAATCTAGGTATCATAAAGGAAAGTTCATCAGAACAATTATCATGAAAATATTTTAGAATAAGCACAGTGAAGCTACGCTTCAACAGTGGAAAACTGAGTGATGCCAAAACGCCAGGTCAGAGCCAATAATATTGCTGATTCTACTTTGGATTTTATCAAGAACCTCTAAATACATATATGGCAACAATATTCAGTACACGGACGAATGGTAAACGTATAAATGTGTAAGATAGATACTGGCGAGAAAAATTGTCACGCGCGGCATAGCGAACCAACTTTCCTAAGAAACGTAGAAATTGATTCAACATAATCCTCTTTATATCATCGGAAAAATTTATACATCAGCATCAGCCATGATGATGGAAGGCAAAAAGATTCTCTAAGATGATAAAAAGAAAGTTTAGTTATGGAGACATTAAAATTAAAAAAGCCATTTCTTACCCCCAGTTAACAACATATTTTAGGTCAGTTTTTAGATCAGCTGCTAATTTGACCTTATTGAACTGATAAGATTTACTATTAAGACAGGAGTAAATAGTACTGCTAATTTTAAATATTAATTTGATATGCGCAATATTTCTTTTCAGGTGTTGACAAATTCAATGATATAAGTAGATATTTAGTTCTAATCTAATCTTTCTGGGGTTATTTATATTTATGAGGATTGTGGCTTTGGAGGAAATAGAAACAGTTCTAGAATTGCATACGATATACAAAGTGAGATCGAAAATTTTTTGACTAATTCTAACAATATGGTGCAGATGGTAAAAGCATCAGCAAGGAATTATATATTGAAACTGACTGGCTTGTTTTAAAAATCGGTTATTCAAAAAAGAATGAAATAGAACTGTTAGTTCCAGATTAATGTTTAATGTGTTATGGCGATTTTCTAAGCGCAGTTTAGGTGTGTGACAAGGACGAAAGTAAGGGACACCATTACACCACATCGAGGGGAGTTTACTAAATGGGTTATGACTGAAAACACTTCTGTCTTGCCTCTGTGCAGGTTTGGGATGTGGTGGGGTGCTGGCGCGTATGTATATATATTATTTTCTAAACATATACTGTTAAATATAAGAGACAATGAATGTCTATTATGTTTAATCATGAGTCGTTGTAAACGTCGTATTTTGGCTTTAATTTCAGTTGAAAATAAAGACAAAAATTCTCCAACATTTGGATAATTTTTTATTAATTTGTTTCTAAGCTTTCGGCTCACATGAGCCATGTTCAGAGAGGTTATTAAGACGGTAACACAATGACATCCACCATCAGCGACGATTTTATTTTGTGTTGACTTAAAACTCCGCTCGGCAACTGCAATAGTTACCAATACTAACAGACGCAGTTCGCAAATTTGCAATGCGGTTCTATGACGTCACACAGCGTGATCGCGCGAAATGACGTCAGAACCATATATTCAAATGTTTAGAACGGCTAATGATTAAACATAATAGACATTCATTGTCTCTTATATTTAACAGTATATGTTTAGAAAATTATTTGCTGCCTCGATACACTATATATATATATATATATTAAGCCTATATAACACAATATATATATATATATATATATATAGTGTATCAAGGCAGCATATATATATATATATATAGTGTATCGAGGCACCATATATATATATATATATATATATATATATATATATATATATATAAGTAGATATTTACCCCGTCTCCTCATGATGTAACAAAAAATTCGTGTTGACTGTGGGGACCCAAGCGCGTACACCGGGAGGCCAGGGTAAAAATTGCCCAGACTTGCAACCGTCAGTTGAGCTGGCATCAGTATGACCTCTCTAGTGCAATGAGTGGGGAAGGGATTTTAGCCGTGGACAGCTGCTCCCTGGGACCGGGCACTTCTTAGTATTTTGTTTTTCTCCCCTGCGTCTCTGACACAACTGAGAGATAACCCCAACCCGGCATGCGCCAGGTAAATATATGAATATATGTCTATTTTCACATTTGTTTCTATGTATTTGTTCCTCCTCATGATTATTATTAATGAAAATATTTTGTCGTTTTTTGTTTTGTTTTTTCTTTTTCAGTTTTTCCTCCTTATCCAAATGAACGCAACATTTGTGGTGATATTCATTTTAAATAATATTGTAACATAATCTTACTATTAATAATATCTTAATATTATCTCTGTCACTTATAATTAATTGTCATTATCTTTATCATCTACACTGGTAGATAGTATGTTTGCGTTTGTGTAATTTATCATAAACCTCAGAACAGTAAATTATTTATTCGATAACAAAACGCAAATTAAAATAATAAGCTGAATTGAAATTTCATGAAAAAATCCTTTGAGCATATCTTATAAGTGGGCCCTGAAAAGATCTCGGTCCGACCCAATTTTAAAAAATCAATACTTCAAAGACCAAAGTGGGTCGGGCCAAGACATTTTTATTACCCCCTCATACATTACTACTTATTTAAATATATTCAATAACTACTTAATGAAAAGGTTATAATAAAAACATTTAGTTTAAAACTCTTAAAAAAAGGCGTAAATACAATTTTATACCGTGGATTTACAACATATTTAGGTAAATTTTTGTTTTAGGACCCGAAGGCCTTTACCCCTTCAAATCTTTCCACAACATCCCTATTTCCGTGCAAATGTATATGCTGAACGCAAATCGATAATTGTTTATTGAAGAAACCTTCCTTTTTTTCATTTTATCGAGAAGAAATATATGGAACTTCTTGTCGCTGTTTATCTCACCCCCTAACCACGGTTAGAAAATGTTATTCACTGCAGACTGACTTCACGCGTAGATTTCCTATTTTTCGGTTTTTTACTTCCATTTTGCGATTAATACGCGGAAAATGAGTTCTGAAACCCAACAAATCGCGGAGTAATTGCTAAAAAAGGGAGTAAATAGAACGAATTTAGTATCCTACGCCTCAAGTCATTCAGCGGTTAATCAGATATAAGAACGGTGGTAAGGGGTGAGATATAGTCCCATTTATTTCTTGCCGATAACATGAAAAGAAGGTACGTTTCTTCTATAAACAATTATCGATTTGAGTTCAGCATATACATTTGCACGGAAATAGGGATGTTTTGGAAAGATTTGAAGGGGTAAAGGCCTTCGGGTCCTAAAACGAAAATTTACCCATATTTAAAAGGAATACTTTAATATTTTTTTAAATTCTTATTTCTTTCAGTTTGTCCAACTTGCCCATTTAAATACCAATGTAACAAGGCTACAAGTTGCACTCTGAGTAAGTAACTGTCAAAATACTTTCTTATTTCAATTTTATTAAATATTATACTTTGAAAAATAAAAAAAAATTACTGATCATGAATAGAAAAGCTCACTACAATTCCGTGATATCAGTATTTTCAAAATAATTTTGAATTATTTATGCGTGTGTATCTGGGAAGTGTTCTAACAGAGGAAGGAAAGTGCAATACGGAAATTCAAGGGGATATTGGCATGGCCAAAGATGCATTCCAGAAACTGAGTAGAGTATTAAGAGACAGGAAAATCGCGCTGGAAATAAAGAAGAAAGTACTAGGTTGTTATGTGATGTCTTTCCTTCAATATGGCAGTGAATGCTGAACAATTTCATCAAGGATGAAGGAAAGACTTGAAGCAACCGAAATGTAGTTTTACAGAAGGATGCTGAGGATACCATGGACGGAACACGCGAGCAATGACAAAGTTTTGAACAGGATGGATGCAAAAAGGAAACTGATACTTAACATTAGGAAAATACAGTTGAAGTTTTTGGAAGATGTCATGAGGAAGGAGGGCTTGGAAAACCTGATGCTTACGGGGTGGATAGAGGGGAATAACAGAAGAAGGGGTAAGTAGAAGTGGAGGGCCATGATCTCCTACGTCCTGAAGGGACACGACACATAGAAGAAAAATGTAATTGCCGATTTTTGTAAATATAGACGTCCGTACACGATGTTACCAAAAACTAACAGCGATAATTATAGTAATTTAAAATTTATTCGTCATTTTCAAACATTTCCCCAATGAACGTCTTCGTAAGTACGTATTTTAAACTCAATAAAATATTAGAATAGTTGAAATACTTAAAAATTTTAAGATTACTGGTTAATTAAAACTTCTATTAAGATTCGTCACTTTCTTTGAGACGCCCCTTAAATTGATATTCTTAACCTTAGTATTGTGAATTTTGTCTGTGAGGTTTCTTCTTGGTTAAAAACCGAAATCGATGCTTTTGTACCTCTTCAGAAATACCATGTAAAATGAAAATCTTCTCCAGGGTTCACACCGGCCTGTTAAGTCGCTATTGGTTACAAAAATTACTTTTTCAAATTATACCAGCGTGATAGTTCCGATCACAACAGATGTCTATTTGTGTATGCATGTAATAATTGTAAACGTGTCCTCAATGGGGCTAGGTCTTTGTTTGCTGATAGAATGAGGCGCTGTATAGCTGAAGTACTAAGGAGATGGTTAAATGTTTATTGAATTGGCCTTGTGTCAAACATAACCAAACTCCCTACAACTTAAGGGCTTATCAGAAGGTCATCAGAAGGTGGAAGATTGAAATGTAGAATGTGTGGAAGAATAAAAGTATTTCGTTTGTATATTCAAAGTAGAATTTTATTAACAGAACAGAATAACATCAATTTGTAAATTTAAATGTTCAAGAAAAATGTACGTAGTTAAATGTTCCTGAGAAATAGTAGTAAGGAATTAAGTATATCCAGAGCTTGTAGTCGTAAGTAGCAGAATGCGTGTAGGTAGAAAGATTAACAGGTTACTAATAAAGTCTGTGTTCCTTTCTTTTTATGGCCGGCGAGAAAGTGAAAAGGAAGATGAAACAAATTTTACTTATCGGACATTAATTTTAGGAGTCAGTTGAAGTGCCTTTTTTTTTAATCACATCACCCTAAGCAAGGCGGTAAGTCCACTGGTGTGCAGGGGGCTACGTAAGAGTGAATAGATTGGAAAAGAGAAAGCCGGAAACCACATCCTAAACAGGGAACAAGGGATGAGCCTCTACACCTGTTCAATAGACGTGGGTGGAGTGTGAACCGGGCGATAGTTCAGTCTATCTACTCCAATTGAAAAAAAAAATACAAAAGAAAAGAAAAGTGAAAAGATTGGAAAAGAGAAAGCCGGAAACCACATCCTAAACAGGGAACAAGGGATGAGCCTCTACACCTGTTCAATAGACGTGGGTGGAGTGTGAACCGGGCGATAGTTCAGTCTATCTACTCCAATAGTTCAGTCTATCTACTCCTTATTGTTGTTGTTGTTGTTGTTGTGGTCGTCGTCTTCTTTGTTGACTGCGAGAATGTGGAGGATGGAGAAGAAGTAAAGAAAAATAGCACACGGGAAATAGGAGAAAGAATGTGTGTGGGGACTTTATGTCCGGGTCGGCAGATTAAAATTTCTTTAGTCACATCTTTCGGTTTCGTCTCTAATTTCTGTTCCCATCTGACTGATTCTGACTTTCTTTGTGTTTTTATAGCCATTTAGTTTTTCATACTGGATTGATAACTTTCCTCTCAGTTTTGCAAATCGCTTCCTTTCATTAGTTAGAATATTAATTTAACATCGGATCATGAAATCCGGTTTCGTCCTTTTCTTTTAGTACAGGCTCAATCCTTTTCCTATTTGTCAAAATTAGGATTTCATGCGTAATTGTGATTTTTTGTAAAAGTGAGGAGAAGAGAGTTGCTTTTAATTTCGTTGTCACTACATGGCCTCTGTCTCCCATGACTACTGGCTGTTTTGTAATAGTGCACTAAATAAGCGTAAGTTCTACTCTCTTCACTCAATTTGAAATGTTAGTATCTTCTTCTTCTTTTATATGCCATGTTCTTTCAGGACGTAGGCGATCATGGCTTTCCACATCTCCCTGTCCCTAGTGGCTTTTAGCACGCTTTCTCCTGTTGCACCATGTAGCCTTCGTTCCGTCATCCATCTGATCAGGTCCTTCAAATGTGTTATTCGCTGTTTTCATCTGTCTCGTTTTCCCGCTATCTGGCCTGTTAGTAACAGATTCTCCAAGCCCTCCTTCCTCATTGCATGTCCCAGGAACTTTAGTTGTCTCTTCCTGATGCTCAGTATTAATTTCCTTTTCGTCTCCATCCTTTGAATCATATTTCAGCTGCTTCAAGTTTTTCCTTCATCTTCGAAGATATTGTCCAACATTCACTGCCATATTGAAGAACCGACATCACATAGCAATCCAGTACTCTTCTCTTTGTTTCTAGTGAAATTGTCCTGCTTCTTAATACTTTACTCAACTTCTAGAATGCTTCTTTCGTCATGACAATTCGCCTTCGGATCTCAGTGTCGCACTTTCCGTCTTCTGTTAGAACACTTCCTAGGTATTAAAATTTCTGTACCTGCTTGATTTTAGAGTCCCTCACCTGTAATTAGCATTTTGGGCTGCCATTTTTGCTGATGACCATACATTCGGTTTTCTTGCAGTTTATTTGTAGTCCTTTCTTGTCACTCTCTTCAGCTACCTTCTGTAGGAGGACTTGTAGTTTTTTCTGTGTCTGCTATCAGCACTGTATCATCTGCGTACCTTATACTGTTTAAATTGTGGCCTCCGATGACGAATCTTGACATAACTTGTAGGGTTCTCACAATAGTCTCGCTGTATAAGTTGAATAGATCCGGTGAAAAGATGCATCCGTGTCTTACGCCCCTTTCAATTGCTGAATAAAATTGCTGAATTCGTTGCCTGTCCTTATGCAGGCAGTTTGCTGCTAGTAGAGATTCTTGATTTTTCTTAGGTCTTTCCCAAATATGTCGAAGCTGCCAAGCATCTCCATCAATTCTTTATGGCGTATTTTGTCAAAAGCCTTTGCATAATCAATAAAACATAGGTACAAATTCTTCTTCAGTTGTATTGCCCTTTCAGAGAGCATCCTAATCATAAATATGACCTTCCTTGTTCCATTATCTTTGACGAAACCGCACTGTTCTTGTCCTATCTCTGGTCTGATTCTGCTTCTCGCTCTATTCATCAGGATTCAGACGATCAGTTTTGTTACATGTCTCATTAAACTGATGGTTCTGTAGAATTCGCACTCGTTTTCTCCTGGCTTCTTAGGCAGCGCTATGAAGATCGACTTGCTGAGATCATCTGGTATTACACCACTATTATAGATTTTATTTATTATTTCTGTAATTTTCTCTATGCCAAATTCTTCCAGGGCTATCAGCAGCTCTATGCCTATGCCATCTGGTTTCGCTGCTTTGTTTCTGTTCAGTTTTGCTATTGCAGATTCCACTTCAGACTTTAATATTTCTGGTCCGCCCACATCTTTGTGTATTATCGGTTGCTCTCTCTTGTCGTAGAAAGATATTTTATATATTCTTCCCATCGATGCAGTATTTCCTCTTTCTCCAATATGATTGCTCCATCCTTGGATTTTATACATCCTGTTGAAGAGCAGGTTTTTTCCTGTAAGTTCTTTTATTTCTTTATAAACTGAGCAGACATAATTCCTGCTCAGTTTTTCTACTTCTGCGCATTTGTCATTGAGCCATTCCTTTTTAGCCTGTCTGCATTTTCTCCTTATTTCCTTGTGTAGTTCCCTGTACTCCATTCCATGTCTTGATATCATTTTCTGCTTAGATTGTGTTGATCGTAAATTCTCTTCAAACTCTATTCTTGACTCATCTATAATATCATTTCCTGATTTTCTGCTTAGAGCTGAGTTTTGTTGAGTGATATGCATATAAATCTACCCATGGTTTCTGCTATAATAGCCAATCTGAATCCCCACAAAGCACCTGCACTTGATAGTATCCCTGTAATAGTCCTTAAGTAATGTGCTACCGAAATGACTTGTTCTCTCTAAACTTTACAACGAACGCCACTCTGTCTCTTACTTTCCTGTTTGTTTTAAATCCCTTCTGTTGTTCTAGTTTTTAAGAATTTATGAAAACTGTCTGATCGTTTTAACTAACAGCCTATTATATTTTAACCCCTTTTTGGTAAACCACTAGAGTTTCTACAGATGGATGCTGAGGATACCATGGACTGAGCACACAAGCAATGACGAGGTTTTGGAGATGATGGACACAAAAAAGAAACTGATACTTAACATCAGGGAAATAAGCTGAAGTTTTTGGGACATGTAATAAGGAAAGAGGGTTGGAGAACCTGATGCTCAAAGGTCGGATAGAGGGACAAAGGAAAGCAACGTAAGACATACCTGATGGAATTGAACAGATGGATGGTAGAGTGGGATTGTGTGGAATTACTTAAAAAGAGCAACAAGGGATAGAAGAAAGTGGAGGACCATGATCGCCTACGTGCTGAAGGGACACGGCACATAGAAGAAGAAGAACTAGAGGCCCTAATCAATTAGAAATTGGTTAAGCATCTCATATCGCTGTGAACCGACGCTCGGGCGCCTGGTCGTTGATGGCTTCGATTCAGTAGCTGGTCTGCAAGTCGACTATTTCGGTGTTCTTCCCCGCCCACGCTGTGAATTTTTATCTAAAGGAAGTCACGCTGAAATCTTTCTAGCTGTCTTTTCACCAAGTTGAACCAGACTGAACGCGCACACATCTGGGTTAATAAAAACGGCACCAAAAATAAACTGAATGACACCTGAATAAGTTGCGGAAAGTCTTTATATACAAACAAAAACAAAGAAAAAAATAGAATATAACAATCGCCAATCTCTTATCTCTACGGAACGGAAGTTTCGTCCAAGAGAACGTTTTTCTTCTTAACATTAATTCGAGCTTTTGATTGGTAATGTCAATTCACTTTAATCGGAGTTTTCAAGTTTGTGATGATTCAAAAATGTCTTTGTTCGCTTCTCACCGAAGCTTTACGGAAACTGCCGAAGGTTGGTCTTTGTGCATGTGTGGTGGACAGCGACGGTGGTGGTGATTTGTCTCCTTCGCAACTACTCACCGGCCTCCCCGGAACAATATTTTTATGCTTGTCCAAAATTCACTGGAGTGGGAGGATGACGAATATGCAAGTCGAATCTCTGGCCAATGAAATCACTTCCGATCACGTTCTTGGGTGGGGCCACCTTTCTCTCTGTTCTTTTCCTTCGGTTCAACCAATGAAGCAGCTTCTATGTTGGTGACATCATTTCTTTCAGCTTTTTTCTTTTTAATGCCGAAAAAAAAGAAAATCTAGCTTTTATGTTTATAAATCTTTTCCAACTAAATTTTTAATTTCATTTTATTCTCATGGAATTTAACCTTTTGCTCTCATCAAATATTTCCTTTTATTTGGGACAATCCTTTCTGATAATTCAAAACTATGTTTTGTTTAAAAAAGGTTTTACTTTTAACTGCGGTGTAACTCAGACTTGGAAATTTTCATTCTACTTCTTTCCTTTTGTTTTCACTTATCAAATATTTCCTTTTTATTGACATTCCTTTTCGATAATCAACAATTATGTTTTGAGATAAAATTTTTCTCAAACATTAATCGTCACCGCTTGTCAGCAATAGCACACCCGCAAAATCTGAATTCGTTCATAGCTCTCGGTTTTGGGTTTTGTGACCTCTTACCTTCCTCTTCCCACAGTGGACTAAATTTTATTACCTGCATTCATATTAGAACGACAACTTTTTTTAATTGGCTCTCAATAATACAGACCAACACAATTTCTTCCGTCTGATTTGCAACAATTAATAATACCACTAATATAATTACTTCCGTCTGGCCAGGCTAAAAAATGATATTTCTGGACAATCTTTTCACGTGATGCAGTCTTTCTTATCAAATTGTTTAATAAAAGATGTCTATTGAATAGCTACTCTTTTAAATCATTCTTATTGCTTCAAGTCTCTCCCAGGGCTCTATTTTTTAATCTATTTTCATTAACAACCTTCATGATGTCATCAGTTCTTAACTAGGAATCTATGTTAATGATGCAGACGTTTAACTCTTGTCTCGATCTGATCGGTCCGATAAGATCAAATTGGAATCATTTTTAAAAGAAATGATCGACAATCTTAATACTTGTTGTATACCTACCTATATGTAGGAATGAGATGTTCCTATCCTCTTAAATACGTGGACACTATTGGAGTAGATTAGAGCAATTATACTGACTAAAAGTTGTTGCTCTCTGTCTTCCTCACTGCTTACGGGCTGGAGGAACCAATATGGGTTCCGCCGAAGGGTAGAGCATCGTCTGAAGAAAATCTACAGTAGCCCTGACCCAGCTTTGTGCTGGGTCAACGGGATATTTTTGGTTGATCTTAAGGGCTCGGAATCCCTTCTTTAATTTACCTTGTTTCGCATCCACCTTGGTGAGGAAGCAGAAAATACAAAGTAATTATACTGACTAGCATTCACTGCTCTCTGTCCTCCTCACTGTCTATGGACAGGAGAAACCCAGACGGAGCTCCACCGAAGAAAAAATCGACAGTAGACCCGGCCTTGTGCTGGGTCAACGGGATATTTTTGATCGAGCTTAAAGGCTCAGACACCTCACTTTAAAAATGGCCTTGTTCCCACATAGGTGTTCCACCTATGTGGGAAAGCAGATAAATACAGAATGATTATACTAGCAGTTCACTGGCGGTGTATCTACTTCACGCAGCGTGTAAGTCTTGTATTTGTTGATATACTATTATTCCCAACCTCCGTTTTAGTCATTACTCACCTTTTAGGGTTACAATAATACTTCGCATTTTCTGAAAGGCAAATTTACCATGCACTTTCGAATTTTCTGTGTAACACTCTCCTTGGTTTGTGACAATGTTACTCAGTTAAATTTCGGCACTTGCATGATTATAACATTCTCGATGATTTACGACATTTAACTCTAAGAAGATAGAATGCATTGTTATCATCAAAACAGGCAATCTAAAGATACGCCAGTTTACACGATAAATACAACCCAGTGCTTTTGCTGTAAATATACCTTAATGTCGAAGTGTGCAAATATAAAAAAAACTATAATTAAAAGCTAGTTATTATCTTTTCTTTTTACAATACTTAAATTATTTACATCATTGTTTAGCTAAACACGTGCATTATTTTTAAAACCACAATCCAAATAAAAGTTGCAAAATATTCTAGTAAAAAATCTAAATTATAAATTGATACAAATTAATTATGTTTATTTTAAAAGTCGAAAATGAAGAATAAAATTTCGTATAAAATTAGCGAAAAAGTATCGTCATTAAATATTGATCTTCTGTTGCCACTTTATGGTTAAACAAAAACAAAAATTGACTGGTGTACATAAAATAAATAACTGGGGTGTTTTTCTTCTGCTTCTTCTATGTGACACGTCCCTTCCTGTAATAGGCGATCGTGGTTCTCTACAAATTCCTATCCCCTGTGGCCATTAGCAGCTTTTTCCTCTTTGCGAAGGCTACCACTCTCCGTTCTGCCACACATTTCATCAAGTGCTTCATCGCCTCCCTCTATCTCTCTTACCCTCAATATACCCTCAATGTATCTTTTGAGTATAAGTGTTTTTTTAGTTTTTGTTTTTTGTCATTTTCTTTAAGACGTCCTTGCTGCTTACTCTTTCCGTCTATTGAATTTCAATATCCTTGAGGCTGTCCAGCATCCACTGCTATATAAGATGACGGATAATAATATTTGCATGTGTAAAAAATGATTGTGGATAACCCCGTAATAAGTTATCCGATTATTTATTTCAGAGAGGCCAATATGCTGGAAAGGATGCTGTCGTTCTCTGCGATGTAAGGTAAGAAATTACTTATCTTCACAGTTCTTTCTTACAAAATGATTGTATGTCACTTATCGAAAAAAATCCAAAGATATAATTACATTTTGTCAAAGGTAAATAATATCATAAGAAATGTTTTATCTTGTTGCTTTTAAAACAGTGTTTCTCGTCCATTTCTTCCTTGTGGTTTATTTTTGGTATTAAAAAGATTTAAAGCCCACATAAGCAATTTAAAAAAAAAATCTAAGTAACAGGAAATACATTTTATTTGCAAAAGCAAAAATTAATAGGAAATACCAATCCTGACTAATGACTACTGTTTGGCTATCAACTTGTCAAGTTCAACTTCCAAACCTAAGTTCTGCTTCAAGAATTAATCTCTTCTCTTTTCAATCTGAAATAAATTACGTTTCTTCGTGAATACATCATTTGCCTCAGAAAATCCCGCCTCAACCAGCTTGACGGTGGGAAATCCAAGTAAGAATGGAACGGTCTTTTCAAATAGCAATGAATGGTAGGATAATTTGTCTTTAAAAATAAAGTAAAGCAGTTTGTGTTTCCATAATTTTACGCCAGAAATTCAAAGCCCACCTATTTTCCTCGACTAATGTGACGCTTGTCCTCGTCGACGGTCGTGACGATCCCAGTTGTGACATTGCCACCCGGCTGGCCGGTTGGTTCGGTCGCTGTTGCTGGTCGTGACGATCTCGTCCGATGACATCGCCACAACAGCTGGTTTACAAGACGTCTCTTGCAACAACGAGCCACTGTCCCACGTTGTGACGTTATCCCAGAGATCGCGTCGTGCAATTTTAGTAATCGCCTTTAAGAGCCAGTCCGGACACTGGTGCACACTTGTTGTTAAAAAAATAAATACGGTACCAAAACAAAATTAATAAAATAAATGAATAAGGTCGAACACACTTGGGGAGTTACGAAGAATGTCTTTATATAAAAAAAAACAATGTTTTTATATTCAGGAGCAGATAATACAGTTGTCGGAATGCCGGTTTACAATGGAGAAAGAGAGAGAGAGAGAGCTTGTTTTCAAAATCTCAGAGTTTCTAATCTTCAAAATATTATTCAAAATAAAAATGTCTTTTCTAAGTTTTGTTAAAGTAACAGAACTCTTCAATTCTCGTTAAGGTTTTTTCACGTCTTCTCTAAAATTGAAGCTGCCCGTTTTCTAGGTGATGTTAAAAAAAAATAACAAAGTTCTTTCGGGTTCTTAACGGAACTTAACGGGATTTGCCGAATCAGAGGCGGCCAATGGCGGCGATGGCGGCGGTGTAGGGTTGGTTGCTTTGTCGTCTGGGGGCTCGCTTCCGGCTAACTAGCTAACTGATAAAAATTATTGTCATAGCAGTGCGGGCTTCTTGTCGAGAATAATCAGAAATTTTAATTCTCCCAAATAAGTTTTAAAACAATAAAGTTCTTTCGGGATTCCTATCGGGGGCGCATTATTCAACATTAACTCTTTAAGTTAATCGGCGGCAGGCTTCATTCGACATTAACTCTTTAAGTTATAAGTTCTATGGTAAATGATCAGCCGTGGGTCATGGCTGCCCAGTTGGGAACCTTTTACCACAGTCGTTACATTTCGACTGTAATTCCAGATACTCACTCCGACTCAAAACTGAGAACAACTCACAGTTTCTCACAGCTACTCAAGAAACTGATTTTTCTCACCGAGTCCGGATTTTTATAACCATCCCCCATCCTCTCAGGGGATTTGGCCGACTCGAAGCTTTCGGCCAATGAAATCATTTTCCACCCACTCGATTCACGGAAGGGGCTAGCTCGACGAATGAGGTATAATCCTGAAACTGCTGTTCTCAGAGACATCTGTTGAGGGATTTTAACCCCGCCTGACCCCATCAAATAATCCTGACATTTGATTATGACTGCGACCATTTCGTCAAACTTCCACCTGGTCCAAAATAATGCGTATCGTATATGGAAAAGAAAGAAAATCATATTTCTCTCCTTCCCTCAAATTATCAGCTAACTTATCTATTCCCCGGATTTTACAAGTACATGATCGTATAGCTAATTTTTCTATTCCCCGGACTTTTACAAGTATATGATAGTATTAAAATAGTTTTTTACATAACTCACATCTCGAATTACAATAAAGCACAACCGATAATCCTACTAATATTAATTCCTCTCTCTTCGCCGCATTAAACCAACAAAAGAAAGTATCCACGCGAGAGATAGTGTCACAATTCAATTTAACTGCTATAATACTTCTTCTACTACAGTTTTAATTAATGTTTTTCAAGTAGATATTTTTTCTGATTTGATTCTTCGAATGGATTTTAACTAAAACTGAACTGCATTGATTTCTTGTGTTTTTTTCTTTTTTCAGTAATTCGTCCTGAAGAATTTCGCTTAAATCTTTTGAAAAGTAATATGCATTAGGAAACATATGGTACTGCTGGCTTATCTTAATAAGCGTGTTTATTTCTGTAATCCGAATGCATACGCGCATGTATGCATGAATGTGTTTATCTATCCATGTATGTAAGTATAAATGTATGAACACGTATTGGGGCGGAACAAAAATTCGTAACATTTTTAAGCGAATTTTAAAACAATATTTAGTTATTTGTATATATATTTATTGTTATGTCGAGTAACAGAATTATGTGAAATAATACAAAGCAACGTAATAGTATAAAAGTAGGTGTATTGACAGGAAAGAGAAGTATTTACAAGAGGTGAGGATTAGTAGAATACAAAACAAGGTAATTAGTATACAGTATCGTCGTAGAGACGTGATAGATTGACTAGTAGAACACTTCCGGTGCAATACCGGAAATATCCGACTAACTCGCTCATTCGACTTCTACTCGACTTCCTTCCTCGAGGTATAATCTCTACTATTTTATATAGTGATTCGGATAGTCCATTTCCGTGGAAAGGTGGAGAGCGTCCCAACATTTATGAAATTACATATTTTGTTCCACTACTTTTCACTTCATGATCTCATTCTCCCAGAACTTGGCAGCTTTCTGGGTTAACTGATTTAAATGTGTTTTACATACTTTCAAAGAACTGAAATTGTTCCAATTAAGAGGATTTTATGAGGATAAAAATAATTGGTAATCCGATTGTGCAAGGGCAGATGTGTACGGCGGGTATAGTAGAAAATCCCGGCTATGCTAAACCAATTTCTGCCAGATCTTCAAAAGAAGCGAAGTCAGGCGTTTTCCTGATTAAAAAAATGACACACTTCCGATTGACCAATTCCGGGTGCTTTTCATCAATCAGTTGAAATGGGAACTAGTTATCTGAATTCAAAGATTGTATTTACGAAAGAAGTGTGTAATACACAATATTTTTCAAGTCTTACCTGATGGTGTTTGGCATGAGTTCAACAGCTGGTATGGGACCTCTTGCTAGGCTACACGGTAAAATTAACGCAACTGTATACAAAGCGATATTGAAGAAACATGTACCTAATTTGAGAACTGAAATTAATCAACCAGCTGTATTTATGCATGATAACGCACCATGTCACACAGCGAAGTCTGTTAGGACATTTCTTTCTGAGCAGGATGTTACTGTTATGGGGAGACCTGCTCAAAGCCCAGACATGAATCCTATTGAGAATGTTTGGAGGTTACTAAATGAAAAAGATAAGGAAAAAAATCCAACAAACGTCGAAGAACTATGGACTAATTTGAAAGGAGAATGGGAGAAAATATCCGTTAATGAATGCAAGACATTAATTTGCTCATGTAGCAAAAGATGTCAAGTTGTTATTGAAAGTAAAGGTTTTTCACATCAAGTACTAATGAATTATGAACGCTATTTTCATTTGGATATGATGTATCCATTATAATAGTATGATTTTGTTAATCGTTCTGACGTTTTTGATCGTGTATTTTTTTTAAGTTATATAATTATTCTTATAACTTTATCAAAATAAATTTATTGAGCTTTATGTTTTGGAATTATATAATTTGCCTTTATTTCCTTATTTTTCTTTGTTTAAATTTTCTATGAAGCTTTATAAATAAAAAGTTATTTCACATTTAAACTTTTTCTTAACATCGTTATGCTCGCTACTGTATTTTTTGTTGTTCGTACAGTTTTCCTTTCCTGAAATAAAAGGGCATCAAATAACAAAAATATGTCTCATTTTCCACCATTTTCACTTTTAATGTAAATTTCAATCATGTGTGAAATGAAATCACATGTTCAGATGCTGCCTATTTGAAGAACTTTTGCTCGAACCCGGTAAAATCAAATATATGTGTTTATATACTTTTAAATTAATAATTTTTACTAAGTTCTTGAACATTTTGTTGATTTTATATTCTCTTAATTCAAAGCAATATCATTGTTTATCAGATTATTTTTTTTACTATTAGATATTCTCAAAGCAATTTCATTATCAGATTAACTTTTTACTTGGATTAAATCATTTGTAAAATTGATTGTTTATTGATTTTTGTCAAATTCATTATTTGCTATGACTATACAAATGCAAGTCGATTGTTATTAACTGCTGGGTTGGTTATACACTGGGTTAATAATTTATCTGAACACAAATAATTAGGTTACGTGCAATAAGTGCCTCAGCTCCAGTTAATCACTTCATGCTACCTGTAAAAAATGCGTAAATCAGAACAAGGTAAGTCGTCAGTAAAAAGTTAAATGATATTGATATATCAATGAAGTAAAGATACAATTCAGTCAGTATTTGTATGAGAATTCTGATCACTTCTGCTTCCAAAGTGATTATGAGGTATTTACAACATCATAACTACGTGAAAGTTGTATGACTGTCCAATATCTTAAATTGTTTATTAGTATTTCAAAATTAAAATAAATATTAAATTATTGTAATTTGTATGAAAACTTTTGGCTCAATCATATGTATGTTTATATGCGGGGTTGTTGACAAATTCAAATGATTTCAGTTTTCCAAATGATTTTGTTAGCGACGCTCGAAGGTGTATTCTAAAATCCTAAAATGCTACACTGTTGCTCTTATTTTAAAAAATGTTTCCAGATAATTGACTGAAATATGCCATTGGGAAGTGAAGAATGTTGAAATTCCTGATTGAGCAAAAGAAAACTTCAAAGAAAATCCATGAGTGGATAATGCAAACACTGAGTGACAAATATGCCAACTTTTAATGTGGAGATTTTGAAATGCATGGTCTGATGAGGCTTTCAATGGTGTCAACTCATGAAATTGTTAAGCATGTTTACGATATATATTGTGGCAAGTTGATAAAACTTGGCCCAAAGAATTGCTGAGATACTTGGAGATATAGAGAGAATACGTTTAGTATATAGTTGAACATGCAGACGCTGTTAATCAAATGGATGCCAAAATATTTCTGAAAGAAATATTTTGGCATCCATTTGATTAACAGAAATATATTGTGTGAACATTCCAATTTGATTTTGCAGCATTTCAGTGTTAGAGAGATTTTTTGTTTGTTTGTTTGTTTGTTTGTTTGTTTGTTTGTTTGTTTGTTTGTTTGTTTGTTTGTTTTTTTTGGGGGGGGGGTGTTTTTTTTTTTTTTGGAATAGCTTGTCATTTATTCTAAAACTTTTTTTATGCCCCCAGACAAAACAACAGTCCATGCAGTAATTACATGTGGATTACATGTTCGTCTTTGCAAATTGACTGAATCTATGAAAACGAAACATTAATGACAAGTCATTACAACATAGACGTTTAAAATTACGCTAGCGGAAATAATGATTTGATTCGTTTTGGAACCATAGTATATGTGAATTAATTGGTGATAATCCTTAGATGCTGACCATCTAAGATACATATACAGTGTATATTTTTGTGATTTAGACAATCCACACTTCATTTAACAAAAAGCACTTTCAGCCGTGCCCCTAAAATTAATTTTCTTCTTTTCCACAGATGTTAAACATTATCATTGCCATAAAAGATGTAAAACAACGAAAGACTGCCGCCGTGGTAAGTAGGATTTGTTAGCACAATAATATGCACACTACAACATCGATTTCATTGCTTTTAGGTTTCCATACTTATGCTGAATTAACTATTTATCAGAAATTCCGATCCCTACCAAATCAATAAGAATTTTTAAACAAACAGAAAACCAATCATTCAATTATCATTGATAATGGTAGAAATTTTTTCCAACTATTTCACTTTTTGTATTGATATAAACCAATGTTTGGTTTTTACTTATAAATCTTTTTGAAAATATTTACGCGACGGGCTCTGTGTATGTTAAAACTTATAACGGTCAGCGAAAGTAACCCCTAGTCCAGGAGTCGGCAACCTTTTGGAGGGATCGAACCAGAAAGCAATGTAGCGTCTCAGGTGAGCGCCATAGTATCAAATGCACTATGATAAATTGTCTGCCTTGGTCTGGAGTTTTAAATAAAAGTACAATGAAGTTAATGTTACATTATTTAAACACGTTTCCTTATTTTACTATTCACAGGATGACAACTAACAAAAGATACAAATTCTTTACTACAAACGAAATACACTTAGAAATGGCGAATTATTTCATGAGACACTTGTTTCTCTTTATTGTTCGATAACTTCTCTATATCTGGTGAAATATTTGTTGATGACAGGAACAAAACATCACTTAGGTGGTCATCACCTAACCTTGTTCTTAAACGACCTTTAGTATATTTCATTTTTAAAAAAGTTATTTACAAGCATAGGCACTTCCAAATAATGATAGCATCACTTTCGTATTATTCAATAGGTTTTTTTTATTTTCCGCTTGACAAAACATATTTCTTGTAGAGGTCAGCAGTGGATTCCGAATTCAGTTTTGATTTCAAAACATCGTTGGATTGTAAATCGATTTTTTTTAATCATGTCACCCCAAGCAAGGCGGTAACGCCACTGATGTGCAGGGGGCTACGTAAGGGATTGGAAAAGAGAAAACCGTTCAATAGACGTGGGTGGAGTGTGAACCGGGCGATAGTTTAGTCTATCTACTCCAATGGAAAAAAAAAGGAGTGACAAGATTGGAAAAGAGAAAACCGGAAACCACATCATAAACAGGAAACAAGGGATGAGCCTCTTCACCTGTTCAATAGACGTGGGTGGAGTGTGAACCGGGCTATAGTTTAGTCTATCTACTCCAATTGAAAATAAAAAGGAGTGACAAGATTGGAATAGAGAAAACTGGAAACCGCATCCTAAACAGGGAACAGGGAATGAGCCTCTTCACCTGTTCAATAGACGTGGGTGGAGTGTGAACCGGGCGATAGTTTAGTCTATCTACTTCAATTGAAAAAAAAAGGACTGACAAGATTGGAATAGAGAAAACCGGAAACCACATCCTAGACAGGGAACAAGGGATTTACTCTAACTGATATTTTTCTGCCACTTGCTCCACAAATTAATTAGATCATTAGTGTCCAGGTATTAAGTTGGTGGGCCGGACAAAGATCCTTCGTAGGGCCAGGAGTTTCCGACCCCTGCCATAGATTGTATACATGGGTAAGATAATGGCAATTTGATTACACCAGAAAGAAATATCTATTTGCATAGCGGTGGCGTAGTTGACAATAAGTCATTGTGATCATTTTCAACGCGATGTAACTATACAGTACTCAAATGAAATACTGTAGTGTAAATCATACGTTAATGAAAATGCTAATCATACACTACTGAAATATTTTTTGAGTGGGATAATTTATTAGGAAGAGGGCTGGGGCAACAAGTTCCTGAACGGAAGGCAAGGAGAAACAGCAGTAATGTATTTATTTATGATTTGTGGTCCAGAACGGAGACAAATATAATGAATTCGTCCGGTGTAACAGCCAACAAATAAAGATATATTTTTCTCTTTCACAAGCAATGAGGAGATAACTCTTTTGCCTCTATCAAGAACAGATAACTGATACCGAGACATAAACAAAATAAACGAAAAATCTCACAAAACAGAAAGATGATTAGGACATTTCTGACTGTCGTGCAATATGCTGCTTGAATTTTTTTAACCAAGAATTACAAGTACCTTCTTGTAAATACGTAAAATAGAATAAGAAGGATGATGTATCAATTAAGAAAATATCCCAAAAATATGAACATGAATTACAATACAATACATCATCATATTGTTGCGGAGTAGGGCCGAGAGGTGTGAGTGCCAATCGACCGTGCAACTAAGAAAGTAGACACAAAGGCAAGGAAAGGAGACGGCAATAGCAAAGAAGGATGACAAACGCAGATGGTCGGTTGGAAACGATGCAAATCGGGTCTTTATTTTTTTCTTAAAAGAACGGTGAATGGTAAGGATGTGGAGGTCGTGTATCTGGGGCGAGATCCGGACGTCGGTGGGAGCTTGAACCGGTCGCTGGACGTCAGTGGGCACTGGAACAGGTCGTCGGATGTCAGTGGGCACTGGAACAGGTTGTTGGACGTCAGTGGGCACTGGAACCGGTAGCAGGACGTCAGTGAAACGCCGCAGTAGGTAGCTGGTGGCTACCGAAGTCGCTGGAAAGTGCAGGAAACTGCATGAGTGAGCTGGATGCCGCTGGAAACTGCAGGTGTGAGCTGGACGCCGCTGGAGACTACAGGAGTGAGCTGGATGCCGCTGGAAACTGCAGGAGTGAGCTGGATGCCGCTGGAAACTGCAGGAGTGAGCTGGAAGCCGCTGGAGACTGCAGGAGTGAGCTGGATGCTGCTGGAAGCTCGGTCGACTTGACTGGGCGCGTCAAAGTCGCGATCCAGTCAGGCTCCTTGCCCCACTAGCCGAGAGATATTTACTCTTCTCCCCCACTTGAGAGAGATGTGACATAAAGTCTTTTTTTAATGTGGGCAACCTGAGCGCGTACGCCCAGATACTGGTCAAAATATTACCGGTTCAAAACCGGTCTAAACTGGTCTTAATTGGTCATTTCGGACCGAAGTCCGAAGTCTTTATGCTGACAGCCCCATTTGCTATAAAATCGCTGTCATTCATAAAAATCGTTCATACAACAGCAGCGAGCCCGCTAAACAAATAAATGACTATAATCAATTTCAGGCCGTATTAATTATAGTCAAAAGTGTATTCGGTGTTTGTTGACTGTATTTAAATTAATTTCGGTTCGAAATTAAAGGTCCTTTGTTTTTGTTTCGTTGCGAATTTAAGCTTTTGTGTTTTCTTGTTTGCTTCAAAAGAGGTCGTTGCTATTTTTAGCACACGTGGGTCGTGACCGTTCTCTGCCGACAGGCGTATCCGTGATTGTTTACACAAAGTGGGAATGGTGATCATGCACACCGCGACAGTATCATTGTTAAAAAATATTGTAAATCCTTGGAGCGTCAACACTTATGTATTCCAGCTCAAATTTACAATATCCTTCTACTCGTTTGTTGAACATCAAAATTCAGTGTCATGATTCAATACAATAGCGTAAAATATTGTTGCGGGACCGTAATTCGGCCGTTTAGAATAATCCCACAACTTTCAGTGAAAGAATAAAATCCAGGAGGAAAAGACAACATAATAATAGTATTAATTTTATATAACAACAAGAATACAAGTTGGTGGAATGTATTGAATGAGTAATATAATTTTGGGGTTGTTAATAGAGTACTTCGATAGAGGATAAGCTATATTGCGTATGTATGTGATAACAGAAGAATGTGGTTGCATATGTATTTCTATGGAAGAGTCAGTATGTGTATGTGTGCGTAGTAGTAAAAGAGATAGGTAGAAATTAGTTCCGTAATCTGATGCGGTCTTTTTGTATTTTGGTCAGTGCTGCTGAATTGAGCTGTGCTTTTGCGTGTGAACGTGAATGGGATCTTGAATATCAAACTAGAGTGGCGTAGACCTTGGTGGCAAGTGTGAGTCTTTCTTTTGTTGGAGCTGGACTTTGTTATTCTTATACCTTTTTTTCCTAAGGAATCTACTCCAGGATTATTTTATTATATTTATTCTTAATTGGCCCTACAAATCCACTTCCTAAGTTTACTACTACATCCGCGCATTTTTATGGTATCTATCGAAATTATTTTGCATGTTTTAAGATGTAGGCACTTTCGTATTATTGGTTTATAAATATGTTATATACATGTTTTAATAAATTTATAATTAAGTTTATAATTAACATCATAATTATTAGTTTTATTCAGTGAAATATGTTGCATATTTTATTAGGTATTTTAGTGGACACTATAATATATTAAGTGAAGTAATTATACCGTATATTGTTTTTAATTATTCGATCATTTGTTATTTTTATGGGCTTAATTTAGCATGTGTTCTCATAATGTTTTTGTTGTTTATTTGCGTAAATAAATCTAATTTGATTAATTTTGTGTTAATTGACGTTTTCCTTTTAATTATACAATGGCAGAGGGACAGATTCAAACTGTGTTAAATATACCATTTAAAATAGCCAACGTTGTACAAAAAATATTTTGAAATAGAAATTTACAGAGAAATTAATTTATTGCTTCTTTTTTTTTAACATAATAGCTCTTTTGTGTAAACAGCAGACAACGACTGTTTCTGAGCAGTCATTCGCACAACCATTAAGTTTTCCAAGTTAAAAATACTATCCGTAGCTTTTTTTCTACCTGCTAATCAACAGTAAAACTAATATCAATCAAAACACAATGTGCACGTTCAGAAACTATATCATTAATACTTCTTTTTAATGACGCCTTACTATGCATTAGGTAACATCACGATCTGTCATACGCTCCGATCTTCTTCAGCTGCTAGGAGGAAGGCCGAAGCATACAACGCCTGAAACTTCGTACAAATGGCAACAAAAATGAGGACAATGTTTCGAATAATGTAAAAAGTGTAAATACTACCTCATCTAAGAAATATAGAAAAATACTGTTGAAAGACAAGCATCAATTTGAAACAATGACAAAAATATGGTTTATTAGTGCACGATATATTTATTGATACGCGTTTTCGCGTCAAACTAAAATGTGTGTATATGCGAAGCGCATGCATATTGGCAAGAGTGCCCGTGTCACATGTTTGCGTTAGCATTGATAAGCGTCTATGCGATGTGTGTATGTGTCTACGTATCCATTTACGCATTCCGTCGTCTCGAGGGTCCGAGCGTCCGTTACCTTCGGCTGGCAGGATGAGATCTACCCTTGATCATTTTTGACGGACTATTTATGACATAGCGTGCGGACGTAGTTGAGAGCAAAACTTCACACCTACTTCGCAATTTCAGTTAAATGTTTGCGCCAAGGAAAATGTGTGGTGGTTTAAGTAGGAAAAAAACGAATTTTTCAACCAATCGTTTTAAGTCTGCTACAGATCACAACCATGAGTCCCGTTGGGCTGTGTACGTTACACTCGTACAGTAGGTGTGTCTGTTGTCGACCTAGACTAGTTGCCTTGCCAAGGCTAATGGGCTCCTTTACACTATTATTTACAAAGGCTTAGATTCATATATTTAATTCTAACTACTATCCAAGGCAAGAGAGAGCCGAATCCAAGCTGATATTTATCTCATGTCTCGTTTCAAGGTAATTAACATGAACAAAATAAACTTTCAGTGTTGATAATAGTTACGCTACCTGCACATCGTAACATAAAAATGTAAACCAAAGCTTTTACCACTACTATTGCGTATGCATTGCAAATAAAGTATTGTTTTGTGCTTCTAACAAAACCCCCATTACAGCCTGAGTTAAGTTACTTAGAACACAAAGTATCCGTGGCATCTTCGAAAGAATATATAATGTCTGGCTATGAATGAATATACAATAATCACTAATCATTTGATGATTGTTATTGCCGATTAAGTAAATTTGCCCTTAAAACAAATGTTATAAAAGAGATATAAAGAGAAAGAGAGATGATAGTCTCCATTAAATTAGCAATCCAATCGATAAAAAAAATTATTTCTTGACTATCTCTCCTCATATTTTATAGTTATTTTTTATAATAGTAAAATTTATAATATTAATTATTTTAAAGTTGCCGAGTACAAGTATTTTCTTATAAGCATATTTTCAATTAAAATATCAAATTCCAGAAAAAAAAATTAATTCCATTTTCCACATTTTTTAATTGAATGTTAGTATAAAGTAAAAACTATAATAATATAGTTTCTGTCAAAATAAATCGCTAGCATTTTGATTTGTCTCAAGTGCTTAATTAATTGCAAGAGTTAGAAAACTCATAAAAGGAAAATAATTTTGATGTTTTCTTTATTTTTCTTTTTTGTTTGGTGGTTATACTTTAAGAGAATATGGGAAAAGTGAAATAACAAATTTGAAAAATAGATGAAAATTGTGCTAATGATGACATATGAAAAAAAGACACTACTCAAAGCAAAGTAAAGAAAAAACAGAAAATGAGAAACAGAAAAAAAAATTAAATGAAAAGAACATAACTCAAATAATATATATCTATTTAATCTCCAACAATAAGAAAAGTTTATAATAAAACAAGAACAAAAAAATGAAAACTCTGGAAATTTTATCATAATTAAATTTAATGAAAATTTTATGTATAATTTTAGGTATGAAATGTTGCCGAGGATGTTGTCACAGACCTAAATATATAGATGGTAAGGTAAGTATAAATAAGCATATAATTATGATATTTAATTACATCAATAACTATAGTATTGTAACATATTTCCGTCACCCGACAGAAATATGATTAATATTAAAAGCAGAACCAACAGAAGTGTGGTCGTTGTCGAAAGCAGAAAATAAAAACAAGACCGATAGAAGTGTGATTACATCAAGGGTAGCCGTCTTTAAAAGCAATAATCGACAAAAATGACTGACAGATGTGCCTAGCCATAGATGACACAATTAAGGGAAAATTCGAGAAGGCAAAAATACGTAGAAATTTCAGCTCATATAAGTACGGGGTTTTTTTTGTGGTGGGGAGGGGTGTCAAGATGAGAACATTGACAGAAGATCGAGAGAACGCAGAGAAAAGGAGAAGACAACACTCGCAAGTCAACGACTCACGACAACTCCCTCGCATGTGCGTGATTCCCTCTGACTACGACTCCACACAACTGTCACTAACGAAGAATAGAAATATAGGTTTATAGTTTTATATATACTTGTTATCCATCGTTGTCAAGTCGATTGTTGTCTCCAGCAGCATCAGACGCATTTTACTTCAGTATATTCTGTTATTTTTTTCTATTCCATTTCTTTATACTATCGATATTTTGCTATTGGAGATATTTTTTGTCAAGTTTCGATGTATAAATTTGTTTCAACATTTGAGTTTTTAGTGTATGGTTTAATTTATATCGTTACTGAATACTTAGTTTCATTTTAAAGATTACTCCAGTTGCGTTGCAAAAAACATTGAAAATATTTTCACTTATTTTATAGTATAAGCAGATTTACCGGGCATCAACAAGTACAACAAATAACTAGTACATATAACTGCGTCCAGTGTGGACAATGGCTTCAGCCTTTCAGGGCCTCAAAGCCACTTCATCGACTGTATCAACGAAAGTCGGTTACTTTTTTTTATTCATTTTATACGAGAAGGGCAGACGTATTAGCATCGATTTTAGAAGGAAGCGGGAAGAATAACGGTGAAACGCATACCCACTTACTGGTTTAGTATGCCGCCACGTGCATTTTAACTTCTCTAAGGAATCTGGGTACGGAAGCGTATCAATCCATCAAAATTCATGCGGCTCTTTCGAATTTCGCCTTTGTGACCTTATATCCAAAACTTAGGCAAAGGCAATCCATCAATGTCAGAAATACATGCCCACGAGCATGGCCGTATCTGACTACCGGGCACACCGGGCACGGGTCCGGGCCGATCCGATCCGTTCAATCATAGTGAAAATCCGGGCAAGGAAAAATGTCTTCGTCAGAAATCAAACTAAACAATTCACAAAGAAAGAAAGAAAGAAAGAAAGAAAGAAAGAAAGAAAGAAAGAAAAACGATGAAAACATCCGAATGACCGCAGTAAAAATCTGTTTGTTTATTTATTAATTTTAGGAGAAAAGACCGGTCATACTCAGAAAGTCAGAACTCGATTGCCTGCTTTCGTTCACGTTCTGTGCCCAATTTCCATTGGAATAGCCGAAAAAATCCGCAAAAATCATAGTTTCTGGAAACTCATCATATTGTCAACTAATAAATCCGGGCAATTTTCTCTGTGCCCGGTGTTTTTTTTGTTTTTTTTTTAGCATCTGCCCACGAGGTATTCTGACAAATCACTCGCCATCCTGATCCAACTTTCGCTGTTTGTAACAATATAAACACTAACACATGCACACAAACAAAAGTGTGCCAGGTTGCTAAGCGCTTTTTTATTAATGTGATTGCGCTGAACAAGAATGGAGGATTTCCTGTGTATACAGATAACGATATGAATCAGATACAATATTGTAGCGTGGGAAGAAATAATAAGCTAAAGATTTCAAAATTTACAATAAAAGATATTTATTTATCAAGTGAAGTGGTAATAGACTGAATGCTAAATATACTAACGTGCGAGAAAGTTCGTTGGCGGGAATAAAGTTTTTAATAGCAATGACACAGACGCATGGCGCGTGACGTAAAAAGAAAATTTATAAATCCGCCTCTCCATTAATGCATGTGCGTGAAAGAGAAGCTCATACATTTATGAGGGGTCTGTCAAAATTTGTATTGTTATTGCTGCTAAAATTTGAATACATAGATGTACGTTTAGAAGTAGCGACTGAACCGATGATTTTTCCTTTCTGAGCGTCTATAGTATTAGTTCACACAGGCTATCCTTCAAATGGGTTTTAACAACGTATTTTAATTGGTCGAAAAAAGCACTTTGTCATTTTCAGACAAATTCAGGAAATAGGCAAGGTAGTCTGACAAAAAGTTTGCCATTCACTGTTTAACTGTCAAATAGTAAACTTAACCGATACAAATATTCATTTTTCTCTTGCTCTCCTTATCTATCTATCTATCTATCTATCTATCTATCTATCTATCTATCTATCTATCTATCTATCTCTCTCTCTCTCTCTCTCTATATATATATATATATATATAGGAAAGAATATTAATAAAAAGTTTTGAATTTAAATATATATATATATATATATATATATATATATAAGTATCTATCTATCATATATATATATATATATATATATATATATATATATAATTATATAATATTAGCGGAATAAATTATGCTAATATTGTAAAAATATTAAAGATTATCAAGTGCCTGCAATCAATTCAAGCTTTGTATACATATATTACGCCCCTCTCGAAGATATGGTACAACATTATAGTTACAAAGTTAGTTTGTTTGATACACCGTTACTACAGAATTGTGGGTTCAGCTCTCACTCTCTGTCCTATATTAATAACCCAAACTAAGCTAATCTTAAAAATCACTACAACGTATATCACGTAAAAGTATTTCAGCCTTCTTTGCGCTTTCTCTCACTCTCTCTCTCTCTCTCTCTCTCTCTCTCTCTCTATATATATATATATATATATATATATATATATATATATATAAACTGTTATATATATGAACTGATATATTGCAGGCACTTGATAATTTTTCATATTTTTACAGTATTAGCATAATTTATTATATAATGTTTTAGACATAGATTTAAAATAATTATTTAATGAGGATGTTATTATTTATTTCAGAAAAAGAACTCCAAACTTGAACTTTATGAGTGAAAACAGAAACGAAGCTGTGGTTTTGGAAACTGCGACTCGTAATATGAATGAAAGAAAATGTTATGGAATAGTGCTGAATAAACAACTGATTCATTTATTATTAAGTTGATGCAAATCTTTGTTGCATCATATATTAGAGAATTCTAGGAAAAACTTTACACGGGTCTTTATTTCTTTATTTTCTTTTAAAAACTAGTAATTGTAATTTTTAAAAATCAAAGCATGGTTGAATAGAAAAATGCGCATTCAACATAGTTTACACTTTTGTGGTTAGTGTACAGAAAGGTGTAGTGGAAGTCAGACAATTAATTACTGAAGCCTGTTGCAATAATATATTTAGGTGCAACTATATATTGGAAATGGTATGCGAATTTTGAAGAATCGATTTTACGTTAAAAAAGAGGATCTGGAAGACAACAAAATGGACAAAAAACTATCAACGCATGAACTTACAGAAAAAATACAGATAAATCAGTGAACCAGCATCGAGTGTACATTTTTGAAACTTTGAAGCGTTTAAGATAGGGTCATATAGAACCAGCAACAATAATGAAACGTTAAACAATGAAACGTTAAACAATGAAACGTTAAACAAAGTCCAAATAGCCTTGCTGTCCTTTAGACACCACAAGCCTCAAATGACGCTAAAGTGTATATTTTTTAATAATTTCACCCAAGCAAGTCAGGACTGCCACTAGTGTGCCGGTGTTTACAGTGAGAAAAAAAGACTGGGTATAGGAGAAAAGAAACCGTTAGAGAAGAAATGACGGTTACATTTACCTATTTCAACAGTAAAAGAGTGTAGCCGAGATGCCAATGTAACGAGGTGGAAGGGTAAACTTAAGCTCTTTAGAGAAAATTTAAATTACATTTTGTGTTTTAAATTTCACATCATAGTAGAAATGCAGCATCTGCAAATTGCCAAAATAGTCAACAACATCAGACCCAGTAGTCACTACCTTTACTCCAAGGTTGACTGAACATGTTGTACGTAGTACCTACTCTGTATACCTGTTGATGTTTTAAAGTATACTTGCTGTTCTTTACGAAGCTCTTCATTTTGAATGTATTATAGTAAAACTGAACACAGATATTTTCAGGAAAAACTTATGTTCACCTAGGACTTCTATTTTGTCAGGTTAGTTGTAGTCAACAATAATAACGCAGTATTTGATGTTCAGATTGTTGATTTTAATCATTATTTGAACGTATTGTCCCATTATTTCTATCAATTCTTCATGTACAGTTTTGAATAGGTAAGTAATATTTACTTTTTCATTTTTATATTTCTCAAGATGTTCATGCAAAAATGATTCGAACTCTGAAATAATATCAATGACTCTCCGTGAAGTTTCCATTATTTGGTGAACCTCACTTCTACTCATGGCCACTAAATACTAAACCTCATTGAATTAAAAATTTTATAATGGCCACAACTCTACAGTACTTCAAAAGCGTGTTGTATATTTTTCTCATTTGTTCCTCGTTTGTTAATCTACAATGTATATAATCGATTTTCTTGTTATACAACATATCACTCTCTTTATGCGTTTTCAGAGGTCTGGGCACACACTTCTTCTTCTTCTTCTTCTTCATGCGTCGTGTCCCTTCAGAACGTAGGCAATCATGGACTTTCACTTGGCTCTGTCTCTTGTCGCTCTCAACATTTTTCTTCTTGGTATCTCTCCAGAATCCAGCTCTGCTATTTATTTACTCAGCCCTATCAACTAATACTGTTTTCCTTTTTTTTTTCTTTCTATCTGTCCTGTGAGTATCAAATTCTCCATGCCTTCCTTCCTCATTACGTGTTCCATGAACCTCTTCTGTCTCTTTTTGATGCTAAGTATGTTTTCTTTTCGTTTTCATCCTCTCCAACACCTCATCCTTACTCACGTGTTCCGTCCATGGTATCCCCAGCACCCTTTTGTAAAACCACATTTCTACTGTCTCAAGCTTCTCCTTCTTCATCCTTGATGAGATCGTCCAAGATTCACTGCCATACAGAAAGACAGATATCACATAGCAATCAAGCACTCTTTTTTTTTTTTTTGTTTCCAAAAGCTAACCAGTACTCTGGTTAGCTTTTGAAATGCCAATGCGTCTTTGTGTCTCCACGTCGCATTTTCCATCCTCTTCCCAGATATTTAAATTTTTTTACTTGTTTTATTTTAGTTTTTCCGACCTGTAGTTGGCATTTTTTTTTTTTTTTTTTTTTTTTTTTTGCTGATGACCATACATCTTGAAGTTTATGCTTAGTCCTTTCTTCTCACTTTCTCCTGCTACCTTCTGTAGGAGGTTCTGCATTCTCCTTTCCATGTCTGCTATCAGCACTGTGTCGTCTGCGTATCTTACACTGTTGCGATTGTAGCCACCAATGACGAATTCTGGCAAGGATTTGATTTCTCTCAGAATTGTTTCGCTGTATAAGTTGAAAAGATCCGGTGAGAAAATACATCCTTGCCTTATGCCCCTTTATACGTTAGGTCAAAAAAACCTTTCCGACATTTCGAAAAGAGTTTACAAACAAAACAGCTTTTCTTCTTTAAGTAAACTGAACAGGATCATATCATAGGTTAGCCATTTTACAAACTTTTTTTAAACTATTTCTTTGAGAAACTTGTTTTGCTCCTCTAAGTCCTGCTGGATTCCGTATACACATACAACGCATTTTTTTTAAATGTTTGGCATATATATATATATATATATATATATATGAAATTATAAATTCTTATGGATCAGTTTGCAAAGTGACTGTGCTCTTTGAAATCACTGAATTTACTTCAGGCTTTTGCTTTTTCTCTTCTTGTTCCACAACACTTTCATATTGATCATTGTGATCAAAATCTGTATCAAAAATGTCACCAATGGGTTGAGCATTACTAGAAAAAGCTCTCACGGTTTGTGTCCTGTCACTAGTTTACCTTGTGCTTACTTGACTTGTTTATGCTTAATAAACCTGAAATAGTCGTTGGAAAATAAGTTGATAGATTTTTGTTTTGTTTTGTTTTGTTTTTTGCTTTGTTTTGTTTATTCAGAAATTTTGTCAGATTGTTTTATTTGAGTTTGCGTTTGTGGTATCCACTTAAGTAGTTTCAAGAATTCAATTATATTTCTATTGAACTCTTTGCCTCTGCTAAATATTTAAACTATGCAATATCGATGCACAACTTGCATTTGATTTTACGAACGTAAACTACCAAAATTACTACTCCATTAAAAATTCTATCCTGCATATACAACTAAATATAATATAATATAGTATAAACTTATTTATAAATGGAACTTTGTCTGTGTGTGTGTGTCTGTGTGTGCCCGTAACCTATAGACTCCGAAACGGCTGAACCGATTTTCTTGAAAATTTACACAGATGTACTATAAGCGTCTGCGAGTGTTCTTAGCTAGGTTTTGTGTCGAGGTACCCCCGATAAATATCGAAAATCGAGAAATCGAAAAAATTGGGTTATAGAAGGAGTGGTCCGATTTTTGATACACTCATAGACAAAGACATAAGAAACGATATTCAGAAGTTTCATGGTTGCACTTCTTACAATAGTGCAGAAAATCGATTATATATATATATATATATATATATATATATATATATATATATATATAAGGCAAGATGTGTGTGTGTGTGTGTGTGTGTGTGTGTGTGTGTGTGTGTGTGTGTTTTTCTGCCTGTATGTCTGTATTTTTTTCAGCCCTTTTATTTTAGTTTTTGCTTCAGGTTTGGCTCTAAGTAGATATAATTGTAGTTCCTAGTCTCAGCCATGATACCATTTACTCAGCGAACTTATTTAGCCTTCGAAATTCAGTTTACGACGAAAAAAATTTATTTGATATCGATACCAGGAAATCAAAATTTGACTTCCATCCATTCATTTTTCTTTCAATCTACGGTTTCGCTTTAACTGGAAACAATTATTGCTTTTAGTCTTTCGTGCCAACGTCCAAAAAGTCTGAGCTCCAGGACCATGAATTAGTTTTAATGCTTTCATTAAAATGCCGGGCTATACTGCTAGTATAATATAATAAGAGATAACCTTTAAAAAGCATATGCTATCTTATAGACATGGCTATTGATGCATCTTATAGACATGGCCATTGATGCATCTTATAGACATGGCCATTGATGCATCTTAGCCAAAGAATTTAACAAACTTTTCAAAGATTAGGACCTTGAAAAAGAAATGCAATATGACATTTAAATACAACAACTATTATAATAATAAAAGCACTATGAATTAATAAAAATATGATGCATGAAATCTCTTCCCTATTTGAAACATGAATTTAATAATTTAACACAAATAAAAATAAATTTATTGTTTTTTAAAATAATTTATTACGTCTTAACATGACAACGATTCTTTTTATGTGTTTTTATATCTATGTTTGAACATATTTTTTTCATTATCTATTCAAATTAAAATCTGTGTGCGTTTTCTAACTGTTACCGCTTGACTTTTTAACTCCATGTCAAGTTTTCTTTGAATGGTTATTACATTTTAAAAGGATGTCCAATTAATTGAACTTATCCCTATGTTTTTCTGATAAAAATGATGTGTTACAAAAATCTTCTAAATTAATGAATTTTAAATATTTAACAGTCAATAAAATAAATCAAACATAATTCCATCATTGATTGGATTATGTTTTTTAAATAAAAATGATTCGTTAAGAGCACAAAATTAACATTTTTTTTGTATTTTTATTATATTTTAGCAAGACAAGCATCACTTTAAAGTTTAAAACTATCATCACTTTCGTAATTCGTTTTTCTAACCAATAATCAGCTTCATTATTATTCGTATTTTAATTTCTTGAAAAAATATCAAAATACAATAGCAGTTGTTTACATATAATAATATTCTAATATATAAAATAAGGATATCAAATAAGTTTTGTAGCGGCGTTAGAATTTGTTGGAGAGATATATTTAGTAATAAAAATAGTTCAGAGATAATATTGTGGACACATGGTAGTTTTACCCGAACAGGAGATGGGAATTCAATTACAAGTACTACAATTACTAGTAAAAACAGAACGTGTATAAAAAGAAATAAAATAATATGTGTGTAGATAAAGATGTTTTTTGGTATGTGTAAAGTCCTCTTGAAAATGTAGTGATTTACATTTGAGAAGTATCCCTTGTCGATTTAGCAGAGTTATCAGATAAGAGTATTTGCATGTTGTGTTGCTTTTCATGGGACACGTTGTTCGCTTTGGACTATAAAGTCCCCCGGAAGGTAACCGAGACACAACTTATCACGACAGCTTCCTGTTAGTGAAGGGGAAAGAAAAGGGAGAAATATTTGTTGCATCCTTTTCTTTTAAAGTGCTTTTTGGTAACAAAGCCTTGCGACTAGCAGAAAATCCTTGGCAGACAAGTGGGATAATTCCATAAACGATTTACATAACATTTGAACAAAATGACTTGTCTGTTTTTTCTTTTGTGTGTGTGTGTGTGTGTGTGTGTGTGTGTGTGTGTGTGTGTGTGTGTGTGTGTGTGTGTGTGTAATAAAATATATAAGATACAATATAAAATAGATCTTTTTAAAATATATCAACCTTTCCACTACTCTTTCAAGTAAATGTAAAATTTTATTTCAACTTATATTACCTTTTATCTGGAAAACCATCGCTTTAATCTTCTTTGAATTTGTATTATATTATAACAAGACAACCGATTAACTGAATTAGTCATTGATAATGTCCAGTTAACTGGCGTTTCTGCCACATTTAAGAATTGTGGTTTTTATTTTTACTAACACTGTTTTGTTTTTTAAATAAATTTTGTTTTCATTGTAAATATTCATGGGTTTATAAGGTATTATGCTGGCTGTAGTAAGAATGTGAAGTAATAGTGGGTTGTTTTAGTGTAAGGATTATTGTGGTATGTTTGGATCAGTGACTGTGGCTGGTTAAGTTTAATTATAAACTTCTCCATATCAAATTTTTGGCCTTGTTTCATATTTGTGCATATTCGTATAATAAATATCATCAGTCATAATAATTTTTGTTTATTTTAATAAACTCCTCGAAACTGCTCAATTTGTATTTATGGGCATGAAAGTATTGAATGAAAGAAGACGTCGATTGATGAGAGGAAAAGTCAAAGTAAAAGTAGCAGAGAAATAAAACAATTCAGACATTTAAAATTTCAACAAATAAACGCAAATAAAACATAAAAAATGTATTATAATCTAATCACATTTACTATAAATGCTAATAATTTCACCAAAATTTAATAATGTGAATTTCTAAAATTAATGATACACTATTTTCAAAATATACTGTACTTTCATAAATATCGCAATGACCTTAATTACATTGTTCGGACTATTGTCCTCATCTTTATTGCCATGTTTACGACGTTTCGGCCGTTGTAAGCTTCAGGTGCCAGGAATTTCGAACCAAACCCTTTATTTTGATCGCTAGGGTATATCATTCTCATTCCATGTGCAAAGCCACGTCTGGTAACCATGTAGTTATCTCCCTTTAACTTTCTAAGTTATTTGTTCGCTACTGCTGTAGTCTGGTATTGGGTCAAGTTACTGGAACTAACCAACGTCTATATAAACTCGGCCATGTGTCCTTGAGAATAAAGATAGTCCGATCAATGTAGATAATGTAAATACTCCCTCATCTCAGAAGTATAGACAAATCTCAACGACCTTTTTATGGAATATTCAGTCAGTCAGTTAAGTGCCATACGTGATACACGCTTGGGCGATCATGTCTCGAAACAAACATGACTGACTAGGCAGAAGATTATCCCGCAGTAGGTTGCCATTGCTTTCTGCTTCATACTACTTCATACTACTTCATAATTTTCAAAATGATTTTCTTTTTCAGTTGGTTGCGAGGCTAGCAAAATCTGTCAGCAGTATCCTATTTATACGAAATGTGGTAGAGGTAAATTATTAACAAACAGTTTTTCTCCTTTTTTAATCTAAAATAAAATTTCTCTTATTTTTTTAAGTTTTTTATCTTTATTGTAATATTTTTAACATTTTCAATTCAAATTATTTAATCAGTAATTTAAAGCAAATGTAAATTTTGTTTGATATCAACATATATATATTGTTTTAAATCAACATATATATTCTAACAAATGACTTGATTTTGTAGCAGCAATAATTTGAGAGAAACAGAATGTTACAAAAAGAATGTCCTGCTATCTTCACAAAATGAATTCACAGTCGTATACATGAATTCGTCTATAGTCTAACGAGGGGAAAGTTTTTAATTTACACAACAATTTTTCAATTCAATGATGAATATTATCCATATGCACTGAACATTACACATTAAACGTTTCAGATCAAACTTCTAATAAATAACAACGCTTCCGGCAATAGACTTATTGTTTCATCCTCATAAATCCTTATTTAGTATTGAAAGAAAAAAATTTATATTAGCTGCTTAATATTCTATTTTAAATTACATGCAAGAGGTATTCATGTTTGCATTATTAATAAAAAGAAAGAAACTATATTTTGAGTATTAGAAGTAGAAATAGAAATTTAATGACGTAATAACTTATGCATTAATTTTTATTTCTAATGACGTAATAACTTATGCATTACCTTTTATTTTTAATGACGTAATAACTTATGCATTACCTTTTATTTCTAATGATGTAATAACTTATGCATTACCTTTTATTTCTAATGACGTAATAACTTATGCATTACCTTTTATTTCTAATGGCGTAATAACTTTTACTTTTCAGGAAAAAGATGCTGCCGATATTGTCATGGAAGACCCTACTGAATGAAACAAACTTATCTGTATGATCTACATTTATTAAGTATTCTGTATTTCTTGTATACAAGTTATAAATTTTCTGAACATGTTGATAATTTAAAAAACAATTTATAAATATTTATATTTTTATAATTTCTTTTTACACTTATTTCAGTTAAACATCCAACGAAGACGAGAACATAGTGGATATAGAATAACACAAATGATGTATATGGTATGACGTGAAAAATCTTTCATTCAAAAATATCTTTGGGAAATCAGGCAATTCAATTTTAGGACTCTTGGTTTAAAGAAAAAATAAATGGTACAATTTCGGGATACTGATGACTTCAGTCAAAGAAAATTGACTGTCTATTATTTATACATATTTATACTTGATGTCATTCACTGAATTTAGAAGCAGAAGGCATATCACCAACAAGAAACATTTAAAATATTGTTCTGTGTAATTTTTAGCCTCATTTCCATGTTTAAATTCGTGTTACATCAAGTGTTCAAAAATGATTACTAGGCATATGTATTTGAATTACTTGCAAAATAAAATAAAAGTATTCCTATTTTATGCTTATAAAAACTTGTAGCACTTCTTCATGAATGTCAACTGGGAATTCATATATATATATGTGTGTGTGTGTGTGTGTGTGTGTGTGTGTGTGTGTGTGTGTGTGTGTGTGTGTGTGTGTGTGTGTGTGTAATTGCCTTGGCTTTAAAAAACAATAAATGCAATTCAGGATATGACGTCGAGTTTGTTTTTTGTGATTCCAGTATTTTCTTTCTTTTTCTTTAACATGTATCTGATCGTCTTTTTTCGGTTTTAGAATTTCTGTAACATCGATGAACACATCAGCCAAAGAAAATTACTCTTCCTACTTGACTATTGAAGGAAATAAACATTCTTCTATTAACCTAACAATTTCGTTTTCTCTCTCTCTCTCTCTCTCTCTCTATATATATATATATATATATATATATATATATATATATATATCGTTTAAATTAGACTACCAAACAGAGCATATGTATATTTCGAGAATCTAGAGAAATGTGCTTTCAAAACCACTATTTGGGTACTCTTGGATCAGGAGCTACTATGTGACCGAGCAGTCTAAAGCACATCGGTTCTAATGACGGTTTACCCTACTGGATGCAGGTTCGATTCTTACCAGCGAGCGCATATTTTTCTATCAAGATTTTTGTGAACATTCAGATCGGTAGATGTAAATAAATAAATATACTGTTTAAAAATAAAAAATATAGCATCTACTGAAATATGAGTAGCCTTTTAAAATAACATATATATATTAGCCATCCACACACAAGCCTGCCCCGCTGCACCACAGCCCATCAGTGTGGCCAGACACATCCACCCGTCTCCTGCCGGGATCGAAAACTCGACCGACCCGGTGTTAGTCGGAGTCTCCCCAAGCCATCGGCGCATGGGGGTCAGAGAAAGGAAATTTTAACGTCTTGTACGTAAGCAGTGTATACAGACGCCAGTCACCGAGAGAACTCAATTCATTTCTGAAGAGTCACGCATATATATATATATATATATATATATATCACTAAGATCATTTTATCCTTTCACTTTAAAATTGCCAATAAAACAACTAACACATTTCCTTTCTCTACACATTCAATCACCTCCTGCGGATATCTGCAAGATTTTTTTTCCTTCCAGAATCAGAAATTGTATGAAAGCCTTTTGCTATATTCAGACAGAGATTCACTGTGAAACAGGATTAGGAGTAAGAAATATAAGGTAACTCACCAAATTTTATAAGTAAGAACTACCCTAAGAATTCAAATTATTATTTTTTTAAATTTACATTAGAAATGGGGAAATTAGTTTTTGACAAGCCTATATCGATATTTATATCATGCTTGGTATCTAAAACATATCACTTCAACAATGATCCCTTTTCGAACTTTGAGAGATGTTTTCCTTTGCCATATTTTTTTACTCTTAATACGTAATTTGTAAATATATTTTATGGATTGATTATGTGGCCTTTTATTTCGTCACTTTGTTGCATTTATAATGTTATCCTTATATATGGTGTTCTATAAAGACGGATCGAAGTAAACAGTAAATAAAACATTAATAATGGTGAAATTTTATTGATTTCACTATTGTATCATGTTATTTAAATCATGACAATTATGTATGAAAAATAATATTGCCCAAATGTCCGACAAAGCTTTAGTTGAGGGTCAAATTTTTTATGACCTCTCTGCGTAGTTGCTCCTCGCTCTTACCAATATGCCTTATTATCTCATCCTTCTACTGTTGAATTGTTGTTGTCTTGTTGGCATAGACCTTACTTATGAGATGATCCCAGAGGAAGAAATCTAAAGACGTCAAGTCGCACGATCGTTGTGACCAGTTGACATCACTGTTTCAAGAGATGATGCGACTTGGGAACGTCTCATTTAATAAAGCCAAATGCACATCTGTTTAAACGCTTATTTTCGTAATAAGCTTCGATAACTTTAACACGTGTTTCGATTGTTAATTTTTCAATGATTGAAACTGCAAAAGACTGAAGTTGTTAAATCTGAAAGAAATTTTAAAACATCACTAGACGCTTAAACTTAATTTGCATTTAAAATCGGTCCAAGTTATTTGAACACCCTATATTATGCAAGTCTTCTTATTCTGCAATTGTTTTAATTCTTATATATTGCACAAACCTTTTATATCTTGCAATAAGTTTTCACATTTTGCAATTATTCTTTATGTTGCATGTACATGAAAACTTTATCGAGAAAGTAAGATAATAAAATAAAAACATAATTGAATGACGCTGTTTTATTTTAATATATATGAATTTTCTTGTCTATTCTATCTTCATAAGAAACTTATATTGTAATCATGTATAATAGTCAAATGCAAATTTTATTAATTAGGCCGATTTGTCTTGAGGTAGAATATGATAACTTTGAAGTTCATACGCAAAACAAAACGCAATTAAAAATATTGTATTTTGTCGTATTGACATAATACAACAATATGACATAATACAACAATATGTACACATATCAGTTCTCTTACTTTTGATAGAGGCAAATTTCTTATTCAAGCTGCCAAGGAAATTTTTTTAAAGTCGAGCTGCCAAGTCTGAATCGATTACATTGCAGATCCATCTTTGGATTTTGCCGAGAACTCCGACATGAATAGCAGGAGCATCCGTCCAGATATGGCAACAATATTCAACGCATGGACGAGCGGTAGATTTGTATATGTACAGATGGATTCTGGCGAAAAAAGCCTTTCTGGCCCAACACAGTGATCTAACATTCCTAGCCGTAGATGTAACTATTCATTCGATGTAGTTGTTCCAGTTGAGAGTGGGGCCACGGAGGCGCAGTGTATTGCTTTCTGGGAGACTAGCGCGATCTATGCTGATAGAAGATAGAAAAGTTTCTTTACCGTGGTTAAAGGAGAGCAGCTTCGTTTAGGAAGCATTAAAATTCACGAACCCTGTTCCAGTACAGATTGGAGGTAATTTTCAAGAGTAGCAGCGAGGTTTACTGTAAGCCCTAGCAGATTTCTGATTGAGATGAGAGTATATGGTGGTGTCATCTGCATAGATGCCTACTTGGGAACTGATTACATCAGGGAAATCATTGATGAAGATCAGGAAAAGCGTAGAATCTTGAGGGACACCCACGTTCGTATTATTGGATCTGTTCAATACGACCTTCATTATGCGATTTGGTAGGAATGATTAGATTATATTGAACAAACGTAACTTGAGGAGAAGGTCTGCATGCCAAACCCTTTCAAAATCTTTCGAGATATCCAGGGCAACACCCCGAGCTTTGACGTTCTTATCAAGATTCAGTTATATATATTCGGTAATGGTCGTTAGCATATCACGGTAGACCTGGCGAAGCGGAAGCTATCCTGTTTGTCAAAAAATAGGTTGTGAAATGTGAACTACTTCAGCACTGATAATAGCCTCGAACACTTTGCCAAAGATCGGTAAGAGGCTGATAGGACGATAATTACAGGGATCAGAGTGTTCTTCAGAGTTTTTAAAGACAGGAACTACGGAGAACGATTTTAAACACGCTGGGAAGCAAGAAGCAGCGAGGCAATAGTTGTAGAGTTTGAAGAGGACAGGGGAGAGTTCAGAAGTACATTTCTTTAGGACGATGACTGGAGTTCCATCACCTCCGCTTGCCTTATGGGAGTCAAGCTGAGAAATTATATCAGAAACCAGAGTTGGAGTTATGTATACGTCAGCTAGTTGAGCCTTAGTTCTAGGTTGGAAGCCGAGTGTGGATACTCTAGACGAGTCAAATGTAGAGTTAGTGGAAAATTTACAAGCAAAGCTCTCAACCTTGTCTACTGAGGCTGAAAGGTGTTAAATTTATTGTATAAAGGGGGATTCTTGATGGATGCTACATGCTGCAGATGACAAAAAGGCGCTTATTGTAATCAGACGCGTCGCTCCGGTAAAACCGGATGAAGTGACTCCTGTGTGCAATGGTAGCCGAGCAAGCAGGAGAGAACTAAGGGGATGAATGAGGCTTAAGTCGGAACTTCCTGGATGGGATGAAAACATCGATGCCAGCTTTCACCCAGGAGACCACAGAAGCATAGTCTTCAACAGGAAGACTAAACACTTTGTTCCAAGGGACATCACAAGGGTTGACAAGAAGGTCGAGCTGCATGACATGGAAAGAGTCAGGGATAGAAGTGAAGCAGAGATCTAGAAGGAAAGCGTGTCTTTCATACTTGATACTGAGGAAGCGCATGGGAAAATTCACCACATGCGCGAGAGACTGAGAGATTGAGAAGCTCAGGGTATAGACGCCAACAAAATCAGTGACAGAGTTTTTCAGCCACTCGGCATGGTGAGCATTAAAATCACTGAACACAAATATAATAGAAAACGAGTGAGAGGAAATAGCCTTGTCTATATGATCTGAAATATTGTCTACCAAGGAACAGCCAGGAGAGGAAGGGGAGCGGTAGAGAAAGAAAAAATAGTTAACTGTTGTTATGGATATAGATAGCAGCGCACACACACGTACACACATATATTGAGAATGGTCTCTGCGTGATAACAAGGAGATGATCATGTGAGAGACTAGAGTAAGCTTTGGAATAGCAGGTCAAGGCTAGTTGACCCAGATATCCTTAGTAACAAATGTCTAGGCAGGATATAAGCTAGACAGTTGCAAGTCGTGAAGCAGCAGGAGTTAGAATTCGCGCCAAAAACAAATCACGTGGAAAGCAAAAGTTTGAAGTTAGTTACAGGTCGAATCTCGACAGAACAAGTCATATTTGCTGAGCGCTGATAAATGATGAATGAAGGGGAAACGCATTTGAGATAATAGCGTAATTTAACCAATTTATCTCAAGCAACTCCGGATAAGAAAAAAAACCGAACTTATAAATTCTTATTCGTTAGAACAAGAAAAAGAAAGCGGAGCCGAGCCGTTTATCGAGAAAGAAAGAAATATAGCGACAAAGATAAGAGAAGATTTGTATGCTGGTTTATATTTGTTGAAAGAAGAAAAAGAAAGCGGAGCCGAGCCGTTTATCGAGAAAGAAAGAAATATAGTGACGAAGATGAAAGAAGCTGTAATATTATTTGTATGCTGATTCCTACTTTTTGAAGGAAGAAGAAGAAAGCGAGGCCGAATCGTTTTATCAAGGAAGAAAGAAAGGTAGCGACGAAGAAAAGATGTACTATAAGTCGTACACTGATTCCGGTTTATTCGAGGAAAAAAAGAAAGCGAAGCCAAGTGGTTTATCAAGAAAAGAAAACAAAAGAAAGAGAGATAACGACGCAGAGCAGAAAACATATAAAGGAATATATTTTGACAGAAAATACGACGCTGGTTGAAGAAAAGAATAAATAAATGTGCGAACATTTGTATGCTGAAAATATAATAGTCAACTGAAAGAAACAGAGACAGTAGTAACTACATACATTTCAAGTGTATAAAGAAAGAAAAGGAAGGGAGAAAAGAAAAGAAAAGAAAAGACAGAAAAAGAAAGAGAGAAAAAACTGATATAAAGATAAGTTAAGTTCTTAGACCCATGTTAGAACTTGCATACACTTCCACGAATATTATGTTACCACATACACCATGCCACGTGTTTATAAATAATATGGTTCTCTCCATTTTATCTTGTGTTAATCTCTTGCATTCGTAGTCGTCTGTATTCATTCATATTTGCTGTTGTGTATATTCGGATACCCAACGTAATCGAAATAGCCATTTACAATAATGGCTATTTCGACTACGTTGGGTATCCGAATATAATTTTGAGGTTCGGGTCATTGGACATTCTAATTCATACCTAATTTTTTTTTTGATCTTTTATTACTTATGAAAATTTTATATCAAAATAATCTCGTCTCGACGTTTATCCTTGAACTGCTGGTCACGTCAGCGCCCGTGATGATATATTGAAGCAGACCTGGGAAGGTTGCCGTTCGATTATTTTAGCAATCTTATTTTATTTTTTTATTTATCATTGTCCATCTGTCATGATCTTGGGCAGATAATCCTTATCTGTCCATAGATGTGAAAATGCAATATACCCGAATCAACGTGTAAAAATCTTGATGGTTATCGTCGAGACAGGTATGTGACACTGTGTTTAGTAAAGAGAGATGGAGACACATGTAAGAATAGTTAGGGGATGCAAGAGAAATCGCCCTAGTCAGAGGGAGATGTTCGCTGAGATAAGCATTCAAACCATGCATGTGGACATTGGAGTCCTTCCGAAAGATGGAAAGATAACCAGGAATCGAGAAATCAGAGGAGGGATTGTAGGGTTATGGTTGTTTTCGCAGAGAGGTAGGATGTGTGGGGACCTTTTGTGGAGGAAATATTTGACACTGCAAAAGTTGGTACGTATACCACGGATGATAGAGAAAGAGATGAGGGGTTTACATGATTTTTGTTTGGATGGTGTAGTTTTGTATTTTTGATTGTAAATATTCATTTTTGGTTTATTTTGGTAACGAGAAGCCTCGAGTAGTATTAGCAAACGTTTATCGACTGCAATATGTGTAGGAAGGAAATTAGCGCAGCATCATGTGGCCTCAAGGTTGCCCATGGAAGCGCTTGCCGAAATACCTACCTATGTTCGTCATGGCACTGCAAGAACCCCGATATTATGCAAGTTTTAATCAGAGAAGCAGCTCTAGATGCTACGCAAGAGTTAAGACTTCTAACTACCAGCCGGAAGCAGCAACCAGAAAACTGCCAACCCCGGTACCCTCAGCATGAAAAAACATTGCCACGTTCACACACATCACAGAAAATACGCGAGAGCACCACTATTAAGGCCTGAGGAGAGGAAAAGAAGCAGGGAACTCTTCCTAAACAGGAAACAAAGGATGAGCCTCTATTCCTGTTAAAGAGTAGTAGGGGACTACGAGCCGGGCGATAGAAGAGCCTATCTACTCCAATTGAAGAAAAAAAAAACGATTATTAAATTTTAACTTAGTTAACGTCAGAAGATCAGTTATGGATTCACTAGCAGTATAGCCCGGCGTTGCTCGGGTGTAATGAAAGCTTTAAAACTAATCCATAGTCCTGAAGCTCAGACTCTTTGGATGTTGGCACGAAAGACTAAAAAGCAATAGTTGTTTCTAGTTAAGCGAAACCATAGACTGAAAGAAAAATGAATAGATGTAAGTCATATTTTGATTTCCTGGTATCGACATCAAATAAGTTTTTTTCGTCTTAAACTGAATTTTGAAGGCTAAATAAGTCCTCTGGGTAAATGGTATTGGGCTGAGACTAACAACTACAATTATACCCACTTAAAGCCAAACCCGAAGCAAAAACTAAAATAAAAGGGCTGAAAAAATACAGACATGCAGGCAGATAAACAGACACACACACAAACATCTTGCCTTTGATATCTAGACTTATTTATAAATGGAACTATGTCTGTGTGTGGGGGGGTCTCTGTGTGTGAGTTTCCTTTACCTATAGACTCCGAAACGGCTGAACCAATTTTCTTGAAAATTCACACAGTTGTACTATAAGCGTCTGCGAGTGTTCTTAGCTAGGTTTTGTGTCGATGTACCCCCGATAAATATCGAAAATCGATAATCGAAAAAATCGGGTTATAGAAGGAGTGGTCCGATTTTAATTAAATTTGATACACTCATAGGCAAAGACATAAGAAACGATATTCAGAAGTTTCAAGGTTGCAGTTCTTACAATAGTACAGAAAATCGATAATATATATATATATATATATATATATATATATATATATATATATATATAAGGCAAGATGCTTGTGTGTGTGTCTGTTTATCTGTCTGTATGTCCTTTATACAAATCCACAATTTTTATCCGATTCTCACCAAACTTCACACAAGTATTCTTTAGGCTGAGTCTGAGCTCCAGAACCATGGATTAGTTTTAAAGCTTTCATTACACCCGAGCAACGCCGGGCTATACTGCTAGTATATATATATATATATATATATATATATATATATATATATATATATATCAAGCTGACTAACGTGGGAGCAGTCCGTCAGCAAACACAAGGTGAAAATAGTAACAACTCCAAGTTCTTACAAACAAGAGACTTCTATCACCATCAGTATTTACATCCACGTGTGGACAGACGTCTTTTTTAAAAATATATATAATATAAAAACAGACAAATTAGAATACTTATGGGAAACTATATATCAAAGAGTCAGGGAAAATAAAATAGAGAAAATTACATGGAAATTACTTACATTGAAAGAAAGTTCTAACGCCAATTTAGACAGGTCTCTGGCAAAAAGTTATGTCTCATTTCAGAAAAAAGGAGGAAAATGTACTTATAGAGGAAACGAATTCACCACAATTTAGAACATTGCAAGTAATCGTAATGATAATGTAATTCGAATATTAGTTCGAATATTAAAAAAAAATAAAATATTAAAATTCCTTTTAAATTGGTAACTCAAGCCTGAATTACAGTGAATAGGAAAAGAATCTGCGAATATAACTAGCTGGCAATAATGTTTAGACTACCAACAGGTCAGCCGCTCCAATAAATAGAGTGAGAGTGAGGGCAGTGACAGAGAGCAAATCTTCTTCTTCTATGTGCCCTCTCTCTTCAGGACGTAGACGATCATGGTTCTCCATGTCTCCCTATCCCTTGTAGCTTTTGGTATGTTTGCTCCTGTTACACCTCGCAACCCCCATTCCGTCATCTACCTGATCAGGTCTTGCAAATATGTTATCCGCTGCCTTCCTCTATCTCTTTTCCCTTCTATCTGGCCAGTCAGTATCAGGTTCTCTAAGCTCTCCTTCCTTATTGCATGTCCCAGGAACTTCAGTTGTCTCTTCCTGATGCTCAGTATTAATTTCCTTTTTGTTGCCATTCTTTCCAACACCTCATCGTTGCTTGCATGCTCAGTCCACGATATCCGCAGATCAGGCTGAAGAAAAGGAGTAAATTTCAAAATATAATTAAATATAGTGGAAGTCAGGTCCATGCAAATGAAGAACCTGTAATCGTCATTTAAAAAAAAAGAAAAAAAAAGAAAATGGGTGAAAATTAAATCACACAGAATATTTTGTATACTTGGAAGAAAATTAGACCAACAAAAGTAAATAGATACGTACGTTTTCTTACCTTTCCTAAGGTTATTTGAGAAACGATTGGTCAAGTCAAATCTTAATAAAATATTTTCGGTACCAGAACATCATCAATAATATACAAATATTTTGTAATAAACACATTTTATAAAACTATATAAATGAGATTACAAGAAAGGAAAGTTTTTTTGTTTTCGTTTTTGTTTTTTGTTTTTTTTGTTTTTTTGCAGAACGTGTGTATTTGCTTCTTATAGAGTGTATAATTGTGTAGATTATATAAGTGACTTACTGCGTAAATCAAACGTTCTTTTGATTGAGTAATGTCTGAGTGTAGAAAAATTAGAAATAGAAATATTGCACTAAAAATATTTTTGAAATTAAATAAATAAACAAAGAGCCTAACGAAGCCTCTGTGTTTTCTCAGAAAAGCAGACGATACATGCTCAAGCAGCTTAAATTTCTTATATTTCCCTTGAGACAAAGATGCAAGAAACCAACATGTTTTGCATATAAAATTTAATGACAGACCTTTCTTACGCAACCAAATTGAACCTTTGAACAATTCAGAATGAATAGCTGTTTTTACAATATGAACAGAATGTAATTGTACTATATTTATACAGCAAATATAAAATATTACAGTTACATACAAGGATTTTTTCACAGTGTTTGAATCATGCTTGAAATCATTTAGTTTTATACAAAGAACAAATTGCATTTCTCTATTTTGGTCATCTTTGTGGTGCAGTGGATATCGACTCGGAACGACATATCGGGGTGCCGAGTTCGAATTCCAATTGAATTCCTTGAATTCACTTACGCACTTTACCCTTGGGAAAAGGTATTAATTCGTCTCTTCCTTCGAGTTATGGGTTAAATAATAGCACAGATTGGGTTCTATAGCCTTGGCTGGCAACTAGTCTACCGCAAAAAGTAATGGCAACCTACTGCGGGGTAATCTTCTGTCCAGTCAATCATGTCTCTTTCGAGACATAATCTCCAAAAGCGTGTATCACCTAGGGCACTTAACTGACTGACCCAAAATGTTATTTCCACATTACCAACAAAACTTGAATGTGAGAGCATTTTACAATTTTTAAGCTTGAAAGGCATATTCATATACTGAGTTAGAATATTTTTTTCCTGTACTAGTGGCGTATTTGAATATTAAATATAGTTTCCTTTTGCTTATTTTATAACCATTAATTCTGACTTAAAGAAGTCAGTCCATTTTGCATTAATTCACAAATGTAATGTGAAAAGTCTGATACCAAATAGAAAGATCTTTAGGATCAGATTTTTTTATTTTTCATCTTAGCTAACCTTTCAGATTTTCTGAGTGAATCAGTGCCACTTAGTCAGTGGCGGGAAACGGGTTCGTTTTCAGATAGATTCCGGATGAACTGGATGAAAGTTATGTGTTGAAGATAATTCCAAAGGCTGAAGATGGCTCAAACAACAATTTTGAGTCAAACCATCCCCTCTGTCTGTTACCTTGAACGGCGATTAAATTGGCTGTAGGCATAGTTGACAAAATGACAATGATGTGGCTGACAGATACATCCCACCATAGATGAACGTTAACAAAGGACAAGGATGTGGTTGACAAATATATCCGGCCGTAGATGATATCAACAAAGTGCATGAAAAAAACAGGCGACAACCGGCTTGAAAGACAATGCACTTCTGGGTGTGACTGACAGATACATCCGGCCGTAGATAAAGTCAAGAAAGCGACAATCTGAAAAAGTAAAAATGCGTGTGTGAAAAGGCGTGGCCATGTGGCTCGCGTGGGATTTTTAAGACTATATAAAGTTTAGAATTATTGGTTGAAGAGACAGAGACTGACTGGCTAACGACTTCCGGCGTCTCCTTTGTATGTGCGACACTTTCCGGCTACTTCCCTGCTCCACAAGACCGTCACCGTTGAAGAATAATGACACTATATATATATATATATATATATATATACGTGTTCCTCGTTGTTTGTCCAGATCTAGCGTAATATACAACATATTAACTATAACTGGGCGAACCCTTTTGTCATCACCCGATAAAAGTTGAATTAATCATCCCAATTAGTGCGGGATTTTAGCTAGATACTTTATTATTAAATCGTCTTTCACCTTTATAATATTTTCATATTTGCTTTCACGCAGATCCTTATATTGTTCTCTTAAACTTAGAATATACAGATATATACTATATATTTATAAAAATGTATTTACTAAATAATCACTTATCTCTAGTATGCAATTACGTCTTTACTTTGAGGGGGTTCAGACACTGTAATACTTTCATCACCTATGTTTAACAATAAGACTTCTTTAGAAAGAGGATGAAAAACAATTAGAGGTAATTATTTCCAAACCTGAATCAGAAGTGATAAGTTAGTGACCGGGAATTTATTGCTTTTATATATCCGAAAGAAGAGTAAATAGTTAAAAAAATCGAACTTGAGATATTCCTATGGTTTTTAAAAAAATAATTGACAGAAGTGATCATTCATTAACATGCACTGCCCCTCCAACTTAAATATAAAGGTATTGTGAGGGGCTTAATGCTAAAGCAAGAAAATCTGTCAAGAAATATTTTAATCAACTTGCATCCAATGATAAAGAACATAGCATTATCACTATAAATGAGAATCCTATAAATATTAAAGAATCTTATGAAGGCTTGCACAAACACTCGAGCATTCATTTCCTTCACAAAGATGAATTCCTCTTACATTCATACAAGTGAAGTATAAAATATACTACTTATTTCCACCATTTTCATTTTTTGTAAATAGTTGCCCTGCAAAATCTATACCGACATGAGAAAATGCTTTGATCAAGTTCATTCCATGTTTAGGAATATTAGTTAATTGTGGCTATTTAAATGAAAATGCATTACATTTTCTGCAAATATAACAGCTGGAAATGTAATTTTTAATATTCTGGCTGGCCTTAAGAACCCAAAACCTGAGATTTATTAAGGTGTTGCAGGACTGGTTATGGTAACCGACTCTACGGACTTTTAAGAAAAAGAGGAAGTGACACGGGAAAGTCAAGGATAAAAACAATATACTGAGGGACAAAATTGCCAGTCTGAAAACTTTTGTTGTGCTGTTGTTACCGTTTAAACAATTCCTCGGGTCGCTGTGGAACTGTTGTTGGTTGAGTGGTGTCCACCGCTCGTAGGCTTGAGTCGTCGGTGCGTACGGTTTGCAGTTCGTAGGCCAGTGAATGAGTCCTGAGTTGCTAGTCCTTGTTGCACCTGGCTAATTAGATTGGTTCCTTGGGTGCTGTCGAATTCGAGTGGCATAGACTGCGCTGCGTTGGCGGCGCCGAGTCGAACTAGGACTGCTACGCTGTAATTGGCTGGTTTACCGAGTTGAAGTGGGTTCTACATTAAAAGTTGCTGGGTCGCTGCATCGAGCTGATGCATTAAGCGGTAAGGTAGACTTTCTCTCCTCGAAAAGGGAAATTGTAGTAGAGCGAGAAAAAAAAAACTTGTTTGCTGTCCTTGTTTGTTTGACAGAGTTGTTTTGTTCTTAAAAGGACAGTTATGATAACAGTGGTTACACTCCACCCACGTTTATTGAACAGGTGAAGAGGCTCATCCCTTGTTCCCTGTTTAGCATGTGGTTTCCGGTTTTCTCTTTTCCAATCTTTTCACTTTCACGTAGCCCTCTGCACATCAGTGGCGTTACCGCCTTGCTCGGGCTGATATGATTAAAAAAAGAAAGTGGTCGGAGGCGTCAGGTAGGAACTCAGGAACTCATGAACTGAGTTCCTCAGGCAAGACCGCCGAAAAGCGGTGATCGTAGCTCAGGTCACCGTCAGACCGGATGTGAAAGTCTAATATCAGTAGCAACAGTTGGGTCACTAGGACGGTATCAAATTCCCAAATTGCCTTTATCCATATGCTGGACAATTTGTCTTTTGACCGTTCCTTTTATAAGACCCTGTGTAAGTCACGGTGGTTATATGTCATGTTTTTGTTTTAGGGCTTTTCGGGCTCGAACTCTGATCCGCCTTTATTTTTCTTTCTTTGCATAATTAGGTTAATCATTATGTTATCACGAGAAATGTTGGAATACGTTTTACTATCGGTAATAACCATTTACTATTTCCGAAATGACTCGTGGAATTAATGGTCTCGGAAAAATATTTTTGGTTTGTCATAACAAAACGTTTCGCTGAGTCATATTCACGTGATGTACACACCAGAGCTTTGAGGTAGTAGCCTGGGGCTATGATCAAGGATACTAGAAATTCCTAGATGCTTGCATCTTTCATGCGTGTCCATTACGATTGGCCTTGTTAAATCATGCATTGAAGACAACAATACTGAGTAGATAATGTCAAACTGATTAGCCGTTCTTCCACTAGAACGAAATAGACCATTTTAATCTAAAAACAGTTTTAAATCAGTTATTAATTTAGGGATCTGTTCAGTTTGAGAATTTTCTAAATATTGAATTTCTTTACCAAATGTTCTGTATCAGTTTAAGCAGATACTTCTTAGCATCTTGCTTAGAATCTGTGTTAGAATGTTTTAGCTTATTAGTGAATTTGTACACTAAGAAGAAGGAAATTACTGGAAAGTAATTGAAACTCACCTGAAGCGAGCTGAACGTGTAATGCTCCTCATGCCAATGACATTTCTACCGAACCTCTCTACGGCATATCATTTCATTGAATTTCTTTTAATGTATTCCTCTCGAATTTATATTTAAATTTGGGGTCATCAGGAGAGAATGCGCACCGTTTCGGGGCCTTCCTCTCAACGGTTTCACTTGCACAGCGGCTCTCCTCACTGATGCGAGGTCTCATTATAACGATATACTAGTGTGTTGTAGTTCAAATGTCTAACAGCAAACCTCGCGTTCTGAGAATGCAACGTGAACCTCATTCACGATAAGTTATATCATGACGTCATGTTCATTGAAACGCTCTACGGAATATTTATTTTTTTCCACATCCAAATAGAATGTTAATATTCTTAATAATCTACGTAACTTTGAATTTTTCTCTAAAGGTAACACTGCTTCTAAAGGACTAGCATAGCTAATGTGATATACTTGGTTTTGAATAAACTCCTTATTGCGATCACTCAATCAATGTAAATCAATTTTAGGCCAAGCTACTACATCATTAGTTAACCAACAATAACCAGAAGTTCAAAATTTAGAATTTTATCTGAGCTTTTCTAGAGACAATTCCCAATAATTAAATCTGCAGGATTCTCTGAGGAAGGCATATATTTGAATTTTACTGATAAATTATGTTTAGAATCTAAGTCTTCTTGGTTTAATTTAATGTCTTTTAATCTGTTTTGACAAACTGGTTTTGGTTTTTTATATTATCGGATAATAACCAAAATAACACTATCTGGGCATCAACAGCAATAATTAACTACTTGATACAAACATTTGATAACGTTTGCAAGATGGATTTAATGCATTTTCCAGCTTAGTATACTGATAACTCAAGAGGAGGCAAAGATTTTGCCTTTATGGGCGCTGTCGTGGTCTTAGCAAAAATTAAGGAAGCTATAGAATCCTGTATTATATAAAAGGCAAAACCATATGCCTTTTTTTTTGGGGGGGGGGGCATCACAAAATAAATACAATTCCACGGGAATTGAACTGACGGCTGCACATCTCGGAAATTTCAAAGAACTTAAACGTACAAGCTCATTAGATAAATTAATTATTTCAGATCATTTGGTATTCTATTAGTATAATTTCATCCCAGGATAAGTTTAATTTCTTACTTAAAAGTACTGAGTTACTTAGAAGTATTCTCCCTTTAATTGTCAGTGGCAAGTATAAAGACAAGTGTTCAATTTTTTTTTAATCGTTTCACCCCTAAGCAAGGCAGTACCACCACTGATGCACGCAGGGGCGGGGGGCTACATAAAAGAGTAAAAAGTTAAGCAGGAGGAGAGCGGAGAGAAAGACAAACAAGTTACAGCGGGTATCAGAGAAAGGGCAAGAGAAGAATGGGAACACAGGTGTGAAGGCAGTTGCGAAGGTAGAGAGAAAGGAGAACAAGATACACGGGGTGATGTAGAAAGGACTGGAGTCAAGTGGAGATGGGAATTGACATTGCATCTAAATTCCAGGAGATTGTTGCCGTCAGAGAAGCAAATATACAGAAGGAAGTTCCACAGGCGGGAAGTGCGAGAAAAGAAGCTGATGGAGTAGAAGTGTAGGCTGCATTTGGTAAATTTAACTATAAAAGAGTGGGACCTTGTTGCCAGTCTGGATGCATGAGTAAATTCTTGTGGCCAGGGCACCAGTGACCTAAGCTCATCGGAGCAGAAGCCATGAAAATATTTGTAGAAGAGACAGAAGGACGCCACATCCCGCCGGTGAGAAAGTGGCTGGAGTCGAGCTGCCAGGTTGGGACCGATCACATTACAGATTCTCCTTTGGAGCCTGTCAAGAACGCTGAGATGAATAGCAGGGGCGCCCGACCAGATATTACAACAGTATTCTATGCGCGATCGGATTGTTGATTTATAGCAGGGGCGCCCCACCAGATATTACATAATACACTAGAATATTGCGCCAGTACTTTTCTTTTGGTGTTGGGAGAGTTATCTAAAACTCCCATTGAAATTTCTAAAGTATTTTTGACCGTATTATACTTGTATACTATATTTTTTCCAAATCACTACTATGTCCTACAACTTTTAATCGTCTTCTAGGCACTTTTTTAATTCCTAGCAATTTGAGTTGCGTGATCATAACTCAAAAATTCCATGTGTACAACAATTCTTCAAGAAAATCACTTGTCTTAATCAAATTATTAACAAAATTATCTCTTAACATAACAGTGCATAAATCATTAGGGTAACAAAATAACAAAATTCAATATAGAGAGACTCGCTATAAACCCAAAGATCAAAATTGTATCTATTTTCTTCTTTTATATGCCGTGTCCCTTCAGGACATAGACGATCATAGCCTTCCACATCTCCCTAGCCATTGTAGCTTTTAACACCCTTTCTCTTGTTACTTTTTCCAAACACTGCACTGCCATCCATTTGCTCAAGCCCAACAAGTATGTCATGCGTTGTTTTCCCCTGTCTCTCTTGTCCATTTCTTTTATCCGTCTTGTTAGTATCAGATTCGCCAAGCCCTTCTTCCTCATTACATGTCCCAGAAACTTCAACTGCCTTTTCCTGATGTTATGTATCAGTTTCTTTTTCGTTTCCATCCTCTCAAAAAACTTCGTCGTTGCTCACATATTCGGTTCGTGGTATCCTCAGCATCCTTCTGTAGAACCATAATTCGGTTATTTTAAATCTTTCTTTCATCCTTGATGAGATTGTCTAGCATTCGCTGCCATATTGAAGGACAGACATCACATAACAATCCAGTACTCTCTTCTTTGTTTCCAACGAAATTTTCCTGTCTCTCAATACTCTAGTCAGCTTTAGAATGCATCCGTGGCAATGCCAATACACCTTCGGATCTCAAAGTTTTATATATCTTCCTCGTCGGGTATAAATTTGCTGCATCGCTCGAAAATAATTCCGCATCAAAATGTCGGGAAAAGACCGCTTCTTCGTCGTCGTCGTCGTCGTCGTCGACAACAATCCGCAACTAATTTGACGGTGACGACGAATAAAACTGCTACTCAACAAATATATACTTCTTCGACGTAAATAAACTGTAACTCATTCGGGAAATAAACTTCTGTCAATTCGATGACTCACACTATCGCCCCGTGTTTCTTTAATAAATGTCGATACATAATTTCTCATCTTTTTCACGGAGTAAATGAATAACGAAATACACTGCAATTAAAATGACTTAAAATGACTGTGTTTTTCTCCCAACTGATAAAATCGACAGACATCATACATAAATAAAAATAGTCATATTTTTATTCTGGTCTTTTTAACGAGCGATGACTTGGAAGTGGAGGGAGAGATTTGGTTGGATCATATATTATAGGAATACACGCATCAAGTCAGCACATCCGCATCGAGGCCCCCAATAAGCCAGAAGGCTAGTTCTTCTGTCTTCTCTCTCTAACTGCTAAACTGAAACTCAACTAAACTGACAGTGACAGCTGACGTCACTTAAAAATGTTGTACCCATCAACATCTGTAGCTTCCGATGCATTCGCTGACCTATTCTCTTGACCCCGCTAGTCAAAACAAATTTCTGTGCCTCCCAGTGCGAAATACACTTCTTGGCAAAATTTTTATCATTTTTACTGACGATCATGAATGACCCCCAGCATTATTCCACACCGGCCAAGGCACTATATAATAATGGTGTCCCTTTACGTTCTCTGTTAGAACTCTTCCCAGGTATTTAAATTTCTGTACCTGCTTGATTTTAGTATCCCTGACCTGTATTTGGCATTTTGTGCTTTTTTTTTTTTTTTTTTTTTTTTTTTTTTTTACTGATGTCATGCATTCAGTTTTCTTGTAGTTTATATGTAGTCCTTTATTTCTGCTTTCTTTAGCTACCTTCTATAGGAAGTCTTGTAGTTTCCTTTCCGTGTTTGCTATCAGCACTGTATAATCTGCATGTTTTATATTGTTCAGATTGTGGCCTCCAATGACAAATCCTGGCAGTACTTCTAGTTCTCTCAATATTACCTCGCTGAATAGGTTGAATAGATCTGGTGAGAATGCACATCCTTGTCTTACACCCCTTTCTACCTTTGTATACCTGCTGAACACATTTCCTGTACGTATGCGGGTGGTTTATTGTCATTCCTGGTTCGTGATTATTCTAATGTCTTTCCAGAATATGTCAAAGTTGCCGAGTATCTCAATCAAGTATTTGTGCCGTACTCTGTCGAATACCTTTGCGTAGTCACAGGTACATGCCCTTCTGCATTTGTATTGCTCGTTCTGCTAACATTATGAGCATAAACATCGTGTTCCTTGTTCCAGTGCCATAGACAAAACCGTGCAGTTTTTGTCCTATCTCTGACCTGATTTTAGTGCGCGCTCTATTCATCAGAATTTGGATGATGAGTTTTGTTATGTAACTCACTAAACTGATTGTTCAACGGAGTTCACATTCCTTTGCACCTAGCTTCTTAGACAGTGCTATGAAAATCGATTTGCTTAGGTCTTCCGGTATATCATATATATTATTATTATTTCTGCAATTTTGTCTAAACTGAAATCGTCCAATGCTATCAACTTCTCTATTACAATACCGTCTGATCCTGCTGCTTTGTTGCTATTCAATTTGACCACTTCGATTTTTAATAATTCCGGTCCGTCGGTATTCTTCGTATTGTCGGTTGCTCTTTCTTGTCGTGGAAGAGATCTCCGATATATTCTTCTCATCGCTGAAGTATTTTCATCTTCTCTAATATAAGCATTCTATCCTTGGATTTTATACATCCTGTTGAAGCTTTTATTTTAGTTTTAATTTCAAGCTAATAGATTAAATGTAATATTTTCAATAAAGAAAATGCTTTCCTCTACTTAAAATTTAATTTAAATTGGCTGAAATTATTTTTTCTTTTTTCTTTTGCTTTATTTTTTGCTAAAGAATTTTATTTTAGCGTCATTTTTAGCCCGTGTTTATTACAATATAATTCTCTTTATTAAAAAATATTCCAAAACTAAAATATACTTTTAAAAAAACTTTATTTGAGGAATATTAGCTGATTTAATTGCAGGACTCATTGGAGAATATAAATTATCTATTATTTTTTAACCATTTAACTCTTTTTCTGAAAACCTACTCCCATAGTAAAATAAAAAAATACAATAAAAAGTATGACATTATTTAATTAAATAAGCTTTTAATTTCTTTAATAAATAACATAAATTAAAGACGTTACAGTCTAAAGAATTTTTGTCGATTAATTATGAAATTTTAAAAAAATTGTTTTCATCTTTCATTAATTGTAACAATTTGTAAATTTCAAAAATATTTTTTAAATATTTCAAAGACTTGTAGACGTTAGGTTAAGTTATTAAGTGAAGACTATATTTACTAATCAAAAATTGAAAAGTTTAATATAAATCATCAAGCCATTGTATTTTTTAATTTTTTTTTTTTTTGCATGGTGATTTCTGTATGTACATTAAAAGGTATTGTGTTTCACGGTTTCTTCCCTTACAGGGAAAAAATTTGGACAAATTTGTTACTCATGATCACCATAGACACTTAGCTTATCTCTTATCTGACCACTATCATCTGTCAAATCATATGGAGAAGGTCAGAACGGTCAACATTCCGTGATTAAGAAATAGTTTTAGTCTAAATTTAATGCTATAAATAAGTAATACTCGTGTAAATCAGATTAATTAAACATTAAATTTGCTAATTTTACAAAAATAGCGTGTCACAGATGTATATTTTATTTTCGAAAAATTTTTAAAACCGAGAATTAACTTTTGTCTACAATCGTCTAAAAATGGCCGAAAATCTTTTTAAATCTCAAAATTTTATATTCAAATTAATATAATTTCTGTTTGAAATACACCAGAGTATTTTCTTACTGGAAACAGCAAATTTAATCATTTAGCTTTCAATTAAAATTCAAGAAAACTTGATTTTTAAAAATTGGATTTAAAAGTTAGTTATAAAAAATGAGAGGCGGTACATAATCTTTGTAGGAAATTCGTCAAAGTGCAAACGGGCATTCGCAGTTAGCCTATTGAATGAATTACCCGTCTGTGAATTATCCAGTTACTGACTATACTCCGAGTCCAGCCATTCGATCAAGCTTACATTTTTGGACTAATAGTAGCGTAAATTAACTCTGCTCTTTAAGAAGTAAATTTCTATGAATACTGATGTAAAATAATTTACATTAACTTAAATAAGTACAATTCGAAGCAATATATATGTTAACTTTGGTTTGTGTCAATCCAAATGCCCTATTTTTTCAGGGTCATGGAGAAATGATATTATTTATTCCCTTATTTTAAAGTAGCTTCTTGATAGTATGGTCAGACTTTACTGAAAACAGAAATTCATTTTTAGCTGATTTTTGTTCGGCTGTGGTGCCCACAGTATTTTGATTGATTTAGTTGTATTATTTTATTTTCGCATTTATTTATTTTTCTCGCACTTATTTTTGTGCTTCAAAAAAAAAATTGTAGAGAAAAAATCAGATCACACAAATCACACCGTTCTACTAGTATTGACGTTAGTGTTAACCCTTTGATTTTGTTTTGAAATTAACCTCTCTTGTGTTCCAACAGACTGAGAGTGGAAAAGAGGGCAAGAATAGAACTTCATTACTCTGAATGAAAAGTTATTACGTTTAATTTAGTGAAATAACATATTATACCCAAACTCATTCCTAAGTTGTATATACGATAGGGGGCGGATGTAGTATGAAAATGAAGACGCTGCTTGAGTTTGTACCCCCTTCTTAGAAACATCTCGACACCTAAGTGCCCCACCCCGCACTTTCAGAGTTCCACAATCGCCACTGGATGTGTATGAAAACAGTTTTTTAATGGGTCGTTGATTTTTCGACTCTTCTTTTCTCAGCGACGGAATGTGGCTACTCTGTGTATTTTCTACAGGTATTTTCACGGCTTCTGCTCTGACGATCTTTATTACCTGGTGCCCCGTTTTCATCAATTTACCTGTGCAACTAGATTGACAACTAGATTCCACCCTTTTAACGTCAAAATAGGCAAGTGTAACTGCCAATTCAACTCCATCAGTTTCTTTCCTCGCACTTTCCGCTTGTGGAACTCCCTTCCCCATGCTTGCTTCCCTGATAGTTACAATCTCCAAAAGTTTAAATGCAACATCAATTGCCATCTTCTATCTCCTTGACTTCTACTTCACCCTTTCTACAACATCACCTATACTGTTTTCTTTTCTGTCATCCGTCTCCTCTCATTGTAACCCCATGCAGTATTACCTTCCTTAGTGTGAAACGATTATTTAAAAAAAAAATGGCAATGTCGGTGTTAGCGTGTTAGATATAAAAGTATTGTTATGGGGGGTAGAGATGAACAGAGAATGTCCAATCTCTTGTCTTGGATGTTATGAATAGCACAAGCGAAAAAGAAAAAAACAAGAATTATACTCTTATGTTAAATTTTAAAAAAACATGGATTACAATGAATAAAAATAATTAAAAATAGTATAGAATACAAAATTTACAAAACAAGCTCAAATATTTTCCTTTGGTGCCAAACACTTACGCAAGATAATATGTTCTAAATTGCTCTTAAAAACAATTATAGTTTTCAAAAAATATTCACTTACTTCCATTTAATTCAGTTGTTGAAAAGAGTTGACAGAAATGGCAAATTCACACGCATCTCTGAGTAATTTATAGACAATTCTCCAGTTTTACAAAATTAAATTAAAGCTAGAGATAACTCTCGCATTTTAATAAAAGTTCAAAATCAGAGTTAATACATCTAATTTTGTTAATTTTCTTTCTGTTTTCTTTTATCTGTTTCTTTCTTTTTGTCGTCGTTTACTTAAGTTTTCATAGTTCTGTTCCCAAAAACAGCCCATTGCCATTTGCATGTGAAAGCCAAAACTCTTTTGGTCTTGACTTCTTAAATAGCCACAAATCGGCTCCAGATACAATCTAACATTTGAAGTTTACATAGACTTAACTTTCCTTATTGGTTTAAAAACATAAAAGAGTATCGCTTTAAACCACTTCTGTACACAAACTTTATTTTGTCAGGTTTTCAGGCCATAAGATTTGAGCCTCTTTTTTCATAGTCTAAAACCACGTTTTATACATATATCATTCATAAACTATCAGACACCATTCTGGCAGTTCTTTTCCAACATCAAATTATTCAAACGATTTTATTAACCATCTGGCTTCATTCTAGCAGTTTTCTATTTAAAGAATGCGTGATATTAACTTTCTTTTATTAATATTTTCTAAACACACCCCTCAAAAGAAAGTGTAATTAACAGACATAGTCTATTGTATTATTTTTTATTTAGCTTTTAATTATTTTTATATAACTTTACATTAATTTTTTAATATGTATTTTTTTTTAAATCAACAAATGTTCTGGTGATCACATCTGTATCTTGTAAGGCACCACTTAAGTTGTTTCAAAAGATTTTCTAAGCTGATCATCTCTAAGCCGTTCATTCTAACAAAGCCACTTATGACAAATAGTTTAGTGCTAATGATGTCCTTTTCCCAAATTATTCAAAATAAATGCTAACAGGTTTTCACATAAATCCGTAATAAAAGTGTTACTAAATGAAATATATATAAATTTATCAGACTGACCAACAGCCGAGGGCGCAGTGACTGCAGTTATGGATGAGAATCATGATACATTATGTATTCTGTGCGTGCCTAAGTCATAACTGTTTACGAGCTATTATTGATATCTTAATCGCCCGGTGTTCTCTTTCAATCAAACAATTACACTGTGGGTGACAAGTGATTATCCTCAATCTATGAACACTAATAAGTTTATATCTCTATTAACAACTCGTTTCACTTATCAATAATCACATAGAATGAAGCTCTAAATCTGATTACCAATATCTTTGTGAAATCGTTAGCGCCTGATCATATTGTAATATTGGTTAATGACTGAACCTCAGTCCAACACAATGAGCGATGAATACAACTTAGGACTATTAACAGAGGTTTATGTAAGAATAAAAATTATTGTAGACTAGAGAGAGTAGACCAACATTATCTGTGTGTACAGTTTTGATAATTCAAAATACTGAATGGGTGATTTTGCAAGCCCATCAAAGTTTGACTAATGACAAACTATACCTTCTATATGAAACATATGTTTTTGGCCTAATATGGAAGTACAATCTGTACAGCCCTTTCAACATTTTTATGTGTATCACATCATTAATGTACTTAATGACTGCCAATTACCTGATTTCAAAGTGGTAAACCGTGGAAGGTTCCACATAATATTTTGTGGTCAGTCAGTAATCTCACAACAATTAGGTAAAAAATCTGCTTGAAAACGTTATCAAAGGATTGTTTGGTTTTTTTTTCTGTCAAAGTCTCTGGAAATAAAATCATACATTCTGATAGTGATAATACAATTGCTGCATAATTACAGATGCTTATGGTACAACTGTGTAAATTTTCAAGGAAATCGGTTCAGCCGTTTCGGAGTCTATAGGTAACGGATACACACACACACAATTCCATTTATAAATAAGTTTAGATATTCAAAATAAAAGTTCAGAATAAAATTTAAACAAAAAGATTTATCTAAAAAAGTGTATTTCTTTACAATATGGACTACTTATATATTAGAATTACAATTTACTGTTATGATCTTGTGGAAAGATAAAATAAAAATTTATCAGATACTGCTTGGTTTCAGTGGAAAAATAAAGATAGAAGTGTTTAGGATCTGCTAATACCTCATAAATAATGGACTATTCCGCATTGATCGCTTAATAGTCCATAATGGACTATTCCGTTTTGATTGCTTAGTGAAAAACGAAAGAGAGTAGTGATTAACGTGTAGTGGTTGTGTTAATTGATTAAATTATATGGATAAATAATTGTTGAGAAAGGCTGCGTGAAATTAACAATTTTCACTCACATTAAAATTTCAATATTCAACACATTTGGAACAACATGAGAAACGACAATAAATCTCTTTTGGATAACAAACAATAATAATTCTATATATTGTAAGACATACAAAGCAAATTATATTGATTGAGATTTGTGAGTGAAGAAGTATTGTTTGTGAATTAATAAACTTGTTTAAATAATAATTAAACAGTTTGTGTAACGATTTTTCTGTAATGTAAATGTAAGAGTTTGCTTACAAAGTTGTCTTTCTTGGACCGTAAATTTTAATGTCAGAGAATAAATAAAAATGTTTTATGAAATGCTGGATAAAAATTTGTTCTCTCGTTAAGAACTTTAACTGCGACAGCTGCCAGAAAAACCGCATGAACAGCTAGAGCAGTAAAAGCAAAAAGAAAATGAAAAAAAAAAGGTCTATCAACTGGCGGAAGACGAAAAACAAGTAACGGAAATGGTGGTTGGAGAAGTACCTACACCTTGGTCATCCTCGTTGAAGAGAAGGAGAGAAGAGGATGAACAGCAGGCAAAAGATGCCAAGGGTTTAAAATAAAAAAAATGGTCGGGCGTAACAGGGCAAAACGAATCATGGGTCAAGCCAAGTCTCAATCCGTCCCTTCTTCGCCTGTGCGAAAATAGCAAAACGACCAAACAAGGAGCCTCCCCACTTCTCTCGTGAAGACTCCGACATGCCCAATGTATTTCCCCAAAAAATCTCTATCCCCAAAGAGGAGGACATATGCAAGATAAATAGACAGTTGCATGAGAGAAAATTTTCTTCGCAGAGACCTCTCTTTAAACTGACATCCGTTGATGGATTAAAACGGATAACTCCAGGAACTTTACCAAGGCGCCTGGGGTGACAATGGTTGTGAGGCTTCCGGGCAAAAACGCCTAAAACTACATACATGCGGTTAAGGATGTCTTTCCAAAGATACAGATAACAGAACTTGATTCACTATAGTATGAAAACTGTCGCATCACTGTTCTGGGACAGCCCCAGTGTTACTCTATTTTTCACTATATAGGGGCCTAAAACTAACCTTTCCCACGGACGTTGGCGGCATTGTCACTGACGGACGGATTAGTAGCCTGAATCAATCCGTCGGGGTCCTGACAGCTGCAGATTTTCGTCCAGTCTGTAAGTATGATCAAGTAAGTAAGATATGAAGATCAAGCTAGCCAGATTGAATGCGAGTTGCTTGAGAGATCGAGGTAAGGTAGCCTGCCTGCTTCGTGATCTCTTGTCATTCGGTGTAGATGTGGCTGCACTTGATCCGTACGATCATTAAGGGTGTAAAAACAACGAGCAAGCTGCGCTGATCAATTTAGATCAGTTCAAGGCATTTGATAGAGTTGACCATCGGTATCTGGCAGCTGTCCTGCAGGCCACCAGATTCAAACCCAACTTTTAAAAGTGGATCAGCTTGCTGAATCGCTCCTCCAGGTGAACGGAAAGCGGTCGAGTGTTTTTACGCTGTCTTGGTCGGTTCATCATGGTTGTCCATTGTCGACCCTATTTACGCTTTGGCGTTGGAGCCTCTCCTTCGCCTGCCGAACGACAGGGCGTACAGTTCGGCCCTACGTGGAATCGGTGTCCCTAGTAGTGCGACCTTGGCCTAGAAGAAACGGCTTCGTGCCCATTCTACGTCAGGTGCGCTTCTTCTGGGATTATGTCGGAGAGTTGATGGCTCGTATCGCCCCTGAACAGCTTGTGCCCATTGATCTCACATATGCGTGTAACAATGTGTCACCCCCATATACTGGGGGAAAATGAATGGTGTTTTTCACCTTGCTAGCCATAGCAAGAAAGGTGGTATAGACGACTCGAAAGGAGGGAATTTTGCGGTGTGAACGCTATTCTCATCAGGATATGATCAACTTAGGACGAAGATTATATTTAATAGAAAGCTTTTTATATCGACAGATTTCAGCGAAAGGTGGGTAAAAGTGACGGACCTGGTGTGCGTGAATGGGGACAGCCTCGATTTCTTGTTTTAAGTGAACCCTCCTCTGGTTAGTTTATTATTATTATTATTATTATTATTATTATTATTATTATTATTATTGTCGTCGTCGTCGTCGTCGTCGTCCAGTGAGGACGTAGTTAACTCACAGTAATATGGTCATGGGTTCTGATTCACTGGCATACAGAGTCGTCGTCGTCGTCGTCGTCCAGTAAAGGACGTAGTTAACTCACAGTAATATGGTCATGGGTTCTGATTCACTGGCATACAGAGTCGTCGTCGTCGTCCAGTGAGGACGTAGTTAACACAGTAATATGGTCATGGTTCTGATTCACTGGCATACAGAGTCGTCGTCGTCGTCCAGTGAGGACGTAGTTAACTCACAGTAATATGGTCATGGGTTCTGATTCACTGGCATACAGAGTCGTCGTCGTCGTCGTCGTCCAGTGAGGACGTAGTTAACTCACAGTAATATGGTCATGGGTTCTGATTCACTGGCATACAGAGTCGTCGTCGTCGTCGTCGTCCAGTGAGGACGAAGTTAACTCACAGTAATATGGTCATGGGTTCTGATTCACTGGCATACAGAGTCGTCGTCGTCGTCCAGTGAGGACGTAGTTAACTCACAGTAATATGGTCATGGGTTCTGATTCACTGGCATACAGAGTCGTCGTCGTCGTCGTCGTCCAGTGAGGACGTAGTTAACTCACAGTAATATGGTCATGGGTTCTGATTCACTGGCATACAGAGTCGTCGTCGTCGTCCAGTGAGGACGTAGTTAACTCACAGTAATATGGTCATGGGTTCTGATTCACTGGCATACAGAGTCGTCGTCGTCGTCCAGTGAGGACGTAGTTAACTCACAGTAATATGGTCATGGGTTCTGATTCACTGGCATACAGAGTCGTCGTCGTCGTCCAGTGAGGACGTAGTTAACTCACAGTAATATGGTCATGGGTTCTGATTCACTGGCATACAGAGTCAAGTCGTCGTCGTCCAGTGAGGACGTAGTTAACTCACAGTAATATGGTCATGGGTTCTGATTCACTGGCATACAGAGTCGTCGTCGTCGTCCAGTGAGGACGTAGTTAACTCACAGTAATATGGTCATGGGTTCTGATTCACTGGCATACGTAGAGTCGTCGTCGTCGTCCAGTGAGGACGTTAACTCACAGTAATATGGTCATGGGTTCTTGATTCACTGGCATACAGAGTCGTCGTCGTCGTCCAGTGAGGACGTAGTTAACTCACAGTAATATGGTCATGGGTTCTGATTCACTGGCATACAGAGTCGTCGTCGTCGTCCAGTGAGGACGTAGTTAACTCACAGTAATATGGTCATGGGTTCTGATTCACTGGCATATAGAGTCGTCGTCGTCGTCGTCGTCCAGTGAGGACGTAGTTAACTCACAGTAATATGGTCATGGGTTCTGATTCACTGGCATACAGAGTCGTCGTCGTCGTCCAGTGAGGACGTAGTTAACTCACAGTAATATGGTCATGGGTTCTGATTCACTGGCATACAGAGTCGTCGTCGTCGTCCAGTGAGGACGTAGTTAACTCACAGTAATATGGTCATGGGTTCTGATTCACTGGCATACAGAGTCGTCGTCGTCGTCCAGTGAGGACGTAGTTAACTCACAGTAATATGGTCATGGGTTCTGATTCACTGGCATACAGAGTCGTCGTCGTCGTCCAGTGAGGACGTAGTTAACTCACAGTAATATGGTCATGGGTTCTGATTCACTGGCATACAGAGTCGTCGTCGTCGTCCAGTGAGGACGTAGTTAACTCACAGTAATATGGTCATGGGTTCTGATTCACTGGCATACAGAGTCGTCGTCGTCGTCGTCGTCCAGTGAGGACGTAGTTAACTCACAGTAATATGGTCATGGGTTCTGATTCACTGGCATACAGAGTCGTCGTCGTCGTCCAGTGAGGACGTAGTTAACTCACAGTAATATGGTCATGGGTTCTGATTCACTGGCATACAGAGTCGTCGTCGTCGTCCAGTGAGGACGTAGTTAACTCACAAGGGCGGTCATGGGTTCTGATTCACTGGCATACAGAGTCGTCGTCGTCGTCCAGTGAGGACGTAGTTAACTCACAGTAATATGGTCATGGGTTCTGATTCACTGGCATACAGAGGTTAAGCTCTACAAACGTGTTTCAGTGAAATGGAAAAATTTAATTTCAAATCTTTTCATTTGTATCTGCTTACTTCTTAAAATAACAACCAGTATTCAAATTTATGATAGTTGTTGCAATATTTTACTAAAGTTGTTAAGCTCAAATCTTTAATGATGTGATAGGGAAATTTTATTGTCGTTGTTGCCAGGGGCCGATGTAAAGTAAGGGTCTCGACCTCGCAAACTTCTGTATGTGTGAAAACAGCAAAGGCAATGAGGAGACGGAGGTGAAGGTGTTGTTTCAATGTCAATTTTGTTGTGATAAAATTGACGAGCAAACGGTAAGAAATTGGAAAAGGCTGAAACATCGGCAGCGGTTGGCAGGATCAGCTCAGGCTGAACGTTGTCATCGGTCGGTCGGCGGGAACGTCTTCCGCGTCTGGTTTGAAAGACACAGGCTGGAACGTTGTCAGCGTCTGGCATGAACGGCTCAGGTTGGAATGTTGTCAGTAATGTCGTCGGCGTGTGGCATGGGCGGCACAGGCTAGAACGTCGTTATTGGTCGGCAGGAACGTTGTCAGCGTCGGGCAGGAACGGCACAGGCTAGAATGTCGTCAGTGTCTGAAAGGATTGACGCAGGCTGGAACATCGTCAACGTCTGGCAGGATCGGCGCAAGTTGGAATATCATCGGCCGACAGAAACATCGTATGTACGGCTCAGGCTGGAAAGTCGTCTTTGGTCGGCAGGAACAGCGCTAGCAGGAACGTCGTCGCCGGTCGACAGGAACGTCGTCGCCGGTCGACAAGAACGTCGTCAGCCGGCAGAATCGTCGCATGTATGGCTCAGGCTGGAAAATTGTCGTTTGGTCAGCAAAAACAGCGCAAGCGGGAGAATTGAGGCCGAATTTCGGCTGCAGTTGAACGTAGTCCGAGGAGAACAAGTTCGGTTGCAGCCTAGCATGTGTACATACCCAGGCAAGTGGGAGAGCTATCACGTGTGCGCTGCGGCCGTGGACTAGTGCGTGTTTTGCTTCCTTTGCAGGATTCAGCCGCAGTTAAACGGGATCGCTGCGATCTAGCACGTGCGAAAGCCACGCAATCATCTCCTTCGCCGGATCGACCGTGAGTGACGAGATCTCAAGCAGACTAGACCGTTCCACCTCCGAAGCAAAGTCCAACCTGAAACAGGGCCGGCTGCTAACTAGAATGTAATGCGCTCAAGGAATCAACCACGGGTAGCGGGACCGCAAACAAAGCGTATGCCTAGCTGGAGGTGGCCGGAGTGCGTAAAGTGAGTATCTGAAAACAGATACTACACTTTGATCTTACTCCCCGGACCAAAAGAAGCGTTATTTACCCCGCCTCCCCCACTGCTTAAAGATTACCCAATCCCCGCTTACGCAGTAACTGGGTACAAAGCTAGTCATAGCTGGTCATTGTTTTCCAAACCCACCCACCACCAGGTGGCGAGTGCTGCAGACGGACAACGAGCAGGAAGTGAGTATCTGAGAACAGATACTACACTTTCATACTGCCTGCTGGGCCAAGAAAGTGTTATTTACTCCATCTCTCCCACTAGGACGAGATATGACACAAGGTCTTTATTTTTAAGTGGGGACTCTAGGCGCGAACGTTTGGGTAACTGGTCAAAGAGTACTCAGCTCCCACTGTAAATGGGTACAAAGCTAGACTTAGCTGGTCAAACCTACCCACCCGCCAACAAGTTGCGAGTGCTACAGGCGGCCGGCGAGCAGGAAGTGTTATTTACCCATCCTCGCCCACCGAGGCGAGGCGAGATGTGACACCAAGGTCTGATTTTTTTCAAGTGGGGACCATGAGGCGAGAACTCTCGGGTAACTGGTCAAAGATTACCTAGCCCCTGCCAAAGTAGTAACTCGACACAAAGCTAGCCTTAGCTTGTCAAAAGCTAGTCTTAACTAGTCATTGCTTCCAAACCTGTCCACCCGCCACTAAATGATGCAGGCGGCCAGGAAGTGAGTGTCTGAACCCAGATACTACACTTTGATCCGGAATTTACTGGATTCACTGGAGCGAGTTGTGACACCAAGGTCAGTTTTTAACGTGGGGAACCTGAGCGCGTACGCTCAGACCATTGGTCAAAGATTACTCTGCCCTCGCTTACGCGGTAACTGGGTACAAAGCTGGTCATTGCTTGTCAAAGCTGGTCAAAAGTTAATGCTTCCACGCCGGCGAGCAGGTAGTGAGTATCTGAGAACACATACTACACTTCAATCCTGCCCGACGGGCCAAGAAAGCCCATATCGTTAAAAATGACACTGTTAGTAAGGATTCAGTTGTCAGCGACATCTCCTGACTGCTGATTTTTACGTGCGAGGTCAAGGTCGCCTTTTTGTTAAAAATCATAACAAGTGGAAGCAGTAGCCTGCGACATCGTAGAACTCGCCATGAACTTACTCAATCATTAACTGAAGTATTAAGATTCATCAGAAATTGCAAATAGGAAGAACGTGAAATGAAATTTCACCGGTTAAAAATTCACTAGATGATTATAAATAAACTTGCTAAAAAAACATTAGCAATAATTCAAATTGCTATCAATAAAATTAAAATCACTTTGAATATTGTGGCAAAGAAAAATTCATAAAGTTTTTACAATAAAAAAAAATAAGAATTTTCGTTAAAAATGAAAAAGCAATAAAATTCATTTTTTATCTAAAGCATGATTCTATATTTACTGAAAGCTAAAGAGAACTTGAAATCAAAATTGTGGATTTAAGGGGAAAGAATTAGTCAGTGCATCCACCATAAGTTAACAGTAAAATTTCTTAAGCATTTAATTGAACCGCCAATGGCTTTCAATCAGTTGATGAAAAATCAAGGGAGTTAACTCACTGTTAACACTACAGTAATTATACTTTAATAAAACTTTTTTTTTATATGATTATCGAAAGATACCGAGTTAGAAAAAGACAAGTATGAACCAAAGTATATAAATAATTAAGTTATAGAAAATGATACTATTATTATTTTAATTTCAATAATATCTATCCTCAGTATGTGTTACTGTTCTTAGTGTTAGTTACCGTTTTGAGTGTTCTTCTTCATTTATCTTCCGTGACTGTTGTAAAAAACGTAATCTAGTTATAAAAATACTTTTTAGACAGTCTGATTTTTATATTCCAGTAATGTTTATTTATATTCATTTTCGAGTAGAATTATTTATTAATATTACTCGAACAAAAATTAATAATGCTGAAAGTGTTTAAATGTGCGATACGCCGGCTAAAATATCGTTAATAGGATTTATTTTGTAACAGCGATTTTGATTTGTTGACAGTCGAATATCAACCAATCAGAGTTAATGTAACATATTGCAAATGATTTACTGTAGAACGGGATGATATGTACTATGTTTAGCAACAAGAAAAACTGTAAATAGACAAAGGTTTGTACATATTACTTAGTATAGTGTTTTAAAGTGCCTTATTTATTTTAAAATTTTTGTTTTGAAAATATTTTGTAATCAACTGTTTCTTTATTGACGTTTTCGACTCGGTATGCACTTCATTGAACTTGCACAGTAAATGCCACATGTATTGATTGGTGCTTTGCTTCCTTTGAATAATGTTTCGTGGTTTTGTTTTAAACTTGCACACTGTAGTGTAAATTTAAATTACTTTCAATTCGCTATTTAACGAAAACTTTTACTTTGATCTTTATACTCAAAATATTAAAATTTGTCACGTGGGAGTTTTCTTCTTTTTTTTTTTTACTTTCAATATAATTTTCTTTCTTTTTTCCGTCATGTTTTCTCCATCGAAATATCATTTTAAAGAAAAAAAAATTAAATTCATGTTTGCTGTTGACAAGTATTTAAACTGTTAAACCCAGTGCCTAGTGACATTGATTCGGCCTCTTAAAATTGTAAATATACTAACGAGAGAGGAAAAAACATTAAATTTCATTCACGTGTGTTTGTTGACTCATTTGGAAAGAAGTAAAAGTTTGGCTTAGTAATTAGTTTCCGAACTGAATATTGTTTGGTACTTCTGGCGTCACTTGAACAACAGTTGGTAATTGTGATAGCCTAATCATGAGTATTAGCAGGAAACAAATAAACTTACACTTACACAGCTTTTAAAAAATGATAACTACTTAATGTTGAATAAAAGAAAACGGAAGTATCACAAAAAAAATATAAAACGTTTTAAATTTGATTTGCTAGCCTGAAATATGGTTTTCTTTTATTTAAGAATAAAAAAGAGTGTATCACAGGTGAAAAGCAAACTAAATTTTACTTCTGTTAAAAACAAGCTTAAGCTGCAATTCGGTTCATGAATAATGTTTTTAATTGTGCAAATGATAATTTGCAAGCATCTTTTTGCCTAAGTTTAATTCATGTGTAGTTCATAAAAAAACAGTTGGTCTCTATCCGATCATCGACCAAACGGATTCATTCACCAGTCTTTTTTTCTGATGAAGAGTTTGGCTAGACACCAACAAAACAAAAGAAGATCCTTCAGGGCCTTCTTGTATGGTCGACAACATGCATCTAGCACATTTTCTGGGCACTATCATCACTAAACCTACTATATTGCCAAGGCTGAGGATTCTTATGATGAAATGCTGTGACCTAAGTGAACATTCTAATTTTCCATTTACACCTGATCAGCCATAAGTCACATCATAATTGTATAAATTCTGTTGTTTTGATGAAATATGAAATGAAATGACTAAGTGTCAAATAAGCATTTTTTTTTTTAATTCAATTATTTGTTTTACAAGCTTGGTTGTGTATCAAAAAGTATTCCAAAAGAACAGTAAATCAAATAGAAAAATATTTTGTTTGCTTGTACAAAGTTGCAGATATATCAAACAAAAAAAGGATGCTGAGAATAAGATATTGAGAATAAACTTATTCTCAATACCACATTGACGTGATGTAAGGATTAGAAAGCTGGTCTCGCTAGAGAATCTACTACAAAAGTGAGTTCAACCCTCACTGGGCACCCCTACTTTCGGCCTTGTACCACATCTAAGAAGTGCTTAGAAAATCAGATATTCTCAGTACCAAATAATCTGTTAAAGGAGCATCGATTCTATTTACTTTTTGCAGTGATTTCTAGTAGGTACCTCCACTAATTCACTGAAAAAACAACATAGTATGAAGAAAAAAGGCTCAAAACTTAAAACAAAGTTTGTTTTTTTTTCTGTCTAAATGTTTGTTAAGAGGAATGATCAAAGTATCTTTTTTTAATTTTTAATCCTTTCTTTGAAGAATTTTAAAAATATTTTTGAAACTTTATAATTAAAAAAAATTACATCAATTCTTATCAAAATTCATTATTCATCAAAAAAACAGTTTTTCTTCAGACTATAATGTCCTTTAAAAGCTTTTCTAATTAAATAATGTCATAGTTTTTGCACTTTTTCGGAGCAGATTTTCAGAAAAATGCTGTTTGAAAAAAGAAAAGAAAGAAAAAACATGATTTAAATTTTAAATCATCTGTTTTTTTTTTTCTTTTTTCATTCTTACATTCCCCAAGGAGTTTTGTGTTTAACTAATGAAACAAATTTTCGAAACAATAATCTCTTGAAATTTTATGAAATTACGTGGAGGGGGTGTAACAAATGTGAAAAAAATATTTTTGCCAAGATTTTTTTAAAAGTAATAATTTCAAAAATATTTTAATTTATTTGTGAATAAGTCCTGAAAGTTTCATTTAAATCTGACCATTATTTGATTTTTTGCAAGAATTTCCCAGTTAATGTGTTTTTTGTTTTTTTTTTTACTGAAAAAAAAAAGGTTTTGTAATATAATTACAATATCAATAGTAAACTCTGGTAAAAATTTGGTTACCTGTGGATGAAAAAAAATACAAGATTTTTCACCAAAATTTTTAACATGCTAGAAAGGCTATAATTTTTTTAAAAAATATTTAAATACTTTGATCCTTCCTCTTAATAATAAAATAAACATTTTGACAGAAAAAACGTTAAGTTTGGAGCCTTTTTTCTTCATTCTACGCTGTTTTTTCATTGAATTAGTGGAGGTACCTTCCCAAAATATATATACTTTATTAAGTTAAAGACACTAAGAATTCTATTTGGGATTTTGTTAAGAATCAAAATTTGGAGTGTCAGAATTCAATACAATAAATTGAAATATTGTTGTGGGACTGCTCATAAGTCAACCGTTTAGAATAATTCCATGACTTCCATTGAAAGAATGAATTCTGTCAGAAAAGACAAAATAGTATAAACAAATATTAATTTTATATACAACAAGACTAAAACTTCTGGGATACAATATAAACTGTATTGTGTGTGTGTGTGTGTGTATATATATATATATATATATATAATGTGAGAAATCTGAAAATTGTGTTTGTGTGAAAGATTTAGTATGTGTGCATCATAATAATGTGGATAAAGGAGATATTTTGTCAGTTGGACCTTGGTGGCATTTGTAAATCACTTTTTGGGACCGGACTTTGTGATATTTATACCTTTTTTTTTTTCTAACAAACTGGCTCCAGAATTATATTATTTTTACTATTTCTTTTTGGTCCTAAAATACCATGTGGTATGTCTTACTATGTCCACATGATATTTTGGCTGTATCTACCTAAATTATGCTGAATAATAAAACAACTTTTCTGTTTCTATGGTTTTATATTGTATAGTTTAATTGATGTGTTTTAGTAGGTAAGCATTTTATTGCGTGTTATTGGTTTATAAATATTTTGTAGGCATGTTTTAATCTTTATGTAGCTATTGTATTAGATATTTTAGTGGCCATGACCACATTAAAAATATGCCAAAAATCTTATTTGTGCTGAACAGTAATTATTTCAAAATAATGTTCATGCATTTTCTTCACACTATGATTGTACTTTTTAATTTCATTTCAGTGACAGTTATCTTTCAACATGGCTCTGTCTCGTAAAGAGGTTGAAGACATGAAAGGGATTTTGGATAAAACAGTGCAAAAATTCCTTGGTTTCAGTGAGCCTGCAGTTGTTACTGCAGCTCTGAATTGCATCAATAAAGGGTATGACAAGAGAAAAACGATGGGTAAGTATCCTTATAAAGCACAGATAAAGTAATTCTGATTTTGAATTTTGGTTCTATCATTTTTTGGAAATGTAGTTTATAATTAAATTTTAAAACTGAAATTTAATTAGTTGATTTATTTTAAGTTATAACTAATTGAGAAATAGAAAATGGTTCACTGTAAATGCAGATGAAAAATGTTTCTAAATTAAACAATAAAAGTAATCAATATTTTCTAGTTGTAATTTAGCCCTTCAACATACTATTTTCTGAAACATAAAGATATAAACTGTCAAAACATTAAAGACAGTTGCTGAATAGAGTTGGGTATATCTGGATATATTCCAGCGCTATCCATTACTGTGTTATTTTTGTATGGTGTGATTGCAACATGTCACTTACTCAATCTGCCAATAGTAATCAATGGAGCATCTGTAAGTCAGTCAAATTTCTGGAAACACTTTTGTATCCTCTGTGTAAGGTGTGGTTTTTTTTTTTTTTTTACCTTATTGGAAAAACTGCCACCACCAGAAAACATGGTTTACACAAAGTAGTACAAATAGTTTGCTGCAAGATTTTTGGTGGAGTTGTACAATTGGCACTAAACAGAAATAATATTCTTTTTTTCAAATTTCTTTTTTATACTATGCTTTAAAAAAAAAATTGCATTTTGTATTGGTTCATAGTTTACCAAAAAAGAGAAATACCTAATTCTAAATGTACATCTTCAAATTTGGCATCCGTGGGAAGTAGAATAATCTTTTGGCTTTGAGTTACAGTAGTTTAAATTGATCTGACAGAAGGCTAAACTGTCTTTTTTGGTATATTCATGATATACTTTTTAAACCTGAAAGAATCTTTTTATTATATTTTCACAAATTCATCATTGTTAAATAATAGAATTAATTTTTCAGAATCGTAAGATTTAATAATTTTATGCAAGTAGAAGAGAAACTACAAAAAATTAAATTTGGCAGAACATTTAATAGCTAATAATCTTGTATTTCTTGTTGATTTACATTATTATTTCAACCAGAAAGAAAATTTTCTCATTTTTATTAGGTAGGGTTAGAAAATATGACACTTTCGATTTTATATTTTTACTAGTGATTTTGGTAGTTGTTTATTTAATTGGTGCAAACATGCATTTTCCATACATTTTGGATATGACATTTCAAAATATGCAAATTTCAGTACTATCACATTCGAAGTGAGAATGTAACCAACAATGATTTGTTCAAAATGTTTAGAATTTAGTTGAATAAACAAGATTTTTACCAAAATTTTGAACATGTTAGAAAAAAGTTAAAAAGTTTTTTATAAAAATAATTAAAAAATACTTTGGTCTTTCCTCTTAATAAAAACAAACATTTTAATGATAAAATTCTATTTTTAAGTTTAGGGCCTTTTTTTTTTTTTTCATCTCACCCCAAGCAAGTCATTCCACTGCCACTATTGCGCATAGGGCTACATAGGGGAAGGTAAAGAGAAGGAGTGGTTAGACATAGGGAATATCAGGAGGAAGGTGACAGATGAGTAAGGATAGTGAGGATGAGGGTTAGGCAGATGGGAAGAGTGCTTGATAGAATGGGAGCAGGTTAGTGTGTTAGGAGGTGTCTATTGACCTTACATTTAAACTCCTGGAGATTGTAGCCGTCGGGGAAGCAATCGTTTGGAAGAGAATTCCACAGTCGGGAAGTGCGAGGAAAGAAACTGTTGGAGAAGTTACGGCTGCATTTTATGAAACTGAAACAAAGATAAATCAAATATATTTTCAGCGGTTATATTTTGTCTTTTATTTAACATTTCTGCCCATAAATCAAGTATTTATTTGACACTTGTCAAATTGGCAGATATAATAGCTTATAATTTTCAAACTAGGAACTTGTAAAAGGATGGAGTTGGTCAAATTAGAGGAATCATAAAATGTTGCTGGAACAAACCATTATTAACTATACTGATAGAAAATAAAATGTCAACAACCTAATGGATGATGCTGATTTTGACTTGAATGCATGCTAGAGGGCAGTAGATATTCTGATACATTTTTCAGTTTTTGACCATCTTGTCACATAGTAACACTCATACTAATGTACTATCTGTGAGATATAGACAATGATGCATGTTATAATAAGGCTCAGTGAAGTGAAAGGGTCCCATGTAAGCAGATGTTATGCTGTTGAGATACAAATGTGTTCCTTTTAATTAAAACTGTCAGAGAGGTTAGACTGTGGGTCTTTGGGAGACTGAATTATCATTTCAGTGAGCAGCTGTGCACAATTGAAATGCTGTGTTGGTGGCACTTTATTGTTGGCAACAGTGACCAGGTGAATGTTCCTTTACCTGTAGATTAGGTTCTGTACAGACACCCATCAAGATTGATGCACTGTAATGGCAGTACTAATAGACAGCACAACATCCATAGCACAGATCAGAACAAAAGTAACCCCAAGAATGTTGACATACACACTTGAGAATAGTTTATTTGCTGAAGAATTATAGGTATGTGTGTCGCTGATCAGATTTCTGCTTACACCACAACACCATTGTGCTCATTTTTAGTAGAGTTGTGAGATCACAAGAGGAATCAAAAAGTACTCTGTTGTGTTCAGTGAGGAGAGCAGATTCTGTTGATGGTCATTTGCATGTATGACACATACCTAAGAAGAAATATATTCCAGAGTTTGGTCACCTTCACTATACAAACCCAGTTCCTGGCATCAGGTACTGTCTGTTACAATTCTCGCCTAGCTTTTGGGGTTTGTCGAAGTTAATTATGGAACAGTACCGTGTATATGACCAGGTGAACATTCCTTTACCTGTAGACTAGGTTCTGTACAGACACCCATCAAGATTGATGCACTGTAATGGCAGTACTAATAGACAGCACAATGCAGGATAATCTTCTGCCTAGTCAGTCATGTCTCTTTCGATACATGATCGCCCAAGCGTGGCTCTTAACTGACTGACTGACCGTGTATATCAGAACATTGACCAACCTATTCTGTTACCATTTCTGGCACTGGAGTAGGTTGGTCAAAGTTTTAGTCAGGTCAAGAAGGAAATGTGCTTGCCCAGTAAGTTAATGCCATCTCACATGACTATGCATATTTGACAGGCTCTGTTCAACAAATTCCCTAGACACCTTTGTATTGTATTCCATTGGTAAGGACTAAATTCCACTCAGCTCCTTCCTCAGAATTGTTACTTTATAGAACGGAAGCTCAAGCGGATGCTTCCATAACCCAATCACTATGACCGTTATTTATCCTACATATTATCACAACATACACATAGTTACTTCCTTTACACTTTACAACAACCTCATTTAATAACTCTCTACCTTGAGTAGCTCTTGATGATAAATAATGTTACGTAAAAAAAAAAAAAAAAGCATGGTTGTCAACCCTGTTCCCCATTAAACATGTATGGGACAGTAGACATCTCATCCATTCAGTTAGCTCATCTTGTCTAAGAACATAGGTTAAAGATTAGGCACAAATAATATATTGCAGATTGTTATCTACCCTATATAAGATTGCAGGTATACATGTGTTAATACATCCTCTGTTAATACATAAGTGGTACATGCAGTGTATTAATATGGCCACAGAGGACTGCTGATACACCCATTATTTTGGGACCTGTGCACATATTGATCTGTATATTTGATTATTTACTGTAATCCAGCTATATTACCTTTACATTTAAACTAAAAATCATATTCAGGTGTTGTAATTTTATCCTATCGGCATTTTTTTTCTGGAGTTCTGAGATAAATTGTAAAATAATGAGTACTCTTTATCTAAACAGGCTTTATCTTTGCTTTCAACACTTTAAACAAAATATTCTCTTGTCATTTTTAAGGCTATATTGCATCAGTTTTATCCAGTTTATTTTTGTCAAATTGTTGCCACATTCTCAATAAGAATAATTCACACATCTGAATATCAAAGATTTGTGATGATCATATAAATTGTTTAGTCCATCTGAAAAATGCAAAGAAATGTGTCTATGTAAAAAAAAAATTCAGGGATTTAACTAAAAATGCTCAAATAGATGAGAATACAATAAATATAATTTCTATTTGAAATACACTAGAATATTTTGCTTACTAGAAATTGTAAATTTAATCATTTAGCTTTCAATTAAAGCTAAAATGAAAGCTTAAAGAAATTTTTTTCATTTTTAAAAATTTATTTTAAAACTTAGGTATCAAAAATTAGTAGAGGTATCTAATATAAATTTTAACAACAGGCTTCCACTGCTAGTACATTAATCCTTGTACTGCAAGTTATTCCAGGTCTATAACTGTAAACAATAAACAGTTAACATTTCACAAAATAGCTTTAATTCTTGATATCAGTGATTAGATATTGAAAATATTTTCTACAGACTTTTTATTGAAATAGGATTGTAAATTTTATAGAATCTCTTTGACTGTCTTATGGTAAATTATAAAGGTCAAATTAGAATGCTTGTGGTGAAAATGTGTTTCCTTTGGTAAATTGTTGAATTGTCACTAGCTAGAAGCAGCAGCATAAGAGAGAAATATGACCCTGGTGGTGTCTGTGAAAATTCTCACTAAAGGATTTTGGCATGATATCTGAATTAAGAGATGGCAAGCACAGATTGCATGCTTTTAAATCATTTCATGAATTTATTATACATTGCTCAATAATTTACAAAAGACAGACACAAGAAAATATTCTTGAAAAATTTGTAAAACTAAAATCTTTATTCATAATATATTGAATTTTATTGTAAGTGCTATTATTTTAAAGATGCAGTTGACTTTTTTTTTTCTATCCATACCTTCTAAATCAAATTTGCATTTGTGTGTAATTATGGTGTTTCTGTTGCTATATCTGCTGAGCTACTTGGTTGATGCTGATCTAGTAAACTTTTCAATTTGAAGAAATATAGAAAATGTTAATTCTAAGATACGAAAAATGGTAGTTTTGATTTATAATTTTGCTTTAATTATATTCTTTAGTTTTTAACTTTTAATGATTATTTATTATGACAAATTAATAATTGGAATAAAATACTTTTGTTACTTTTGACTTTGTTATACTTTTTATGGTCTTTTTAGTTGGGTAATTCTCTTAACTGTTTTTATTTCTCTCTTGGATTAACATTGGTTCAAATTGATTTATTCATATCAAAACAGTTTCTTTTATATTGATTATCTTTCACCTTTTATCAACTTTACATTTTTTTTCTTATAACGTTTTTAATAAAATAACTTCTCATGTACTTATATTTCGTTTCTTTTTTTTTTTTTTTTAACAGATAAGTTGTCAACTATTCTTGATGACCAAGCATCACGCTTTACAGACAAATTATTTGAAGCCTGGGATGATTACAAAACTACCAGTAAGCAGTCAAAAACTAAAAAACGTAAAGTATGTATTTTAGTTATGATAAACTTTTCTTTGAGTGTCTAAATTATTTTTAACTGTAATTCCCAAACAATTTATCTCAGTTCATGTAATGTTTTATTTTATTTTTCTCTTACTTTCTTTCATTAATTTAATTATTCTTTTTTTCAGGAAGTGGAAAAAGAAGAAAATCAAACAGAAACTGCTAGTAGAAAACGTCGACGGTTTATAGATGATGAAAATGTTAACATTCCTGGACCAGGAAATCCCAGTCCAGGTCAACTCACAGCAGATAAGGTACATGTGTTTTTATTTTCTCTTTTTGTATATATTTAATTGTTAGCAATTTAATTTCAATCTTGTAATTTTTATATATTAGGAATGAGAATCTTTCATAGATCTTGTCATCATTTCTCAGATTTGTCTAAATCTATGGCAAAAATATTTATTTTATGCAATAAGGTCAGTTTTTATAAAAAAAGGGATTTTCTAATAACTTTTTTTAAAATCCTTTAGGAATTTAGCATTTAAAGTTTTACATCTTAAACATATAAATCTTTGAAGAATTTAAAACAAAAGAACTTCCACCACCCCCTTTTTTTTTTCTTTTATGGTATAATTAGGGCTTTTATCTTCAGCGAAACTAATAATAGATTTTAAATTTTAAAACAGATTGATAGCAATTCTTCATAATGAAATTTACATAAATTACATTAGATTAAATTTAATACATTAGATTAAATAGGCTGTGAAAAATTAATTTAGATTTATTTTTAAAGTAGAATTTTTTTGCAACATGTTGATATGTGTTGAAATCCTCACCATATTTATTATTCTTGAAGTTATCACTAACATTTTTTTTATCGAGATTTACAAACTCTACAGTTCATTCAATTGTTTTTAAAATGGTGGGAGTATTTTGTATGTTAAATAACTTTTAATTTTTCCAAAAAAATTAATGAAAATTTATTGTATTAAATACAAATAAATCCAACTGTATTTTATACCCCTTACCTGTTTACACTTCAAAATTCGTTTTCAATTGGTCAAATAGCTATTATAGAGGAAAGACTAACAAAATTTACAGAATTTTATATTTTTAGAATAAGTACCATAAATCTCAGGATGTGCGTTGTGGTCCAGTGGATATCGACTCGGAACGAGAAATCGGAGAACCGAGTTCGAATTCCAGTTGAATTCGTTGCAATCATATACGCACAAATACCCTTGGGAAAGGTATTAATCTGTCTCTTCCCTCCATCTATGGGTCAAGTAACAGGACTGATTGGATTCTATAGCCTTGGTTGGCAACCAGTCTACCGCAGAAAGCAATGCCAACCTACTGCAGGATAATATTCTGCCCAGTCAGTCATGTCTCTTTCGAGGCATGATCGCCCAAGCATGTATCACGTATGGCACTTAACTGACTGACCATAAATTTCATTAATTTTCCTTTAGTTAAATTTTAGGTTTTTCAAATTGTAAATTGTGAGCACATTACAAAATCCATCTAATTTTGAAATAATACGGGGACACATACATTTTCTAAACATAAGCAGATTTTAAGCTTTTTTTTTTTTTTTTTTTTTTTTTTTTTAAGTTGGTTTCAATAAAAAGCTTAAAAATAATGTTTATATCAGTTTTGTAGCATCATTGTTTCTTTTCAGTGGTATAAATATTTTGAAAATGAAAAGTTTACATTCAAATATTGCAGTTATAAAAGCACACAAAAGTTTAGAGCACACTTTTGTAAGACCCTCAGGTGTGGGGTGGGTCTTTGGTTTCCTACCATGTTGCAGTGACTTTCAACTGAAAATTTAATGTTTATATTCTCATCTTTGATATATGTATATCAAGCATCATAAACAATATACATTGTGTATGTTTCATAAGCTGGGAATCTTTACTTGCAAGGAAAAGTAAACTTTCTATCCTCAGACTTATATCCCCATAATATTTGACATGAAAGAAACAAAAGTTGAGTACATGGAGCTCACAATGAAATAACTATAAGTTTAATACTTATTTATGTTAAAAAATAATTTGGAGCATAATGTAAAATATTTTGTGATAACATTATTGACAGCTTGTCTCATTTCAAGTAATTTATCTAAAAATGTTCATATGCAAATTGATAACCTGTTTCAATTAAATCTGATCAAATTTCTATTAAAAACATTTTTTTTGGTGAAGTAGTTTTAATATAGTAAAGTGTTGAATTATCTTTTAAATTGATGTATAGACATATCAATAAAAAATGTTAATCAATTGCATAGAACTGTTTTATAGTTAAAGCTTTTTGTTGTTAATTATAATGGAATATTTATAAAATGAGATGATCAGCATTTATATAATTGTTTTTACAGTTTACCTGTTTAGTAATTTTTTTTTTCTTTTCATGCAAAAATGAATTTTAAAACTTAAAAGTATAAGACCAGTATGTGATCATCTGGGTCATTTTATGTTCATTAATATTTATTAAAATTGATCTACCATAACTTCTGATTGTTACATTCTTCAAATGTATGTACAGATAAAAGAAATGATGGCAAATGCACAAAGAATGATTCAAGAACGCAAAGCCCAACTTAGTATACACACTCCAACCATATCTCCTGGCTCTTTAGGCAGTTTGGTAAGTTGTGAACTTTTTTTGTTTTTTTTTTGTTTGTTTGTGTTTTTTGCTAATTGTTTTTTCTTTGTCATATTATAAACCTTCTTGCAAGAGAAAAATATTAGCTCCAAAACTAAAAAGAAAATTAATAATTCATCACATCAAGAACAATTTTTAAACTAATCTTTTTATCTTAAAGCAGAAAACTGAAGGCTATAATGATAATACAATTCATCAAAATGGCTATTCTCTTACTTAAAAGATAAAATATTTTTATTCTTGTCTTTGATATATGTATATCAAACATCATAAACAATATATATTCTTCTGTATTCTTCTTGTCTTATTAATTGAACAATCTACATCATGTATTATGTATGAATTAATATATACATATCTTTATTGATAAAAATAGTTAATAAGTTCTAGCAAAGTCCTATCACTACATTAGAAGATTAAAACATTCTTCCATAGCACTACAACAGAAATTCTATTAAATGTCATTTGAAAAATTTATATTTTTAGCAACTTATGAAAAGCACTTACTATATTTATGACAATATGATATGATAAACACTGGTCCTAATGCTGAGATGAGATATAAGCAACCGTTGAAATTTTATCAAGCAAAACTATATCTAAATAATCAAACAATCTATTAATGTTTTCAGTCAGGTTTAGAACTTTTAGGTATCTTCTATTAAAGGTATTTCAGTATCCCCTATTAAAGGTAAAGGTGTATGAGTATGACAATAAAAAGATAGGAAATTGAGATTTTAATATCAGTAGAAAAGAAACATTAAATCTGATTTTAATTTGTATGATTTCTTCACAGGAAGTGAGATAAAACTTACACAGGATATTTAATCATTTTTGCTATTCTTTGGATAAAGAAATCTATGTCCCAAGTTTCAGAAGGGCACCAACTCACTCCTGTTTCCTCTTCTCTATGTACTTCTATATTAACTGACAACCTTCTGGTTATACAGTAAGACGTTTTATAAATGGATATATTTGCAAAGAAATATATAAAAATCCAACTATTTGAAATGCTTTCTTCATGAAAGACTTATTTTTAATTTTGATATTCCAATACACATTTATAATGGATCACTTTGTAGTAATAATTGTTATTCAAGTTTATACACGTGTCACCATTTCCAAAAGATGGTATGACAATGATTGTGATCATATTCAAGTTACATCATTATATTTGGTATTAAATATCTTCCTTGTTATATTATCTTGTATATACCATCATTATATATGAAGGTTATGTCTGACAAGTTCTTCTTGAGTAAGAAGTTCTTCCAAGAAAGAAAAAAATATCTGATGTGCAGTCATTTCATCAGATTTTGGGAAGTGGGTTTTCATATTTATCTTCTGCAACAAATTCAGAATTCTAATTTGAGAATGGAAACATCTGTCCTAATATTTTTATTTCATATGTCTATGTAGTGTTACTAGATATGAAAATATATTTCTGTAGCCCAAATACTTTAAATTGTTTCAAGGAGCCTTATTAAATCTTAAAATAAACAAATCTTCTCTGTTATTATATCTTTTATTTTATTCTTTTTTCATTAGGAGCCTAGGATTAGTTTTGGGGCTTCAAAAGCTGTTGCCTATAGCAGCACTGCTCCTGTGTTAACAGCTACAGAATTTGTCTATCAAGATTTAGTTTAGAAACATTTGGGCTGTGGCTCTAGATATCTCAAAGCTGTTTGACATGCTGGCCTTCTTCACAATCTCAAGGACTATGGTGTCTCTGGATAAATATTTGGCTTAATCCAATCATTCCTAACAAATTGCATAATGAAGGTTTTATTGAGCAGATACACTTCTAGTTCATTTCGCATTAATATATATGTAGACTTTCCCTAGTGCTCTATCCTTGACCTACGTTGTTTCTCATTTTCGTCAACAAACTTCTTTATGTCATCAGTTTCCAGCTGGGTATTTATGAAGATGACACAACTATTTACTCCTGCCTTAATAGCATGACTGACTAGCTTGACTAAATAAAACTGGCAACTACTCTCAAAAAGGACCTTAATCAGTGGTTAACTGAGGTATCGAATGACTTGTAAATTTTAATGTCTCCATTTTTTTTTTCTATCTGCCATAAGTATGCCTGATACTAATTTTCAGAAGACCAGCCTGGGCTTACTTTTTCACTGACATGAAGTGGAGAGCTTATATTGAATCAATTGTTGTCCTACTGCTAGGAAAGCTGGTTCACTGTATTGTGCCAGACAATTTCTCATCAGATTCCATCTTGCATATTTATAAATCTACCATTTGTCTGTGCAGGGAATATTACTGCTATATCTGGTCTGGTGCTCCTATTATATATCTAGGGATTCTTGACAAAATTCAAAGAAGGGTCAGTAATGTAATCAATCCTGACCTGTCACTTTGACTTCAGTCACTTTCCATCATGACATGACTCACCTCTGTCTTTTCTACAAATATTTTCATGGCAATTGTTCTGATGAGCTTTCCACCTTCATGCTTTGACTGCATGAATTTAAGTGTGCTACTAGATTGGCAACTAGGTCTCACCATTTTACTGTTGAACTAGCGAGATGTAACTGTCTTTTACTCTAATAGTTCCTTTTTCACCTGTGGAACTCTCACCTACAATCTGCAAACGCCAGTCACTGTCTTCTGTTTTTCTGAATCCTGTTCTTTATTGTTCTTTCTTACTAAAGTTTTCTCCTCTTTCACTCCATGCATCCTAGTGGCATTATTGCCTTACTTAGGGTTACATGATTAAATTAAAAAAGTAACCTAATCAAAACAGTAGATCAGTCAATTCAGTTTATTTTATATGAATATTGCCTTCAACATCTAAATATAGTTGATGTGTGAGTTTTTGTAACTTACTGAATGTTTGTGATATAAATTCCTCTTTTTTGTTGAGTCTTTTCTCACCATTTAGAATAACTTTACCTTTTGAAAGATTATCATTAAATCTTTTTTTCCTCTCCATCTCTTTAGCCATCACCCTCTCAGACTCAGCAGTTGATGACTGATGCTGTCGAGAAGGCTAAACGAGCAGCTGAGTTACAAGCTCGAATCCAAGCACAACTCACAGGTTTCTCAGCTGGCACAGCTGGAGTCACTCTGCCAGTTACACAGTAAGTTTTGATTTCAGCAAGGTTTTTTAATGTCCTTAGATTCTATTAAGATATTGAAGCATTTGGTAAAAAATTGTGATTCATTCATTTCTTAGTGCTGTTATATGAAGATAGCATTTAATATTATTTTGTAATGTAAAATGTAAATTATTAACAGCATTTTAGAAAATAAGCATCTGTGACAGGGCTATGGAAAGTTTTACAAATTATTACATATTTATTTATGCACACTGATTTAAATTTGATCCCTAATTTTCAATTACTCTTAACAACTCTTTGTTCAGTTATTATATTTTACTCTATAAATATTAAAGTTGAATACACATGCCTAATCATACGATACAACATATTTCCCCTATTCAATAATTCTGATTTAAATTCAAATGAAAACGTTTCCATGTCTTTTTTTTTTTTTTTTTTTGTACTAGAATATTTTGTATTCAGCTGTCTATGGCTTCTGTTACAAATGTGATATTATGATAGTTACATTGTACAAAATATACTGTTTTCTTTTTGTTTTGTTTTTAATTGGTATCACCCCAGTAAAGGCAATAAAGCCACTAAGATGCAAGACAGGGTGTGGAAGAATTAGGAACAGGAGCAGTAATAATGAGCAGAAAGATAAGAATAATCAGGAAGACAGTTGATAGTGATTAACATTGCATTTAAATTTTTGCAGATTAAAGTTGGCTGGAAAGCATAGAGCTGGGAGGGAGTTCCACAAATGAGAAGTGTGAGAAAAGAAACTGTTAGCAGCTGACCTGTAAATTGATGAGGTCATGATGCCAGTCTAGTACTGCGCTTAAATTCATAAAGTCTAGGTACCATAGAGAAGAACTCATCTGAACAATTACCATGAAAGTATTTATAAAAAAGGCACTTATATATATTCAGCTGAAATATAAATAGAATTGTAGGATTTCTTGCTGGCAATTGTAATAGTTCAAATTTAACAAACAACTAATTAGAAATAGAAAAACCTGTATAACATAAGGCAAAAACATTGTTATAGCTGTCAATAATAATAGAATTATTATTGAATCATGAATGTTCAAATTATATACATATATTCATCAGTAATTCCCTAAACCAAATAAAGATAAGTAAAAATAGTTTGACAACTAATGATTAAAAAATAAAACATTTACAAAACAAATATTTTTAAACATAATCTCTTTCCATGTCAATACACTTAATTTGGTGCTGAATAGCAATTGCATACATCAAACTCTGTGGTTAAAATTCCACATTCAGATTTCAATTAACTATATGTCAAGTTACAGATTCCACCCTCAATATGTATAACACTTTGAGTTAATTTTATTATGGCTGTCAATGATATCAACTATTTTTGCTTATTACATTATCTTTATTTGGTTTAGGCTACTTATTAATTAAAACAAAGAAATGATAACTATTATAATGATTTCTATATTTGTTTAGAATAAGTTTAAGATGAATAGACCAGAATATGGTATGAACATTAAATCTCAAAAATGAACTCTCCTATTAAACGTATCACACTAAATGTTAAATTATTTTTACTGCAATAAACTTTAAAAGATTTTAGGTGAAAGTGAATAATGAACTAGTTAAATAAAGAAGTATATTTACAATATTAATGAACAACTATTTCTATTCAAAAAATGTATTTTTTATAAATCTATGCAAGTTATTACTACTCCATTCATAGAAAATAATTGAATAAATATGCTGTTTAACTAACCATTTGATGTTGTGATCTACAAATGTTTTTAGATGAAGCATGTAACTATCTGAGAGTGTTCCTAAAAAGCAACATAAATTTGAGAGAAATGCTGGTTAAAAAAAAAATAGTAAAATCATTTAAATCCTAAATATGATTTTTAATACATTTATTTCTAACATCCTTTGCTTATTTATAATTATAATGGTGATTCACTGAAACAATTTCTACTTATATAATGAAGTATAGCCAACCTGTAATGAAATGACCATCAGGTTAGTAAAATCTTTAAGAATGCCAATTAAGTATAATTTTCTATATATCATTAGATAGTTATATTCTCTGAATAATAGGAAGTTTATCTTCTACTTGCATTAAATTTAGTAGGCACAATAGTTAATTATCTAAAATTTATGCTAGATATACCTCATAAATCTATATCCAGTATAAGAAATTGCCATCTATATCTGGTTCTTACTTGTATTTATTTTGCTCAGATTTTTTCATTTTAACATCTTTTTAGTAATACAATTTTCTGTATGCAGTTAAGGATTTTATTGCCTTTTTTGGGTTTTCCCTTTTAAAGCCAGCAGGTCTTTACTCTGATTTAATACTTTGTTATAATTCCATGAGAACTTTATAAGAGTGTTTTTAAGAGATAGTTTTAATTTGTTTAAATACTACTTCTGTAGTTTGTGTCCAAATGAGCAAAAATATGCAAGTGAAAATATATTACATTACACTTCAAATTTCCCATTCTATTTTTATTTCCTTTTAAATTAGTAAAAACTTTCCCTTTGTTTCTTATGCTAAATATGTAATTGATATCCTTTTTTACCCCACAGGAAAAATATACAGCCTTCCAAGTAAGTACCTGTTTTCTTTTTTTTTCTTATCCCATTTTAACCAGTAGATCAACCTCTATTAAACTATGAAGCTCTCATATATTTCCCATTGACCTGAACACTAATTAAATGTAGTAAAGTTAACATGTTCCTCCATCTTAGCTTTATATTAGGATCAGATGAATATTAAAATTATTAAATTGAAACCTAGATTTCTTGTTATACTAAATTCTTCTTACAGTCTACAAAGATTCTATCCTGTAATTCCTTCATGATTTGTTCTCTCTCAAAGACAAACAATATTGTATTCTATGATTACATTTTAGATTACTATATAACTGTGTCTATTGAGATATTTACCTTTTTTAGAAACTTTGCTATAAAATGAATTTTGAATGAAAAAGATTTGTGATGTCATATGTATAGCATTATTTATCATAAATTATAAACTCTAGGTATTCAATAATTAGATTATTGTTAATTTATGCAAGCAAATTGAATTTTAAGTAGACATCAACTTAGAGTATTGAAACAAATTTGTACTTACGTTTAGTCAGAAGACATACCAAAATATTTTCATTCTAATAAATAATTTTTACATTAAAAAAAAAAGAAAACTTACTTTTCATGTGAAAATTATTAATATTCTGTGTATATAACTTTTATTTAAGACCTACTCCACTGATTCTGGATGAAGAAGGACGAACGATTGATGCCAAAACTGGTCAAGCCATCCAACTGCAGCACCATACACCAACATTAAAGGTGATTATTGTAGTTTATGTATCTTTTTGTATATAATATAAACTAAACTTCCTTAAAGTGTTTGCATGAGAAATGCAAGTAAGCCTACATAAGTGTCTGTCAGTGTTCACTCACTTTCTTAGACAGTTGGACTACTCTTTTCTACTTATAGCAGAATATTCACAAAATAGTTTGGATATCTGTCATTAATATTGTTTTCATTTCCCTCTGTTAATTTCATGTTTCTACCTCTCTAGTTGTGACTATACTGTTAGAATCATAAACATGTACTTTTTTTCTTCTTTTGCTGCATGATTAAACTTTTTCATTTGCAATAAAAGCTGATTTGACTTTGTTTTTACTATAAACACTTATTTACATTGTTGTCTGCATCTTTGTTGTCATATTCATGACATTTCAGCTGTTGTACGTTCAGACCTTCTTCAGGTGATTAGAATTTTAAACTGATTTTATTTCTTTCATTGGAGTAGATTGTTCTCATTCCATGAGTCATCCCCAAGGACACATAGCCCAGTGGATAAAAGCGTTAGATCAAGTGACTTGACCCAAAGAGTTGTGAGTTCAATACCTGTCTAGAGCAGAGGTCAACAAAAAACCTTAAGAGTTGAATTAAATGGAGATAACTGAGACATTTGGAAACAGCATGACTTATGGGATGAGAACAATCTATAGTCAATGAAACTAAGGGTTCAGTTTGAAGTTACAATCACCTGAAGCAGAGCTTACAATGGCTAAAACATTGGGAATATAACAACAAAGATGAGGACAATAGGCCAAACAATATAAATAATTACAATACCTCATCTCAGAAATATAGTCAAATGGAAACACTTATTAGTATTATTACCTCTCTCTCTCTCTCTCTTACTTTTCATTCTTCACATTTATCTTTTGGTCTTTTTTTTTTGTTACATTTTAGTAACAAATGACTGACTTATATTCTTACATTACTCATTTAGTAGAGAATGTTTTAGGTATTTTTAAAAATCTATGATACTTAATAACTTGTACAGTGTTACATTCTAAAATATCTAAATCAGCCATTTCCAAACTATATACAATAAACAACAGCTGTAAATTTTAAATTTGTTCTTCATCCTTATTTAGCATTTATATCCTGTTTTGTTAATTCTAGCGTTCAGTCTCTGTTGTCAAACAGTTGAAGTTTGTTCACTGGAAGTGATCTCAGAAAAAAAAGTTAAAACTTCAGATAAGGATTCTCTATGATAAAACACTTTTTGCCGAACAGTAAAGTTCTTGGTTTCTATTGAATTCCTTGTTATTTTGTTTCAGGCTAATATCCGAGCCAAGCGTCGAGAGCAGTTCAAAGGCCTTATAGAGAAACCACCAGAGGAAATAAGTGAAAGTAGATTCTTTGATGCCAGAGTTGGGTAAGACCCATTTTTATATAATGTCTTTCTCTTTACTTACCTTTGACTAATTATTTGTATTTCTTAAAATTTAATAATGTTAAACACCATCCTCTTTAGCTATCATTCACTAATAGTTTTGTTGGTTAGGATGGTATTAGTACCTTTAAGAATATTGATAATTTACTAGTAACAATGGAGTATTCTGATCTTGTGTATATTTGAGAAATATAGACATTAATAATGATATTCATGTGCAGATTTATGAAGTTGTATGGGTACTTTACCTTGTGAATGAAATTAACCATTAATAAAGAACATTTTGGTAAGCATAGTTACTCCATATTTGATTTTGTATGTTTAGAACAAAACTTGCCCAAAGGCCTCGAAGAGGGTTTAAATTTCATGAACATGGAAAATTTGAACAACTGGCTCAGAGATTGCGGACAAAGGTAAGCCATTTTTTTTTTTTTTTTTTTTTTTTTTTAGTATTAACATCCTACTTTTTAACGATTTACTCATTAGATTTAAAACTTTGGTTTTCTGGTTTAAAAGTAAAGAATATTGCTTACTATTTACTGAGAAGAAATTGTCACCTTCTCCTTTGTCTATTATCTTCAGTAGATCATTATGTAAAGTCTTATTTGCTAGATGACTACATTAGTTGATAAAAATAAGTTACTATGAACAAAAAGAAATATTCCATGATGAAACCAGAATTTTTTATGGTAACCTAACTTTTAAGAGCATACGAATTGAAGATGGAAATGCAGGTGATGCAAACATGATCAGGGAACAATACAAACTGGTCATCAACAAATACAAAACTGTTGTATATTGAGGTAGTGTTTGTTTTATCAGACCTTATCATCTGAAGGGTCAGCAATCATGATTTCACTTAGCATCACATTTGCTAATTATGGATTCAATTTGTTAGCCTAATCAGCAAAATTTTCATTTTTTTTTAAACGAAAACTACTTTGCAAAATATAAGAAAAAATAAAAAGAAGATAAACATTGTTTTTAATAGTAATAATATTTTGAAACTAAAATTTTTCTAAAATGTTATGTCCATATAGGATGTAGGGGATCATGGCCCTTCACAGATTCCATTATTTTATCTCTGACTTGTTATGACTTCTTGGGAAAATACTGGAACAGTTCCCCATTGTTGTCTCCATGGTTTTAAATTTGGTTATTCTTCTTGTGGATATGTGTTGTGGTGCAATGGATATTGGCTCAGAACGGGGAGTCAAGTTCAAATTCCAGTTGAATTCCTTGCACTTACGCACAAATACCCTTGGGAAAAGGTATCAATCCATCTCTTCCCTCCAGTTATGGGTTAAATAATAGGACAGATTGGGTTCTATAGTCTTGGCTGGCCACCAGTCTACCACAGAAAGCAATGGCAACCTACTGTGGGATAATCTTCTGCCCAGTCAGTCATGTCTCTTTCAAGACATGATCACCGAAAGCATGTATCACATATGGCTGACTGATCTTTCTTGTAGACCAACTGACAATGAAGACTAAAGAGCTCTGTTTACTCTCTTATGTAAGTCATAGCTGAAAGAAGAAATTAAATCAGTACCTTCTTTCTCAGTGGAATTAGTGTAAAGTGGATGCAACATGCTAAGCTTGAATCGGAATTTTGTTTACCAGTTTCGCTTTCTACTCCAGTAACTATCATACTTAATCAATTTAAATGTCCACAAAGCCATCAAAGTCTGAGTCATCAGATCCTGAGGAGAAAAGCTCAAATTGAAAATAAAATCTTTCTTCATGAACTGCTGAATTATTTTTAATTCATTTCATTTTTTACAGGTAGTTTGCAAGTCAGATATATTTCTTGAGGGCTTATCTCCTGTCATAAATGGGCTTATAGTACCACCCCCCCCCACATACACACATATATATATATATATATATATATATATATATATATATTCATTTGTTATAAAACATGATTTTTTTTGTGAGAAATCCGTTTCATAATATCCACTCAATAACTTTATCTTAATTATTTTAATTTTAGGTTACAGTATTTGCTAAAAAACATTCAACAAAATAAAATTGTCTTGATCTTTTGTCAAATGGATAAAATTTTATAAGAATATAGGTTGTGTCTTTAAAAATATTTGTGTATGTAAATATGCATGCAAGTGAAAAACTTACAAATTAGTGTACAATTGTAAGTTTGTCAGTAGGCTAGAAAGAATTAGTTAATTTTTTTTTCTTCTGAAATTTCATGTGTATTAAAATCAATGTCACTTAAATATTCTTTATTTCTGCAGTTAATGAGACAAGTATGCACACTAACATTCACAAACTTTTGAAAACAAATTGCCACTCAGCAGATCTCAAATATTGCTAGTTAATAAAGTTGATAAAGTTTAATGTTTGTGAAATCTCAATAATATTTAAAGATAAATGCAGGCAGCATGTTTATGGAAAATTTTTAAAAATCCTTTGTATCCAGGAAAAATAATTAACAATATGTAATCTACTGATTTGTAAAATTGGCATACACAGATACATAAATCTCTCTGCAATAAAAAAAAAAAAGTTGGTTTATTTTTGCATTATAAAAGCTATAAATTAAAAAAAAAAAAATTTTTTTTTCATTTTAGTTTCTGTTAATAGCATCTACCAACAGAACTTACAAAACATACCCATGAAAATTTTATGATTTTCCTATTTAAAGTTTTTGATGCACTTTAAGTTAATGATTGAATAAGCTCATAATGAGTTCTACAACAATAAAATATGCATATAAATTCCCCTATTTCATCATTTAATATCTGTGTGTAACAACTTTAACAAAATATTACAGTAACAATTATAAATAAGGGATTACAAATGAAAAGATTGGAAATCAACAACCTTTCTATTTTCACTAAAACAGTTATTGAACACTTCTGTCTTCTCTTCTCTTCTTTCATTTTCTCACTGAAACCAAGTAGGGTCTCTGATATGGTTTTTCATATTTCCTTTCAATCAAAATGAAATAGTTCATTATTTATGATGTATTGACAAGGTGTAACAGTCATGCTAAGGGAGGGACAATCAGAATTGTAATAAAATATTTAATTTTTTTTTTTCTTTTAGGCTCAATTGGAAAAGTTACAGAATGAAATTGCTCAGGCAGCAAAGAAAACTGGCATTGCTTCTGCAGCCCGGTTAGCTACCATTGCACCAAAAAAAGAGATTGTGAGTATATTTTGCAAAATAATTCTAATTATCCGTACTTATTACTAAAGAGATGTTGGTTTTTTGACATGAAACATAAAGGAAAAAATTTCTCATTAAATCCAAAATTATTATTAATGCATTTACTTGAAATTGTTTTGATGACAACTATTAGCAACTATTTTTTAGCAATTTTCTATCCTATAAACGATTTTATAGATTATTCTTTTCTAATAAATATAGGCTTTTAGTTTAAACTTTCTCAATGGAAAATCTGATTTCCTCCAATTTTACATTCTTAAATATATTCCTTTTTCAAGATTATATATTGTAGAATGTTGGTTATCCAAACAAAATAGATGGTTAGTGTTTTGTTCAGATAATTGATTATTCTGATAATAGATCTGATCATAAGAAAGAAGCCATATTGAACAAACAAAAAACGGTTCAAAAGATTTTTCAATCAATCAGTAAAATATTTTACAAATCTGTCTTTTTATATAACAAAAATATGGAGTTGAAAATTGAAAGAATTGTGGTATAATTATAAAAATATATATTTATGTATATGAACAGGCAGTGCATTGAATTAATTTAAGATTGTGTAAATAAAGTTTGAGGTGTTGCCCTGATGCTAGATGCTCATGTGTTTCTTTGATTTTGAAAACATTAGCATATGACAATGGCGTTATATTTTTTAAGTTGCAAATTTTTTAGTAGCTTCATTAATAAAAATTTCATTGGGTGTTACTACCTAATTTTCCATATATCTTTACTTTCTTGTTGATCTTCCATGATTATATTATCACTGAGTGTCTCTCTTCCTATATCACCACAAGTTAGCCATGTATGAAAAGTTGCTTTTACAAAGTTTCCTAATCCCAGCTGTTAGCAATTCAGTACTTTCAGTGGTCACCCTTTGATCTGGACACATCTTTTCTCTGTTATAACTACCAACATACTAGCCATTATACCTTGTGACTGTCAATGGCTTGATCCTTTTGTCATAATCAGTAATCATGAATAAAGTGTCCTTCACTGATTGATTTGATAATTTATAACATTTTTGTTTGCATTGTTTTCACTGGCAACAGCACACAATATTACAGCAATAATATTTTTTGGTTGTGCTGATTCCCTGGTCAACTAGCGTTATTACTAAAGTGGTATTCATTGGAAAAAACACTTGATAATCAAGTGTTTTTCTTTTCATATTGTATAACTCTGCATTTTTAACCAATAATTGGGCATATTGACTGTAGCACTTTGTAAATAGGATCAAACAGCAAGTACACATCCTTCAAAAAACTATGATGAAAAAACGGCACTCTCATTCATGTCTTGTTTTGTTATTTGTTCTTCACAGATAGCAAGTTCTTGAAGCAATGATGATTATCATAGCATCCAATAAAAATAAGTGGTAATTTATGAATACCTGTGCCATTGACACAAAGGAAATACTTAATATGAATTTTTACTTTGTCCTGATACTTGTTTTTTGTTTCTTTTTTTTTTTTCCGCATATTGTTCAGCAGAAGGCAGTAACACAATCTACTTTCAGCATGATACAATTATTCAGTTATTCAAATTCATAATTTACTTCACAGATGGTGGATTGTAAAATTCTGTTTTAATTCTTCCAGAATACTGTCATCTGCAGACTTTTTCTCTCCAAGAATACAAAATTATCTAATGCCATTTTAATCTTTGAAATGTTTTAATCAGCCTGGTGTTATGCTGTAATATGATTCATGATGTGCTTCAAATTTGTGGATCCGTTCATGGAAAGTAGTAGTTTTTTTTATTCTAACAACAGGCATGAAATTTGTCATGTTGTGGAAAAACACAAAAATACGACTTTGTTGAAGTGTTCATTTTTCAGTGACCTCATGGATTTTCACTTTAATGCATATGAAGTCTCAATTTAGTTGATAAATTTCTCCGTCCTCCACTAATCTGGCCCTCTTGATGTCAGATACAGTTGATTTTCCAATGTTGTGCAATCTTTTCTGCCTTTTCACCACAATCTAAATTCAGTAAAAATCTTCTTTCCTGTTCAGTTGTCAAGTGTTTTCTTCACAAATCTGGGAACAACAATGATCTATATCATTTGTGACAAATATATACTCAAAACAAAGTCATAGAGCTAATAACATTACCACTACAGATTTTGTTTATAAAGACTTATAAAGAAGTTGATTAAATTAAGTTTTTAGCCCTAATCTTTCTCATAAGGTCAATACATAGGAAACTATGTTATATTTACATTTAACTAATCTTATATCGTTAATTATTTCCTATTTTGACTTTAAAGCTATGTTGTTACTGAGACGTTTTAAAAATGTTATCAATTTGATTGATCAATATCTCAAAAACAAAAGCTTGCAGAATAGATTGAATATTGATATATCCCGGAAGGGAATATCAGTGAAAAGATTAGTGGAAGAATGGTACTCGACACAGAAATATGATATAACAGATTTATTGTACTACTGTACAATTAACAATAAGATATAGATAAGCAATCAACGAGTAAAAGCGGAATAAACTATCAAGTAGAGAATGCCTTCGCCTAAGACGTTTGCTTCTCCCTCGTACCGCTTGTCACCGTCCTTTATAGTCTAGAGCATTCCATTCTCAGGGATGGCAGGATGTTCCACTATAACACCTTCCCCCGAGCTAAATTCTTCCTAGAAATTTGCTCAATTTTTTTTCCTTTTAGGATCTTTTTCATTGACAAGTTTTCTTTCTTTCTTTCTGCAGAATTTATTTTGTACTTCCTTCAGGCAATCTTTTTTTCTTTTTTTATCGTCTAGAAGGATTTTATTTCTTTCTGCGTTATTAAATTTTGTCCTTCTTTCAAACTTTTTCACGCTTTTCTATCCTGTAGTCTTTCTTTCTTTCTTACGTAGACTGTAGGTGATGCCTACTCAGAGTAATCTACTTTTTTAATTACTCCATTTTTCTCCAATCTCTGTAACTCTTTGTCTATCATCTCTAACAATGCAAAGGGAACTTTTCTTTTTGGTTTGAACACTGATTTTACGTTCTCCTTTATTTCAAACTTCACTTCAGTCTGTGTACAACAACCAAGTTCATACGCAAAGACTTCAGTAAACACCTTCTTCAAGTCTTTTATAAATTCTTCTGTCTGTTTAGACTTTCCTACATTTGACGCATTTATTCTTCTACAAAACGTATTCATGTTATTCTCCCATAAATTAAATAACACAATCAAATCAATGCCAAATAAATTTGCATTTTTCCTACAATCAATCACATAGATTTTAGTTTTGTGGATTTTGCCATCGAATGCTACTTTTGTGAAAAATTTCACCCTTGAATTTCAATTTGTTACCCAAAATGTCTTTCACAATTTTCTTAGTATTCTGCAACTCCGGTCGGCCTATTTTTTCCAGGTATATTCATCAATTGTAGAAATGTCACTTCCGGTATCTAGCAAACAAGTGATATTTCGACTATTTAATTTGATGTCGACATACTTTCTTGTACCGAAATCCTTTGTAACTTTCTTAGATAAAACTGTATTTATCCTTTTGAACTTTCGATACTTTTTTTTCTTACACATTACTGCTTGTGTCCCTTTTGCGCACATTCAAAGCATATTTTATTTTTAAAATAGCACTTACTTGTGACATGATTAGTGTTGCCACATGATTTGAAGTATGGTCTTTCCTCTTTGTAGGCACATTGCTTAACTTTATGTATTCGGGCAATACTCTTTTCTTCAATACATAAATTATCCCTTTTAATATTAATTAATTTTTGGCATTCCTCCGATACTTTCTGTAAAGTTATGTCTGTGTCATGCTCCAACATTGCTAAAATCCTCGAATGAACTTCCGTGTCCTTAGGCGCTGTTAATCCTTGCACAAAAATTAGGCATTGAAACATATCTTCTTTAATTTCCTTAATTTTGAAACGTTCACGCTGGGAGTTAGCTTTCCCAGCGTATGAAACAGTCTTCATCGTCTTCTTTCATGATATTCAAACATTTATACTGTGTGTGAAACAAACTGTCCCATTCGCCAAACATTTTAGATAATATTTCTACAGTTTTAACAAATGAAATCTCCTCTGGTTTCTTTAGCAAAATGAAGTTCGTATATTTCGTGTTTTCCTGAGCACCGATTTTTTTTTTTTTTGCAACAAAAGCATAACTTTTTCTTCGTCAGTCCATGATTTACACCTTTTAGAAAAAATTGTTTTGTATCTTTTAAAGTACGCAGGAAAAGTTATTCCTTCCTCCAGTTTATACAAAAATTCTGTAAGAGAGTTTGATATACCCTCTGCAGAGAAAATCCTAGAACCTTCCTTTGGTTCTCCTTGCTTCAATAATATCTTTTCCAAAGCCTCTTGTTGCTTTAGAATATGCTGTTGAAGTTCTGTATGTTGCTTTTGTTGATTTTTCTGTTCTTGCATTAGCTGTTGAACTGCTACGCCTAGCGTCTTCATACACTCGGTTAATTGTTCCATGTTCCGAACAAAATATGTATAAATATAATTCAACAATACAGCTGACCAGTCTGTTAACTTCGGTAAGAATAAAACGTAGTTTGTTTGTTTTTTTTTTATATATGAGCGGGGGTCAAAACTACTTCTTACCTTACTTATTGTTGTCTTTACGGTTGTATTTCCTTATTTGACAACTGAAAATTTCCGTGTGACTTTTTCTTTTTGTTGTCAGCAATTGATATCCTTAATTCGCCAAACTAATATCAAGCAACAGTGATTTTCATCGTCAATCTGATATTTGGCAAGAATGTATTTTTTCCTCCCTGTAAACTTCTTCAAATCCTTGTTGCCAATCTGATATATCCCAGAAAGGAATATCAGTGAAAAGATTAGTGGAAGAATGGTACTCAACACAGGAATACGATATAACAGATTTATTGTACTACTGTACAATTAACAATAAGATATAGATAAGCAATCAACGAGTAGGAGCGGAATATACTATCAAGTAGAGAATGCCTTCACCTAAGACATATGCTTCTCTCTCGTACCGCTTGTCACCGTCTATAATCTAGAGCATTCCATTCTCGGGTGTGGCAAGATGTTCCACTATAACAATTTTGTTTCATAAAAATAACTCTTAACTGAATACTTAAGTTTCTTTATTTCTTATATTCTTTAAACAATGCTACATTTTATTTTTTTATTTTTAAGAGAGAAGGTGAAACACCTGAAATTGAGTGGTGGGATGAGTATATCTTGGTTGATGACAAGTAAGTTTTTGCATTCAATATAGCTTTATTTTTGTTTGAATTCTGTTCAATAATGTATTTTATTATCACTTCTTATAAGACAGTAAAGATTTTATATAATATTTTTATAATATCAAAAACTCTTAAATTTGATTCCATGCTAACAGTTTTGAATTTCATAAACAGCATCTAAAAATACCATGTTAATTTGAAGCTAAACAGTTAATTAAGGAAAGAGAAAAATTAACACTTTTTTTTTTTTTTTTTTTTTTAAGTGATGTAAAATTTTACTGGAAACTAAATAGGCATTCATATTTCAGCTATTTCATCACTTTTTCACTTGAGAGGTGTATACAAATAACAAATCTCTAAACCAAGCACCTTCAAAAAAGTAAAAATTAATGATGCAAGTTTCTTTATGAACTTTTGACCAGAAAAAATGCTCACTATCACTGTAAAATACGATATGGCATGTGTGTATATCTATATAGTTTTAAGGTATGTTATATTTATGGATTAAAGTGCTCAATATCAGGGATAGAGCATATGTAGATATAAAAATGGATAATGGAGACAAAACCCAGGAGTGATAGTCTGTTTTATGCTGAATGCAATCATCATGGGCTTGATGGTTGCATTTAGCATGCAGCAGACTGTCACCTCAGAGTGTGGATATCAATGTCTACTTATATAATGTATATATATTATTATAATTCTATATTGAATAAGGTGTTTTAAAAAAAAAAATCACATAATATCTTGAAAACAGAAAATTTTCATAACATTTTTAATTGTTCCTCTACTGTTATCAATAAATAAATTTATAGAAAAATGGCTAAAAGTTGTCAATAGTGGTGCTTCCTAGGATATTTTTAACCATATGAATCATTTTTATTAAATGAACGAGACATCAGATGTTACCAGGAGAACACACTGATTTGGCCATAGCTTTATTTAATGAGAGATATCTGGATAAACTCTTGCTTTCTTGATAAAATAGATTTAGTTGTCAGATCTATTATTGGTTTTTATTTCCAATTTTTTTTTTTTTTTCTGTTACCAGTCATTAAAACAAGCTACATGAAAATATTTACTAAAAATTATTTTCATTCGTGAATATTTTTAAAGATTTTTTTTTTTTACTTTAATATCAATCTATTTTATGATTTTCTGCATTTCAGAAGAAAGATGTTAGGCTACATAAAGTCTGATATTGTTGTATATATTTTCATTGTTGTAGTTATGATAACATCACTGACACTGTGGAAAACATGTCAGAAAACTGGAAAGCTCATTTTGATGGTATTACTACTCTAGTTGAACATCCTACTATGATGAAACCACCAGGTAAATCATGTTTTCTACCTGTTTTTCTCATTCTCTCAAGATTACTTAACCTGTTTTGAAGGTCTTCATATGATGAGATATCTCTCCGGATTTGACAAATACCAACCCTGTTATTTGATATTGTTATTAAAAATTTAATTGATTAGTAATTTAAATTTACATTGATTATGTTATAAAGAATAGTTTATGATGTAATGAATATGCATACACCTTGGTTCCCCCTTACAGTAATATGATTGGCTGGCGTCAGCCATAAATACCGACTAAGGCGGGGACACCTAGGACAGTGCCTATTGCATAAGCCTGCGCCTAAACATACTGCATACGACTACGACGAGTACCAGTCCATTATGGCTACTTGCTAGATTGTCTTATTTGATTACAAAACCACTTAGCTACTTTGAATAATATATACATCCCTTCCTGGGGCATATCAGTTTATAGTAAATCTAGGGACAAAAATTATTTTTTAAGTAGATTAAGTTGTACATTTAGTTATTTTTGGTCCTGGGAATGATGGTAAACTGCATCTGGCAGCAAGGCCTCTGATTGGGTGGTTGTGAGAAGCATGGAACTACCTCTTACTGTTGTTTCCAGGTCTCTTTCTGACCCGGAGTGGTAGCACTTGTTAGGGTCCCAGCTATGGTCAAATAACTATAAAAGTATAAAAATAGACTTTTATAAAAATATACACATAAAAATAAACTTTTATGGAAAAATATACATTTTTGAAGGGAAAAAATTATTGTCATAATACATTTTTGAAGGAAAAATTATTTTCAGCAATACATTTTTGAATACAAAACTAGAAGACATCTTCTGTTTTCTAAAATAAAATAAAAATTTTCTTCAAAAACTGACTAAATCAACCAAACATTTAAAAAAAAATACCTTAAAACCCCATCTTTTTGGTATATCAACCACGGAGGTTGATATGCTGTTAAACAAAACTCACAGTTATTTTTAATGAATTGAAAAAAACTGAAAGAAAAATTCAAGCATTTTCAGTAGTTACATCTTGTGTTTCATTTACAGTTTTATTCATAAATGATTCTAATGGTCTGTTTTTATGGCATTTATATATTTTGATTTTGAAGCTTGCTACTTCTAAAACTTCTAACATAGTATTCGTTAAATAAAAAAATAACAATTATTTACAATTGATCAGCATTTCTGTCTAAAATCTGTGTTGTACTTGTTCAGTTTGCATAGCTTAGTATTTGCAAGTTAATTTTATTTTTTTGTCAAAGTAGGAAAATACTGGTATAATGGATATGTCATTTGCCTGTTTACCTTTAGGTTGGATGTTCAAATCAGAGTAGAATTCAAAGGTTAATTGAATGTATTTGTGTACTTTAGTTTGACAAAAGTCTTCATCAGTGCCTCATGTGATTCCTGCTTTTGAAAAAAAAAATACTGAAATGCTGATTTGTGATATTTACTTTTACCAAATAGAAAAACGCCTTATCTTTAATGTGCTTTTGTAACTTGTTATATTTGGAAAATGAAATGATCTTTAGGGTTGTGTAATTGTTGTTGATTTTTTGTTTGTTACATATTATAACAGTTTAAATTTGAACTTATGATTTATTCACAAATTTTATATCATTGAATAACAAAATTAATAATCTTTACAGCAGTTTGTTTTATTAGTTTCATGTTACTAGATCAATTTTCTTTTAATCATTTTACCCCAAGCAAGGTGATAAAGCTACTAAAATGCAGGTATGAAAAATTATGAGAAAAAAAAACAATATTAAGAAAAGTGTCCAATAAAAGAACAGCAATTAAGGATATAGAAGCTGATGTTATGATGATTTGGTTGAAGGCTTAAAATGAGGAGCATTATTAATAAATTCATATTTTCTGTACATTTACAATGTTTTATTTTATTCTAAAAGAGAAATACCTTATCATTAACTATCTATATTGTATATTCTGTATTGTTTAAAAATTGAATAATCTTAACAGTTGCATAATTCTTAAGCATTTTTTGTTTGTACTACTTTTGAAGTATATTATAATTTTAAATAATATACAAATCACTATTTTTATACGTTTATGGCATCCCATACTTTATTAAAACATATATTTTGTTTATCACAGTTTCAAGGCATAAATTTCCTCAGTTAAAAATACTAAGGAATGTATCCATTTTATGATATACCCAATAATGAAAACTTGGCTCCAAATTTAGCAGATAAATTTTTCTAATAATTAAAAGCAATTGGATATCTAATCGTACTGATGAGCTGTGATACAGCGAAACAGATCTGTCTGTGAATGATATATATATATATATATATATATGAAGAGCTTATGCAATAGCGTGGAACAACTTCTTTATTACTACATTGTTGTATAGAAAATATATAAATATTTACAAATATATTTTTTTTATTTAGCTATAAATTTAAGTATTAATAATATTTTTAAAATTTTCAGGGTTTTATTGTATGGTTGTTAAATATATAGCGACACTTCAGTTACTTTAAAAGAATTCTCACATGGTTCATTGAAATATTTATACAAAGTTTTAATTCTTAAGCAATTCTGATACTAAAATATCATAGTTACAGTGAAGCTCATAAGAAATAATACATAATGATAACTTTACACTATTTTTTTATTACTCTAGTTTAAAAACAAATATGGTTTATTTCAGTTATAAGCAAATGTGACTATTAAATACTCATTAATATATCATTTTCAGTGCCTCATTAAGTTGATTGAAATTAAGAAAGTTAACATTCAATAAATTACAATATGTCTACTTCTGTTTACCTGCAGTTTTGTTATGTAAAAATACTGGAAATTAAAAAAAAAAGAATTTTTTAAATTCTTACATCAATTTTAAAAATAATTATCATAAAAATGTTTTTCCTTAAAAAATTAGTTTGGTACACTAGTACAATTGGCATTTGCTTATTTTTACAAATTAGCTTTCAAAAATTAAAAATTTTAGTTTTCAAAATATTTGCTCCAATTTCAAATAAATATACTGCTATAAAAATGTATTCTTTTTTTATAAGACCAAATTTTAGAAAACATTTAAAAATATCCTATAATATTAAGAGGTACAGTCGCATCAATTTATAATTTGTTTCCAAAAATAATAAATTCACTTTTATAAAATAAGATTAAAAAAAGTTTAAAATTTTTGTTTTATTTTTTATAAACATAATTTTAATAGAATATCTTACATAAATTAGACAAGTTTAAAATATTTTTCTTTACTTTAGAACTTTTTTTTTAAAATACAGTTAAAACTTGGTTTTACCAGAAAAAAAGAATATTTTGAAAAATAAAAAAGACACTTTTACATCTTTAGAAAATGTATTTCTTTAATAACATAAATATAATAATTTAAAAATAATGTATTTGTGATGCTCTAAAATGTACTAAATATTATAAATTTTAATTACTATAAATATTCTGCAGAGCAAAATCTTATTTATTCTGAGTTTTTTGCAAAATCATGAGAATTTTTAAATACTTTTATTCATTTCTTTATTGTGGTATATTGCTTCATAAATTCTGTAACCAGTTATAATTTACATGCACAAGATTGTTGCTGCTTTAAACTAATATTTAATTTGTTCATCTTTAATCAGCGGAACCTGAAAAAGAAATAGCCATTCCCGTTTATTTAACCAAAAAAGAACGCAAAAAATTACGCCGACAAAATCAAACAGAAGCACAGAAAGAATTACAAGAAAAAATACGACTTGGACTTGTACCTCCTCCTGAACCCAAAGGTTTGTTTTGCATTTATTGCTTGAAAAATCTGAATATCATGTGCATGGTTGTAGGGCTACACTGATATTTGAAAATATCAGCTGTAATGCTAAGACCTTCAAGTGTCCATGGTCAGTATGCACCTAATTATAATATATTTGTATGTTTAGTCAAGTTAAAGTAATCTGTCATAGTGTCTGGATTCAAGGCAGGAAATGACAGATTTCAAAACTTGATAAGAATCATTAGACAAAAAGGTCTGTTAGCAAAGTGTCATAAAGATTAGTTTTCACATGTTCGGACTATTGTCTTAGTCTTTGTTACCATATTTACAATGTTTCAGCTGTTGTATGCTCCAACCTTCTTCAGGTGATTGGAATTTCAAACTGAACACTTTATTTTGATCATTGTGGTAGACTGTTCTCATTCCATGAGTCATGCCACTTCCAGATGTCTTAGTTGTCTCCATTTAACTCAACTTTCTAAGTTTTTAGTTCACCATTGCTGTAGCCAGAACTCATATCTTTTGAGTCAAGTCACTGGATCCAACCAATGCTTTTATCCACTGGGCCATGTGTCTTTGAGAATATTAGTGCATGAATTTTTGGGATATATAAATCTACTGTCTTTGTAACAATTTTTACAGGAGCACATTACAATCTTGATGTTTGTAATTGTTTTCTCTAGCACTCCATATTACTGATTCTCATATTCATTTCTATGCTTGGCTGGTTTAGTAGATTTTTGTAGCCCAGCATATGTGCTGATTCCTTAAGTTTTTCGTATTCTCCAGTGGTGTTCTCTATTGATTATTTCCAAGATGAGGACAACAGTTCAAACAATGTGAATAATGTAAATAGTTACCATACCTCATCTCAGAAATATAGACCAAATTAGTTTTTAGTTGTGAGATTTTTGTGGCATTAATTGAGAGACTTTTGTTTTCTCTTTGAGTCGTGCTAGAGAACTGGTGATGCAGCTTGTAGATAGTTTTCAGAGCAGTCAAGTCTTTCAGTTGATATATGAAGCACAAGCCTGCATTGCTTGTTTAAAAGTTATATCAGGTTTGTCTTACTAAGCCAGAACAAGTATTTTCAGAAAATGATAAAATATTCTGAGTAAATTTCATTAAGTTCTTTTAGTGTGGATGTAAAAGGAGAAAAGCGACTTAATTACCATTCTTGTTCATAAAATGTGTTTTCTTTTCACAAGTCCTGTTAAAAAAATACTTCATGTATCTCATTTCTATGACCTTCTTCTCTTTACAATTTCAACATCTACTATGTTAATACATCTGCATCTTTGACAAGACTAACAACCCCCGAACTGCTTGCTTCATGAAGTGGAAATGACATTGAGTCTTTCTCCCAGAGTACAAGGATGATCAATATCAGAAATGCACCAGTAATCCCCAGAAAGCAAGCAGCTCAGGGCCTGATATAAACTCAGAGAATGAGTCATCCAGAGAGGAAGCTACAAGCTACATGTATTCATAAGATCAGGGGGTATTGTAATGGAAACAAAATTCAAACAGAAATGTCTATTTCTACTTATAATGGTACTTGGCTTTGTCAGTCAAAGAGACAATGTTTAGTGTACTGTCTCTGCAGAAAGAAAGCAAATGGCTGCTCTTCCAGAACACAGCTGATGTGAATCTTGGACATCTGGTTATGAAGAAAGTATATTCCAGCTTCCCAGTGAAATAGTCAAGATTGAGCTGAGCAATGTGAGCTATGCAAATAATTCCTTTTGCTAGCCAACTGCTAATGGTTTGAGCTTCATAAAAACAGGCATGTTTTCAAGGAAGCGGCAGTGTGGACAAAGCGTCGTACTGAACATATAATGTGATTTACTTTGTATGTTATCTAGCATCATCTGAAATTTTCTCATCCATGTTTGTGTTTCCTGTGTCTCAGCTCTATTTATCCCTTACCTCTGTTATGCTTGTGTAGAAGTCTTGTTTTTGCCCTGATTGGCTGGCTCCTTTAGTGTTTGATTCTAGTGCTGCTGATTTTTCTATACCTCCTGATTTGTGACACTCCTCTTTTTTGACAGATACTTTGTGGCTTTTTAATCAAATATATAGCTTTCTTTTCTTGTTATACTAAAATAAATTGTCATAAATTCTTTCATATTTCTAACGATTTTTTACTGCATTAATATTGAGATGGTTGAAAACAAATGTTTTAGATTAACCTATCAATATCGACTGTAGAAATATTGCAATGGTTTCATTTAACCAAATTCTGTCCTTGTCTTTTTCTGTTATTTTAAAAATATTTTGGAAATGTAAATTTTGAAATTAATTTTTCAATATGTAATTAGTTTATGGTAATTATCTGCATGATTTGTAGCTAATATTAGTTTTTGATTTTTTTAATGAAAGACAATATTGAATTTTCTCCATCTGATCAAAACTTATAAATGTTAATGAAAATATAATTGAAAATAATAGTATCAATTTACTTGTTAACTTACTTTTTGTGGTTTTAATCTCTTGTAGTGAGAATGGCCAATTTAATGCGAGTACTTGGAACAGAAGCAGTGCAAGATCCAACTAAGGTTGAAGCTCATGTACGAGCGCAGATGGTAAAAAGACAAAGGTAAATATTTTAGATATATTTTCAATAGAACAGATTTTCAATGTGAATAAAAACTTTATTCATGTCATTTTATGTTGTTTTTTTTTTTTAATACTAATGTTGAGCCACTCAAGGTAGAAAGTTACTGAATGATGTCATTCTATTAGTATAACAGAAGGAGGTAAGAAGTATATGAGGCTATATAACAGTTAGCCTGAGACTTGGAGAGGTTAAGATTGTAATGATTGGTGGAGAAGATGGGATTCTCTTGAGAATCCGTTCCACAAAATAATAGTTCTTGGGAAGAAACTGTCTGAATGGAACTTCCTTCTTGCTAATGAAACACAATGGAAATAAGGATAATTTTTCCCAGTGTACATGGCGTGGCAGGTCTTAGCCACAAAGGTCAGAACTGGTAGAACTAAGGAATGTAGCTTGTCAAATTGTAATATTTCATCTGTAGGGAAAAGGGTTGTAAAGTGGAAAATAAATCCTCACCCACAACATTACATAAATGTTTTTGGACTCTATCAAGACTGGTAATTGAGGACTGAGCATCACCAGCCCAGATATAACACATCACTCAATAAATGCCAGGCCTGACTTATAAAACAACAACTTTTAGGCAAAATTCGATTTTATTTATCAGCATCGTTTCCTTCTAGGGTGATACACCGATTCCAACGCTTCTCGATGTCTTTGGCCTCAAAATACACCTCAGTTTCCGATATGATAGAAATTTGAGAAATGCTGATATTGATCTCATGGGCTTCAAATGACTGGCCATTAGCAATGACATTTTTGATTAAACTTAGCTAAAATAGTTATTTCTATTTTAGGAAGTTCCTTTTTTTATAAAGCACTTTCTTGGCTATATAATTCTTCTGAAACACAATACTGGGTCCAATGCTGCTGAATCACTTATGTTGGTAAAATGAATGACGTATGCTACATGACAATGTTGATCTGGTGACGAAAATTAAACTTCATAAATTCTGTGGTTTTCACTGCTACCGCGATTATGATTAAACTTTTCAAATTATATCATAATGTCAGGGACCACTCAACCCAACTTTTTCACAAAAATCAATTTTACATAATCTTTTTCCTCATCTTCTTTGTCTCTTTCATCATCACCATCACTGTAAAGCAATAAACTGCAACAAATGCCTCTGTTGCAAAACAATGGACAGAACCCATATGTAAATAAAATATAATTATATTTTATTTTTTATTTTTTAAAGTGGTAATAGAATTTGTTATTATAATTTATGTAATAAAGACCATGAATATGTAATTCAATGTACAAGAATGTTGAAAAGTTCTCAGCCTGATTTACTTCCTAAAAAACAGTATTCTGTTTTTTTGTTTTTGTTTTTTTGTCACTGAAATACTGATTTTAGGAAGGTCAACACACTTCATATTTTGTTTTACTGATTATAAATAATTCATTTTCATTTTCAGAGCTCATGAAGAAGCAAATGCTGCTCGTAAATTAACTGCTGAACAAAGAAGGGACAAAAAGATGCGTAAAATCAAAGAAGACACCAGCTTAGGTGTAGATGTTTCAGTATACAGGTGAGCTGTTTTCTTTTACTATTGGGTATTAACCATTTTTCCTGGAAACTTTCTGAGGTATTGCCTTTAATGTAGTTATGCTTGGTGCAGATAGTGTTTACTTTGAATTTTTGGAGGCTGTACTCAACAGATGGAGAGCTTTGGTGTGAAACACCATTGTAGCATCTACATTTCTGTTACAAAACCAAAAGAGTTATTCATTATGAAACAGAGTAACAATTTTTGGCAAAGTTTAACATTTTTATCCAAAAAGAAGTGTGTCAGAAGAGTATTTTTATTTTCTCCCTTGGCAATTTTTATTGTCTCAAAAATCTATTTTTAGAATTTTGATAACACCCAAACATATGAAACAGAATTTATACATTTTCTTTTTTCCTCAAAAATTGACAACAGAAGAATTAAATACTATTTATTTTATTAGATTAGAATAAATTTATATTTAGAAGTTTATAAAAATTTGTGAACCAACTACAATGCAATATTATTTACCATATTATAAAGAAATAACTATAAAAACAAATAATTGTTTTTATAAAAATATTTGTGAACAAAAGAAAACAAAAACTTTAAATAACACATAAGTAAAATTTGGAAAAAATTGCATTTTCCAAGTCTTCCTTTTATTTGCTCTCACCACATCACTCTCACTAAAATAGTTTGTGAGTATCTGGATATTTTTTGCTTTTTCTTTGAGAATTGGCAAAATAAAATGTTAAACAGTATTTATTTATTTGTTAGGTTGTTTAATTACAAAAATAAAGTTTTTAATACTTTTGCAACCAATTCTCAAGAAAAAAGAGAAAATAAAAATCTTGTTTCAGATGTTTGGTTTTGGGAAGTGTACAGATAAACTGCATTCCTTAGTTCCACCAGTTCAAACCTTCACATCTAGACCTGCCATGACACTTGTATTGTAGTGACCTACCTTCATTTTCTTTGTATTCCATTAGTGAGATGTAAGTTTCATTCAAGCAGCTTCTTTCCATGAAACACTGCTTTGTGGAAAACAACTCCCAACAGGATGCTTCCTTGATCACTACATTCTTCAGGTCTAGAGCTAACCATTTTCTTCCTACACATCTTCACAAAAACTGTGCCTCTTCCTCTGTAACCCTCTACCTTGATTGACTCCTTTTGCTTTCAATTCTTGAGAAGAAGAAAAAAGAAGAAAAATCCAGTTTAATACGTTTGGCTTTTACTAAAATTCTGAAAATCACTTTTTAAAACAATAAAAATTGCCAGGGAAGTACACTTTTTTTTTTATGTGTGGGGGGGGGGGGGGTGTATGCTAAACATTACCTAATTTTTTTATGACTAGATACTGATTACTTTGGCTGTGCATTTTATGATTAAACTCTTTTATTAAATGTGTATATGTATATGATTTATAAATGCTATAATTAAAAAAAAAAAAATTAAAAAAATTATGACTATCCCTCTTCTATCAACTCTTATCTACCCTACAAAAATATACAAAATTATTTAATATACTTATTTTTCTACACACTAATGAAAATTTATTTTTTGTTTTATTGTATTTGCATCTGTAGATATGGTGAATATATATTTGCTTAATACACATTGAGTCATAAACTTACTTTAAGGCTTATAATGTGTTTTCATATTCTCTAGCAAAATTTATGAGATAAAAAAATCTAAACTAATCATTCGTTGGCAGGCTTAGATTTCTATTAAATGAACTAATATTCGATTGCAAATAAAAACTTGTTTGATTTTAAACTCAGTTATAACGAACCTTAAATTTACAAGAACAAATACAAACTGGTTGGTCATGTACTCTCTGCATTCTACCAACATTTGATCAGGAAATTTCATGGTGATGAAATTATCTAAATGTGTTTAACTAAGGTGTTTTTTTTTTTGTTTTTGTTTTTTTCAGGATACGAGATTTAAATAATCCTGCCAGAAAATTCAAAATAGAGACAAATGCCAAACAGTTGTTTATGACTGGCCTTGTTGTTTTGTTTAAGGACTGTAATGTTGTAGTTGTTGAAGGAGGTGAGAATTACTTTATCTTAATTCTTTCAAAAAGATGGTTTTGTATTTTATTTTGGTTATGTTAGACTTAACTCCCTTGGATGTTAATTTCTTTTATTACAAACTTTTGACCGGTGTATTCATATATTTTTTAATGTAATGGATTTTATTTATCAGTCTGATAGATTATTATCACTTTAAACTTTATTTTAGTGGATACGCCATTTATTTATTAAAGAGGATATTTATTTTTGTCTACCATTAAAAAAATCTTACTAAAGAAAAAATATTTTACTATCTATCGCCTGGTTCACACTCCACCCATGTCTATTGAACTGGTTAAGAGGCTCATCCCTTGTTCCCTGTTTAGGATGTGGTTTCCAGCTTTATCTTTTCCAATCTTTTCACTATTATGTAGCCCCCTGCACATCAGTGGCGTTACCGCCTTGCTCGGGGTGATACGATTAAAAAAAAAAACATAAAAATTATATAAATTTTTCAAATTGAAATGGCCATACAATCTTGGAAAATTTTAATTTTTATATATGTATTATATATAAACACAGACAGTTCAGACTGACAACAATACAATTATCATCTTACATTATTGTTAAATGTTTTAATTTATTAATATTTAGATATTATTTTTATTTCGGTAAGACTATTTTAAAATATTAGTTGGAATTTTGTGCAGTTTATTTATGTGAAATTCTTTTAAATTCAAATAACTTGTACGTTTATGATTATAGATTATTTAATTTATCAAAAAAGAAATTGTATAAAAAGAATTCAGGAAATCATTTCTAATCTTAAATAAGAAAATGATTTGAGTATTTTTTCTTTTTATCTACAAATTTATTGACATTCATGTTATAAGGTATTGTCTGAAAGTCTGATATTCAGTTAATATAAATAAAAAATGGAAAAATTAGTATTCTTACATCAATTTTTTTGTGTAAAAAAAAAAAATGAATAAAATTACTTACTAGTACAAATCTCTGATCTATCTTTATTTATTTACTAATATATAAATTAAATTACATAAATATTTTGATGAAAAACAGCTTAATGTCGGTGAACTATATAAACTAAAAACATCAACAGCCTAATTAATACATTTTATATCTGAAGTAAACAAATAGTCCTTACATAGACTAATAGGATTTATTGTTAACTAACTTCATTTTTGTTATTTTGCATATTGATTTTAGGACCAAAACAACAAAGGAAATTTAAGCGATTGATGTTACACCGGATAAAGTGGTCAGAAGCCCAACAGCACACAAAAGATGGTATAAAATATATATTTCTCTTTACCTGTATAGAAATAGATATGTATAAATAGAGATATTACCAAAGATATAAGAAATGTTTGTTATGATCAAGATATTTCACTGATTTTTAACAATGATCTAATTAACTTTCACATATTGCATTGAGTTTCAATTTTTTTTTTTTTAATGCATCTAAAATAATTTTTTTTGTTTTATTTAAATGAATCTCTGGAAATGTATCAGCTTAAACTATTTATTAATCTTTTTCTCTTGAAATTGGTAATGTTCAAAACATAATCTTTACCATTGTCAGATATTTACAAAAATACGTTCTAATAAAAGGCAATGTAGTAAGAAATTTTTTATACTAAACAAATTGAGAATACTAGTCCAAATAATCTAAGGAATAAAAAGGCAATATTTAATGAATTTATTTTATAAATGTATTTACTTCTCTTTTTAAGAGAGCATAATTTTCTAGGAAAACTTTTAAAATTATTTTCAAATTAATGTCTTTTCATTACATTTTGAATGTTACCTCAAATAATACAATAAGGGAAAAAAATATTCTAAATTTAAAAACACTTTTTTTTTACTTTAGCTATTGCTAGAAAAGAAACTTTGGTCTCTAGCTACTCTTTATGCTAATATAGTATTTAAAAGCTTCCAGAAGTGTTCTACTTGTATAATTTTAAGACATTTTATGTTAGGATGTTTTTTTTATTCATCTTACTTTTTAACAGAAAAATATATTTTTTCCTTTGTAGATGACAGTGACTCTGAAGAAGAATCAACGAAGACTAACAAATGTTCACTTGTATGGGAGGTAAAAAAACAAACTCTTAAGTGATTTTTGTGTTGCATATTCTCCACTCGTAATTGAGACAAAAGAAATCTATTCAGCTAAGCTTAACAAATAAAATTCATTAAGAATTTTTTAAATAGTTTGTTCATTATGCGCTACATTTAACTACAATAAATATCTATTTTTACTTGGTACAAGGGACAGAAATCAAATTATGAGTTGAGTTGGTTAAATTTGGTTTTTCTCTTGAATGGCATTAGATTTTAGCTCATTCAAAATATAACTTGCTTGTATTGGGATAGCTGTGCAAATTGTTCAGTGGAGCTCTCAAATTCTGCATATTAGGTACATAAATTTAATAGTTTGTTAGTCTCAAGAATGCTTATAAACTAGTAACACTTATTGGGGAAGCTATATTCTTAATTTCACTTGTCTTTGATGTATCTGGTTGACAACTATTTTTGTCAATGATTTGTCCTTAGAAAAAAAACAATTTGCATTTTTCCTCCTGAGTTTGCATTCATACTCTCATATTTTTTTCAAAATCTGTTTTCAGCTGCTTGTTTGTCCACTTGCATTTTTACAATAAACATTTATAGGCAAATATCAAAGCTCAAATAATTCTATCCAGTCAGTATTATTCAAGTTCACAATATTTTTTAACACAAAAGACTTAAATTTTACACACTTATGAAATGAGACATTACAAGATATTTCAAAAAATAAAAATAAATAAAAAATAGTTTCTCACCTGAGACGTTACTCACAACTTAGGAAGTCATTTTTAATGTAGGCTTTCTGATTTTCCATGTGACTTCACTGATTATTGTGATATCAGTACTAGTGTTTAGTAGCACTTTTACATCCACATTATTTTCACATTCACAAATTTTCTTTAGATTTCTGTGATTATTTTGTCCTGTGAGAATTTTTTCTTGGTTTAGTTTTACAGTGTGACTTTATATATACTACTTTACTACACAAGTAGCATTTTGAATTTTAAAGGGACAGACTTTTTTTAGATGTAACCTTCCACATCTGAAACATAGATTTATTCTTCTTTTTATACATTTTTTATGTATACATATGCTTATTCTTTTTCCTGAATTTCTTCAGAATCATGTCTAAGACTTAGGATTCTCTAACCTTTGTCCAGTATTACCTGTAGTGTAAGTTTATTGTTTTATTTGAGTTTTGTTAGAATTATCACTCATATTATAATCTTTGTCTTCTTTTTTTGTCAGATTCATACATTTCCAACAATTGTTGAATATAGATTTAGTGTCACTAAAAAATTTTTTCAGAATATTTAATGTTTCTTCAAAAAAAAAATTTCTCCTGGTGAAATTACAGTATATTTCATGTTCTACCAGTGCTTTTTTTTTTTTTTTTTTTTTTCATCCTCCAAGTTGCATTTTTTCTGAAAATTTGTTTGTATCTTTGAAAATATACAAAGAAGCTAAGTTTGTCATCTAGATTGTATGTAAATTCAGATATGGCATTTACCACAGCATTGGAAGTAAAAGAACTTGAATTTTCTGTTTTCTTCAGAATTATTTCCATCAACTTTTGTTGCTGTCTCTGGAATTCTAACAACTGTTGAATTTGTACCATAGAAACTGATTGAAGAATTTGTTTTTTCTCTCACTCTCTTTTTTTTTTTTTTTTTTTTTTTTTTTTCTACACACAAAGAGAGAAAATTTAAGCCAGCATGATTCAAGTTCTCATTGTCACTAGTACCTTGTGTGCCGAAACAACACTTATTTTTTCTCTACTTGTTATACTCAGTATTAGATTTGATATTTTCGTAATTCTTGTTACAAGTCATGAGTTTCAATCCTCATTGTCACTGTTATAACTCATTTTCTTTGGTGATAATATAAAGTCTTGCTTCAGCACTTGCCATGATGCCTGTAAGAAACACTTTGACATCAATTGGCTTTTTTTGACTACTTTGAGTTCTTTCTCTAGTGTGTTATTTACTTCACAACAATGTACATCTTCATTGTTTGCTCATGTTTTGGCCATTGTACTTTGCCACATATTTCAGGTGTTTTTAGTTGGTAACATTCATGGAATTTTCAAATTGGACTCTTTATTCATTCTATGAGGAGAAAGTGTTCCCATTTTGCTTTCTATGTTTAGGAGATATTTTATACTAGTTAGTAGTCACTGGTCTTATTTTTCATTTTTTTCTACTGAACTAGATTATATTTTTAGTACTGTCAAACCCAGGAATTGAACTCACAACTGCTATTTACAATGAGATAAAAATATAATAATATTCTATTTAATCAAAACTTTAATTCAATAGGCTATGTGTCTCTTGGACAATCTAGTGTAGGAGCCTTAAACGTAATGTCTAGTGGCAGGACTATGAGTGTCCTGATTCTTATGAGTATTCTTTCTTACTTGATCAGAGGCTCCAAAAAAATATTTTTCTCTGTTCTAGACCTTCTGATGAGGTTGTCAGTGCCTAACATTGGCACTGATTCTTTCAAGCATCTTATCATCCAATGCTTCATCTGTTATTTTGACTTTATTACATAAGGGTTAATGAACATTTTTTTTTCCCCTATCTATATGTCATTGACCATGTCTGTCTCTTTCTCTCAACAACCACTTTTCGATGTTCTTTCACTTTTAATTTTATGGGATAGCTAGCCACTCTTTAGTATATCTTGCTACAACTGCATGCACTGGAATACACACTAATCTGAGTCATGTTTTCTTCTGCGGGAGGTTTGGTTTGCAAGAGATATCTCCAAAGGACTGAACTGTTTTCGAATATTAACCTGATGCCATATTTCAACATAGATCTTCTGAATATTTTCAGAACTGTCATTAATGGAAAGTAGGCCTTAACAGATTTACAGTTCTTATCTTTGATCTTTAATGTCTCTATTTGTAAAAGCATATTTACAGGATATATGTTAACCTGAAGAGTGTTTCTAATGTTGCCTCTCACTCTTGTTGATATGCTTCTGGGTCTGAAATTTGACCTGATGTTGTAGACGCTGGACAATTTCTTTTGTGAAACTATATGAGATTGCTTACAGTATCTGGTGCTTGTATGAAAGATCTTGAATTCACATGGTTCAAAAGTATTTTCACATAATCCTGATGGAACCCAAGTATGAAGATGTCATCTATCTAAGCCACATGGCTGGTTTCAGTGGTGACATTTCTCTACCTATTTTGTATATGTTTGCCATTATCTTTTGTAATGGTAATCTCATCCTGTTGTTATTTTTTCCTAAAGAATGTCAACATCTCTATCAGGTTATCTATTGTGACTCTTGTGCACTCACCTAAAGAGGGGTTTCATTATAACTTGACTGAAACCGCCAACAGAGCCTAATCAGTGGGAACCTTGGGAAATAAGTTTAATAGAAGAGTTTAGTGTTAAAATATTTATATCTATTTTTATCCTGAATTATAAAAATTGACTCTCTTATTATTGCCTCACTTTTTTTTTTCCATCTAAAAATGCAGTTATTTTTAGTATTTATTGTTTATTATTTGTTTACTTGTGATAGATTTTATGTACATTATAAACCGTGACACAGTAGAAAACTTTGGCAAAATCTGGTGATAATCCCAAATTAAAAAATTTTTTTTTTAAATTTGGGAGAAAATTCTGTTCCCATTCTTTGTACTCTTTCATTATTTATATCAATTAAAGAAAAAACAATTAAATTTAAACATTTACTCATATTGTCACTAGTAGATTAACAATTCATGTTTATTTGTTGTTATTATTATGTTAAATTTATTTTTTTTTAACTATGCAATTAATTTTCTTTCTATTTCAGGGCACTACCAAGACACGTGCATTTGGTGATTTGAAATTTAAGACCTGTCCTACTGAGAGCTTTGCACGAGAACAATTTCGTAAATATGGAGTAGAATACTATTGGGATCTGGCCTATAGTAGTAATGTTTTAGAGGCTGCTGGAGAGGAGTTATGACCTTTTTCTTCAGTTTCCAAATAGCAGGCTGAAAATGTGAAGGCAGCAGCAACAGTCGCAAGGTAGTCCCTATTCCTGTTGCTTAGAACCGGTTACAGAAGAATTAAGGACCATTTTGATCTTCGACTTGCTTTTGAGGGGAAAATGAACCTTGCCATGCAAAAAAACTTTTTCACCAAAATACATGAAAAATTTTAAATGGACATGTGATTGTAGGATTTTTCCATTTCCATAATACAGCTAAAATGGTCTTGAAAAATGAACGTATTTTCATGAAATTTCAGTCTATTTTTTTTATTTGTGTGCGTGTATGTGTGTTATCTTCAGTCCATTGTTTTTTAAAAGGGTTTGAGAAATGTCTTTTTCAACTTTTGTATTTATTGCTTTTATCCCAATATAGCTGAAATTTTGCATTATTAACTAAAAACAGAGTTATATACAATTCATTGCCTTTTATTCTAAAAATAGATGTTCAAATAACTATTATTCAGTAACTGAATATATTCAATTTAAGCTTTATTACTGCATCTCATTACTGTCTATTGAGAAGGGTCAGTAACATTCCAAATCTTGTTTGGACAGTTGAATGCCTTTGTGCTCTTACCACATTTTGGCTGATCCATTCTTCAGCCATTATCAGATGGATAATCAATTAAGAAAGAAAAGAAAAATGTCCTATTTCCTCAATATATATATATATATATATATATATATATATATATATATATAATCCTTTGTTTTACGTATGACATCTGCATTTCATACATTTTTCAGCAATCATCAAATGCTTATCACATCGTACTGGCCTTAAAAGGCCAGTATCCTAGAAGCACCCGATGATTCCAGAAAAAATGCATGGAATTTTGTCATGTGTAAAACATAGGATATTTATATTCATTAATATTTATCCTTGCTCTGTTACACAACATTGAGCACTTCTATTTACACCTGATTAATATTTATATATTGATGTGTATATAAACATATATATATATATACTTATTTACATCCTTATATATATTAATGTTTTTAAAAAAGACTTTTGGTTCTGTAATCTTTCCTTTGCAACTGAATCAGACTTTTTCATTGAGACAGTTTGTACACTAGTTTTCATAAAGTTTTATATATATAATTTCAAACATACACACCATAGTGGGGGCGCTAGAGGGTGTCGTCAGTGATGTCTTTGCGTGGATCACTAGGGGGTTTCGGGTCTCTCAACATCATACCCCACTCACCGTGCCAACCCGACCAGAGATGATCAGTTTCTGGTCCACCCTCAATAAGCGCTTTCAGACACTGGAAAAATTTTATAACATTTAGGCCCGGTATGAAGTCTTGCAAATGCTTCTGATTGGCAACAGTCAGAGCCACTTTACATTGAGAGGCAAACCATACATGAACTCGTCCTAAACTTGTCGAACGGCTATTAAAAAAAAAAAACTCTCGACTAAGAATTAATCATGATTCGTTTTAAAAAAAATAAATAAATATCTACAAATATATATAATTTTTAAGTGGTTTCTAGAAAAAAGATATGAGGTTAAAAAAAAATGTCTAAGAATTTATCAAAAGAAAAAAATCCATTTAAAAACATACAAGTATCTACAAATATGTATAAATTTAAAATCGTTCCCAAAAATTAGAAAAAAAATATATATCTATATATATATATATATATATACACAAAAGTACTTCAAAATCTTTTTAAAACCATACATAAATATATAATAAATTATGTACAGGTTTTTACCTTAATTACAATTAAATACATTAATTTAAAAACTTATTTATGCATTTTATCTTATTTACGAGTACTAATAAAAAAAAATATATAATAATGATGAGAAATCAAAAATGCAGAATTTCGGGGAATTTTAGCTAGCAGTTTGTTTTGAAATCCAGCTACTTGCTCTTTTGATCCATAACCAATTAGCTGTTCTTTCCACTGTTTCGGTTATGGACTTGAGTGCTTTCCATTTTTTTTACTCCCACTATCCCAATATCTGTTAAGGCTTTGCTTAAGGACCTTGCTGCAAACCCTCTAGTCCTCACTTCTATCGGAATGCAGCTAGACCTCCAGCCTTTAACCTTGCAACTCTCCAGCAGTTCGTCGTATTTCAACTTTTTCCTTTCATGGGCTTCTTCTGCATTTTCTTCCCAGGGGACCGTCAGTTCCCACAAAACTATCTTCTTCAAATTATGTGAGAAGAAGACTATATCTGGGTGAAGTTTTGTGATGGCAATTTGCTCTGGGAATTTCAATCTCAAGCCTATATCAGCCCTTAGTTCCCAGTCTGTTGCAGAAGATAACAGGTTTGGATTTACCTTTCTATTTTGTGGGATTTTCACGCCCGCTTTAATAAATTTTATTTGCCTTGTGTCTGGGTTGTAAACATTCTCTTTGATAGCATTTTGAACTATTTTCACGATCTCTTTTAGAATTTCGTTGTGGCGCCATTTGTAACGCCCATCAGCCAGTGCAGATTTACAGCTACTCAGGATATGTTCTAAGGTACCTTCATGCCCACAAAAATGACAATTTGGCAACTGGGTTTTATACCATAATTGTAAGTTTGCGGGGCTTAGTAGGGTGTCGTATACTGCCCAAATTAGAAATTTTAATCTGGAGTCACCGTGCCATATTTCGGACCATTTGATTTGGCGATTCAACATAGAGCTCCATCTGGTCCATGCCCCTTGCTGCTTCATCCCTACTTGAATTGCTATTTGTTTATATATATATATATATATATATATATATATAAACTTTATGAAAACTAGTGTACAAACTATATATATATATATATATATCTAAACTTATTTATAAATGAAACTTTGTGTGTGTCCATTACCTATAGTCTCCGAAACAGATGAACTGATTTTCTGAGAGTGTTCTTAGCTAGGTTTTGTGTCGAGGTACCCCTTGATAAATATTGAAAATCGTTAATCAAAAAAATCAGGTTATAGAATATATTTATATCTAAACTTATTTATAAATGAAACTTTGTGTGTGTCCATTGCCTATAGACTCCGAAACAGCTGAACCGATTTTCTGAGAGTGTTCTTAGCTAGGTTTTGTGTCGAAATACCCCCCGATAAATATTGAAAATCGATAATAAAAAAAATGAGGTTATAGAAAGAGTGGTCCGATTTTAATCAAATTTGATACACTCATAGACAAAGACATAAGAAACGATATTCAGAACTTTCAAGGTTGCAGTTCTTACAAGAGTGCAGAAAATGGATGATATATATATAAAAGCTTTCATTACACCCGAGCAATGCCGGGCTATACTGCTAGTGTATATATATATATATATATATATATATATATATATATATAAAACTTTATGAAAACCAGTGTACAAACTGTCTCAATGAAAAAGTCTGATTTAGTTGCAAAGGAAAGATTACAGAACCAAAAGTCTTTTTTAAAAACATTTGAAAATCAATAATCAAAAAAATCAGGTTATAGAATATATATATATCTAAACTTATAATTAAATTAAAAGTTAAAAATATGTATTTTTGGCCACTGATTTTAAAATATCTGAGGAAAATTTCTAATATAACTAGTGCAAAAAAAGTCAAATGAAAATTTCAATATTTTTTTTTTTGTTTAGTCAACTGGTGAAATAAAACGTAAATATAGGAAACAAAAATGTTTCTATTAAAAAATGTTCTGCTTTAGTTCATAAACCAAAAGATGTCTGGCTGTGATAAAAAAAAAATTTATTTTCACTGGAAATTTTTTCTTGTATTCTGTCATTAGATGGCAGCTATAAGTGTCTAAAAGAAAAATTGCATGTTAATTTTTGCTAAGTCTGTTCTGTTTATTAATTTTGGATAAACTAAGAGGAATTACAATTTCATAGGAATGCTATAGATTCATCATCAAAAATATTACTATTCTCTTTAAAAAGAAATAGAAATCAACAAAATGTTACTGAAAACAATAGTGTCTTATTTATAACCATGCATTTTAACAGATATTTTATCATTTCCATTTTATCATACATTGATATAACAGAAAATAAATATTATGTTCAGAGGTATTTTGTGCTATGAATAGAAATTATTTGAAAAACTATTTCAATCAAATCTATAGATACACTGAGTTAAAAATGGTAAATAGGTAGTAAAAGTAAGCACAAAGAAGTAAATAAAGCATAGTAAATATTTTAATTGATGCTTAGCAAAAAAAAATCTACTCTTTGAAGTCAAATGATTAGAGCAGCAGGTAAGTACTCAGCAGCCTATAATAGTGATAAGCTTAAATTATAAATGCTGGATCTTTGATCTACAGCAGAAAAAAATGGATGCAAAAGCTGATGAACTCATTAACTGCAGAAAAAAATTCTGTTGTCAACTATTGGAAAATAGAACTGCAATGGGAGCAGTTTTTATTATCTTTTTGTTAATTAGCATTGTTAAACTGGTTATTCATTTAGATAAGAATTTAGAAAAACTAAAAAATACATATACATGCAAAATCATATCAGTTTAAACATGCAAAAATATCTTGTCGGAAAATAATTTGTTACAATCATCAATAGCTCTTTAAAAGGGATCTAAACAGTTAATTGGAAAATTATATTCTTTTCCTGATGGTTATAAAATTTAATTTCTTGCAAGTTGTGATCCGATCTTGCTCAGAATCAGTTGAACTAATAGCTTTATATTTTCAGCTGCAAATCTTCAGCTGTTATGTATTATGAACACGTCACAAAAAGTATTTTGCCAAGAAATTATATATTCTTTTACTCACTTGAATAAGTTGCAAAGAAAAATATTAAAATCAGTCAATTGAATATTTTTTTAAGTATCAAAACCTGAAGGAAAAAAATAGTGCAATTAGTGAAAATTTAGAAAAATAAATCAGTTTTAAATATAAACAAAATAATTATTTTATAGATTATTCCCTTATGCTTTTTTAAACTGAAATTTTAAAGACGGAATTTTTTTTAAGTAAAAGAAAATTAAAAAAAATGCATTTATAGGCATTAAAATATTAACAGGTTTTTAAAACTTTATTTTCAGTTTAAACATTTGTATCACTTCATCTATTTATATCAGTTAAATTATAAAGCACTGAATTTAACTATGCAACATCTCGTGTAAAACTACATTGAAGTGCTTTGTGAAGAATGAATGTAGAAGTTATAGCTTGTGAGACAATCTGCTATCAATCTTATAACACAAAATGATGTTACTACTGTGTCTTTAAATTATCTATTAAAGGCATCCTTGATGACTTCATTTTAAAAGCAGAAATTTTATGCCTTATTAAAAGCTGCAAAAAACATCTTTGTATGCTTATGATGTGCTTTCTATAAAATTTCTGGTTATATTTAATGTGCGAATTTCGTTTGCACGTGTAGAGTGTAGATTTCTTTTCATATTTCTTGTTTTTCTGCTCTAAGCTTTTCTCTGCAATCAATCTTTTTAAAGTGCACAAAATGTATATTAGAAAGACATTATCGACGATACCGAAAGTCATTTGAATAGTTACCTCCCTTACATCGAAAAGAAATTTACATTCATAGTTATCTCCCTTATATCAAACGTGTTTAAATTACCGTAAACTATAAAGACGTTATTTTATTTTATATAGACTTTTTTTTTGTTTTGTTTTTTGTTTTTTCTAACCAGACAGACATAAGATTATGATTCTTTTTGTTGACATATATATTTTGCGTGGTGTGTTCAACTTTTTCTATTAGTCTATACAAGAAAAGACATTCACACATATATTAAACAGAAGTTCAGTTCTATTTGTTTTAGTTTCATTTTATCAACCAAACTGGTGATTCACATAAATAGTACAAAATACTAAACAAAAACGGCTTTGCTACATGGTATGAATAATGTAAAAGTATTACAACCAAGCCAGTAAAATATATTTTTTACAGTGGTATTTAATCAAATGTCTCTTTCAAAGTATGTGTGTGATCATAAAGTTTGAATAAACACAGTAAGCAGAATGCAAAATAGAAGTATCATGATGCAAAAATTGAGAACATTGAATGCATGTAACATGGAAATTAAAGGAATGTAAAATTTCAACACCAATTTTGAAATACAGCCAGCTCTTAAACAATTAACTGAAAAAGTTTCTCTTTCTGCATGATAAAGAAATGTATACTTTTCCTTGCAGAGGAAATAAGCAAATTAAATAAAATCCTAAATAAATGTTATCAAAGAGATATATTTTATGTTATAAATATCTTAACTGGGTTCATATTTGAACAGTACATAGTAAAGATATGCTCAATTTTCAAAACTGTAGTGAGAACACAAGCATTAGGATAAGCAATCTGAAGTTTTATTCAACTTAGAAAAGAGTGTGTCCTACTGAATTTATTTAAATACAGAATACATATAAGGGGAGATAATCCATAACGCCGTCGAAGACATTTTTATTTAAATTTAGATAAATAATTAAAAGAAAGAAAAGTTATTTAATTTTTCAAAGCCTATTCTGCTTATATCATATTCCACTGCCTATTTAAACATTACATTATGGACCAATATAAACTGTTTATGTTCTACAGATAATGAATCAAATGAAAATTACTTTAAGTATTTAAAGAGATTTTTCAAAATCAAATTTTACATTGTCATAAAATTCCATCTTATAAAACTATGTAGAATTATTGTACCCTTATTCAGCCTAGTATCCTACTCTTGATCCTTATAGTCACATTTTGGTCATTGTACCCTTCAGCCTTCCAAAGGTGCCTATCATTCAGTAAAGTTCTTCATTCAATGAATTGATGTAGATTGGTTTCATTCCACTGTTCATTCTAGAAGATACCTGTTAATTCTTAGCTCTTTTTTTTTTTTTTTTTTTTTTTTTTTTTTGTGAATGTGAATGTGCTTCTCCATTTAATCTGAATATATAAATTTCATAGCTTAACCAAAGGTGTATACCCATGACTGTCAGGTAAATTGTATTCACTTAACCAACATTTATATGCACTAAGTCATTATCCTATACAAAATCAGGTAATGTAACCCTAGTGTAGCCCTAAAATTATTTTTTTTTCTCTGATCAAAGTCTCTCATATGATGTTCTGTTTTATGCTTTGCCTACTGAAGAAATTATTAGAGCTGAGTCAAGCTTCATCAAAAGGTTTTTCATCATCAGATTCTTTCTGCTAGGTAAACCCATTTATATTAAGTACAAACTTTCATCTAGGTGGTTGCCTTCAATTTGAAACCGATAAAATGTAACCGCAGCTTCTTTTCTCACACTTCCCGCCTGTGGAATTCCCTTCCACATGATTGCTTCCCCAACAGCTACAATCTCCAGGAGTTTAAATGTAAGGTCAATAGACACCTCCTAAAGCACTAACTCCATTCTCTCAAACACTCTTCCCATCTGCCCAACCCACAGCCTTGGTATCCTTACCCATCTATCACCCTCCTTCTGACATTTCCTATATCCAACCACTCTTTCTCTTCACCTTCCCCCATGTAACCCCCTGCACAATAGTGGCAGTGGAATGCCTTGTTTGGGGTGAAATGATTAAAAAAAATAATAATAATAATTTATAAAAAATAATTATTTCATGCACATAAAATGTATTTATTTTTTTTTTATCGATGCCTTTAGAAAGAAACTTATTTATATTAAATAGATGAACAATATAATTTTGATCTAACTGTGAAAAATATTCTCTATTAAAGGTTTATTTTAAGGAACAGATGCATACAGTATAGTTTGTTTTTTGTTTTGTTTTTTCATGATATAAGGTTCTCTAGATTAATCTGAATAATATGCTTAACATTATTTCTGATCTTTATCATTCATGTCAAACAGTCTCCAAATGCTGTGTAAGTTTTCCAATGCAGGAGTAAGTTTTAAATACTGTTGTTTTTTTTGTTTTTTTGGGGTGGGGGGGTTTAATACTATTGTTCACCCAATACAAGGCCCAAGAACCACTTAAGGTAAAGGGTGACTAAATAAGGAAGAAACTGTCTGAGTGGAACTTACCAATGGAATATAAGAGAATATGGATGACTCAAATGATGTACATGGTACAATGTGCTCCAGCTGAGAAGGCCTGAACATGTAGAATAAAGAAAAATAGCTTGTTTGTCACTATTTTCATGGTAAATATTCAGAGAAGTTAGTAATGTTGCATCTGTGGGGGGATGGAGGTTGAAGAGTGGAAAAGAATTCATCACTCACAAAGCCACTTAATTGCTTTTGAACTCTGTCATGGATGGACAGGAAAGTTCCAACCAAAATATTGCAAAAAGAGTCAGATACTTTTAAAGTGGTTAAAGAAACTATTTCTCCAGTATCTTTAGTGAGAGTAGAGCCATTGCAAGGGTTTTGTGACTCCCCACCCACAGCCGAATCTATGATTCCCCCTCCTCTACTGCATCTCAATTTTCATAGGATAGTAAGCGTATAAAATACAAATTTTATTGTAACCTAATTATATACAATAATAGATCATATGAAATCTATACAATATATTTTAAAAAATTGAAAATGAGTACAATGTATTTAAATGTAAATTAGTGACATGCCATAATACATTGTTCCATCTTAAATAAATCAATGTTTTATAGCAATTTTTTTTTTTACATCAACTTGAATTTTTTCTTGTTAAAAAGTTGAATAATTTTAACACATTCAACCTTATGGATAAAACATAGTGAATTTTATATAGTGTTTTTTTTTTTCAAGCCTTAGCATGAGAAAAACAAATTCAGGGATTTGGATGAAAGAAAAAGATTCTTAGAATTATATCAAAATTCACAAAAGTTTTTCATCCTTTAATGGTCAGTTGTGTCTAGTTTAATTTGTAACATAAATGTAAGAAAAAAAAGCAAATGTTATGATAAAAATGGTCACAAAGCACTGCCTGGGGCCTCCAATCAAGCTGAGTCTTCCCTGGTTGGGGGATTGGAAGTAGTATGCACTGGTCTTGACTGAGAGTATGAATATATGAGTTCTACTTGACATCTGAAATGAGTTCATCCCAATAGATATTCAAGGTAAGGAACTACATTGAGATGACGACAGTGGTGATTGTGTAATTCTGAAAGTGGTGGGGTCACTTAGGGGCCAAGATTTTTCTAAGGAGGAGTGGGGTAAATTCAAGCAGCATCTTCATTTTTATACTACACCCCTATCATATACATATCTTAGGAATGAGTTTGAGTATAAGTATGTTACTTCACTAAATTAAAGAAAATAACTTTTTTTTCATAGTAATCTATTCTTGCCCTCTTTTCCACTCACAAGCTTTTGGAACACAAGAGAAGCTAATTTTAAAAAAATCAAAGGGTTAATACTAATGTCAATACTCATAGAACAGTGTGATTTGTCTGCTCTGATTTTTTTAAAAAATGAAACAGAAAATGCAGAGGAAAAAGTGCTGAAGATCAAATCTCATCTAAATCAAAGACTGTTTAGTTTGATACATTTTTGAAGCTTAATAAAAGGTGGGAGGGGGCAGCAAAAATTTTGGGGAGACCTTGGCCTCTCTGTGGAATTGCCACTGAAGGACAACCATTCATCAGGACAGGAGTAAATTGAAAGTCGGCCTAGTTGTGATAAAACATTACTAGCTTTCTTTTGGAACTATACAAGCCAGTCTTTACCCTATTGAGCTCTGAGAAATTGTCTGTATATCTACAGTGTGCAATGGATAAATTGTCATTTAAATTACACATAAATGAAAATAACACTGACACCTTATTTTAACAGATATGAATTATAAAGATATAAAATTACACAAAAATATCTTGAGATACTAAAGAGTAAATTCATTCAATAAAATCGCCATTGGCTTCAACCGCAACCTTCAGACGATTTTGGAATCTCATCTGGATGATCTTCTTGTTTAAGTTAATGAATGCTGCTGTAATCATTCTTCAGTTCATCTTTGGTGTTACAAGTTTTGTTGGTCTCTCACTCAACTGCACCCTACACAAGTCTGAGGTCCTCATGAACAAATTCATGAGTTCTTTTCTTATTAGAATGATCAGAGTGAGTTTTTCAAACTGCCATACTTTCGTAATCACCATTAGACTCATCCAACTTTTTCTGAATCCTCTGCACTTTCCTTAGATTTACACGCAAACAATCTGAAATGTACATATTGGAGCTTCCAGTGTGAATGTCAAACAGTACAGTATGCTGTTTCCAAATTTCTGGTGAAGGCAATTGTATCGAAGTGCTCACAGATGGTGCCCAACTGACCCTACTACACTGTGCAGTTGAAAACAACACGTGCAAAATTAAAAATATAAAATAGCGACAATTTACCCATCGCACCTTGTATTTACTAATAATCTGGTTTCATGAAATATAGGTACCATAACACGACCTTCGTTACTATAATGTGGTGTTTAGTACTATTGCATGCATACTTGTTCTTCAAAATAAAGGCCTTGCATTTTATTCCAGATATATTGTCTTTAACAACCATTCCTGTGTATGACTCAGGTAAGATAATTTTCTACAATTCAACTCCATATGAAAAATGTCATGCATCAATACTCTTAACACTGTGGAGATTGCGCACATAACCTGAATAAGTTTAAATTAATATGTTAACCAAGCAGATGTGCACATAGTGTAGCATAAAGTTTATTGATACAGAAATTGGAACCAAGTGTGCCAAGTTCAAACTACAGCTGAGTTCAGTGCATTCACTTTTGCACAAAAAACACTTGTGAAAGGCATAAATCAATTACAAACACACAAATGGTAGCGCGGAAGAACAAACAAAACAACAATACTGCTAGTGAGAGGAAAGAAAAAGAAGACAAAGATTGTAAATATAAAATTCCTTTTTATTTGCCAGAACAGTGAATATGAGAGAATTGTCTCTGTGTGGGTAAGATGTGGCGATTTTGAATTTGGGTAGTGTTGGTAAGGCCTAGAGTTGCTACATTGGTGGGTTGGTTGACTAAGGTTACAGTGGTAACAAACAAGAGAGACCTGAAGTGGATCATTGAAGCTTGATTGAACAAAAATGTTTCTGTTGGATTCTGCTCAGATATGAGATCAATGAAAAAGACAATAACCAGCCTGAGAAGTGGCCGGAAAAGATAGCAAAATTGTTGATACATGGTCCTTTGGTTACTGTTAGAGTGGATATGTAAGGAAGGCAAATTTGAAGGAAGGTGAATCTTGGTTCAGCCTGGAGTTGACAGATGTAACAGGATGGTTGATTGAGGTCATTGTGGTAATATTGAGAGACGCTTGGAGTGTATTAATAAAGCCATGAATCTGAGCAGAATGTCTGTATGTGAGCATAGTGCTGGTGTTTTTAGAAGGTTAGCTATGTTCTGTTAGTTGTTTGTGAGAGCCTTTCTTAAAAGCAAATTTAGTGGCTGTTGCTCATTTTTTTTTTTATTTGGTAGCAACATTCATGATTGGCTTCTTTTATGTTGTAGCTTAGATTTTTACCAGGATTTGTTTTGTAGACCATATGTAATGTGTGCAGACCCTGTGCAGAAAATGAATTTTTTTTGTGGGGGTGCCTTCTTAGTGCTCACATCCAGCTGATACAAAGAGTAAATCAGAAAGAGATCAAATTTACAAATCCATCTCTTTTCCTCACAACAGTAGGTTAAATAGCAGGGCTCATTAGACTTTCTATGTTTACAACCAGTCTAGAAAGACAACTCTGCTGAATTCAAACCAAAAATGCCTTAAGGGTTGGCAATTCTACCCAAAACCTTACATGCTACAAAAATCACAACTGCCACACTTAGTGATGAGAAGCTCTGGCCCTTTGCAAAAGAATCAACACAGCATAATCATAAAATCAAAAAGTATAAGTTTGATTGACTTCAATTTTTTTACACTACAATTTACAAATTTAAAGTTTCAACAGGCGCGCTTAAGCAAAGTAACAAATTATTTAAATGGTCATCCACTCTATCAGGAACTATGACGAGATCAGCAGAGTTTATATTGAGGAAAAATAATTTTTTCGTGTAAAACAAAGAAAAAATGAATTCAATAAGCAGTCGATAATTTTTGTAAAAATCTCTAAAATAGGAAAAATCTCTAGGCTATAGATTCCACTTGAATTATCGCCAGTATATATATATATATATATATATATATATATATATATATATATATATATATATATACTTTTAATTAAATTTCCTAAACAACAATGACAAAACAAAATTAATCAAACGCGATTTTAAAAAAACGAAACAAACATGATAACCCCGCCATAGGAAATTTAATTTCATTCATCGTTTTAAAAAAGTTACTTTGTGAGCGGTAGATCCTTGTTGCTTTTTCTAAATGTGACCAATAAACGAAATGCCCTTGCAATATCCTCAAAAATAATGTCAAGGGGAATTGGCTATAAACAATTTTATTCTCTTAAGACGACTATGTAACATTGCACTTTGTTTTCATTAAGTTACGGTTCTTTTCACTTTTGCACCGTCGGTGCCAACTTTATTGGTTCCTGCTGTTTGATCTACCGACCTTACGAACCGTAAGTTACAACTAAGTTATATGATGGTAGATATACCGTTGTTTAGTATTTAGGGTTGAGTTTTTAGTTCCTTCTAAAGTCTTTTCATTCTTTTTCATTTTCGGTAGCCCCTTGCATTAATGCCTTGATTGTCTAACAATAACATTGCCCCTGCTTGATTTCATTCTCTTATAGGGTACAAATCCTATATCATCTAACAACTGAAATGAAAAAAGTAAAATTGCACTCCTACAAAATCGGGTCAAAACGACTGAAAACATTTTGGGAAAACCCAGACCAAGGCAAATTTCACAAGTCACTGTGAAAATTAAGGTTCTGAATTTTGATTGGATAGGAAATAGCAAATTGATCTATGACTCAAGTCAATTTTTCTTAACACCTAAAAAAATGGGTATGCTGTCCAATCCAGTCACATGACTAGATTTCACTACTTAACTACTTCTCTTGACCAGTCAAATCAGTCTGATATGGGAGCGATAATCTGATAAGAACCTTGTCGCAATGTAAGGAAGAAATTTAAAGACACAGACCCTATCATGCCTTGTCGACATACATTCATTCTTCCACCTTCCAATTTTTTAACAAGACATCTTCAACTGACTCCTAAAAACTTAAGTACAATTTTCTTTATTGCTTGAATTTCCTTTTCACTCTCTTGACAGCCAAAAAAAATGGGAAAGGAACACAGACTTTATTAGTAGCCTGATTAATGTTTTTACATACACACATTTAACTCCTTACTACTATTTCTCTAGAACAATTAATGACATGATTCTTCTCTTTGAACATTTTCTTCTTAAATTCATGTTATTCTGTTTAGTTAATAACATTTTACTTTAACATACAAAACGAAATATTTTATTCTTCCACATTTCAGCATCCAACCTTCAACCTTCTGAAAATTTAAATTTTGGGGACTTTAGTTGTGTTTGGCACATGGCCAATTTGATAAGCATCACCAATGCCCTACACTCTCCCACCTCTTTACAGCTTTTTGATGTTCCTTCGGCCTTACTTTTAGGAAGCAGCTTGTTTCACTTTTATCTTCTCTGTCACAATTGCAAGGAATCAAGTACATGCAATTCTTGGTCATGTTCTCCCCTGTGTTAGGTTTTGCTCAGCAGTGATTTCTCCGTAGAATGGAACTGTTTCAGAATATTGTCCTTATGTTATAAGGACTACAGATCTACTGAATTTAATCTGATAAGCCCTTAACATAGAGTAGATAGATTGTAGTAATTTTCTGGTTTTCCTCCTTGTCCCTCCTATTTTCACCTGTAAATGCTAAAGTTATGTTTACCTAGTTGTTGTTATTCTAAAGGGTACATTTGATGCTGATAATTTCTTGTTGGTATTTGTGTAGGTCATCACTTACAATTTTTGCTTGGTGTTATAGGCATTAAATGATCCCTTTCTTCACACTGTATGACTGGTGGGAATTGAAGTTGTGGTATCATCTGATGAATTGTAATATACATTTGTTTTGAACTCATTCTTTGTGTAAGTTATAAGTACATCCAAGAAGGATATCTGATTATTATTTTCTTCTATTGGGAACTAGAGCAAAAATCATTTTGAGTTCACATGGTCCAGCAGTATTTGTACAGCTTTCTGGTGCAGCCAGAGTATGAAGGTGACATCTACATATCTCATACTGTTGGCTTTAGTGATGCTGTTTCTAAGGCTATTTCCTCAAAGTATACTATGTATTTGCTCAACATCACTGTTGACAATGGGAAACTCATAGTCAGCCTCCTTCCTGAGGATATATGTCAGACTCTAGTTTGAAGAATATTGTTTTTACACAGAATGTCAAGATTTCTATTAGAATGTTAGTATGTTCTCCCAGGGAGGGGGTCTGATTCCAGCCAGTTTAAAACCAGTTAGGATCTCATTCATAGGAAGAGGCCAACTACAGCCAAGCTTAATATCTGATTGTTATAAATAAGGAGCCACTTGAATCAGTTTCACTAAATATTATGGGTTTCTAACATAGCATGAGGACTTCCCTGTTAGTGGGTTGAATATATGCACTAGGAATCTGCTCAGCAAGTGGCATATTGAACTCCTGCAGATGACTATGAGTATCAATGTAACACCAACGTACATGACTGGCAGCTTAGTATAATTTTGAGTTAGCTATCTATACTTATTAAGTGCAAAGTGGTTATTGTTCTTATTTAGGACTTGTGACAGCTTCCTCTCAGTTTTTAGGATCCGATTCTTTTTCATTTTGCTACAGTGGCCATCCCCAAATAGGCTTTTCAATATTTTTGAGTATTCTAACTTGTCTATCACCACTGATGCTTCAGTGGTGCTACAGCCAAGAATCTGCAAATCTTTGTGCTGTTTCAAATCAAGTATCACTTTCTAGCCCTATTCATAGGATCAGAGTGATATCAATATACTCTGGTAAAAATATTACACAAACATAAAAAAAAATTGTAAACTTGGACCTTTGTGTCTGCAAAAAATGAAATGTCAAAAGGATGGCTTTTCCATAGACAGTGCTATTAATTTAACTACCATCACTCCACAGCAATGTTTATTCTTTTAAAAACAATGATTAGAACTATAATAAAACCTAAACATATGAAAATTAATTTACACATTTTCTTTGCTTTTCAGAACTGACACTAGAAATAATAAACACTATTATATTGTTTATTGGAATGGTTGGTTAAACATTGGCTAATTGACAATTTATTTGAACTTTATAAAATGGTAAATAGTAAGGATTTCCTTATAGTTGGTTCACATATTTTAATAATTTAGTAAATGTTTATAAATTTATGGATAAAAAATTGTTTTAATATTTATTTACTTATAAATTGGTAAATGATAAATATTGCATTGCATTAGTTTTAATTGTAGCAGTTTTTAGAATATTGTAAATATTAAATTATTCTGGTAAATAAATGTTTAATATTTTCATTGTAAATTTTTAAGAACAAAAAATATGTATAAATTCACTTTCATCATATGTTTAGGCTTTATTCCAATTCTAATTATTGATTTTTAAAACAAACATTGAAAAGGATTAAAATATTAGCAGTGTCAATGGAAAAACTGTCCTTTTGATACTGTTTTTGTAGGTACAAAGGTCCAAGCTTACCAAAAATCAGTATATATATATATATATATATATATATATATATATATATATGCACATTGATATTTTATTTATTAAGATTTTTGATATGAGAAATTTACAATTATTAGAGTGATTATTCATGAAAACAGGTCATAGTAGGCTACCATAGAATTTAATTGGCTTAAAAGTTTTACTTGACATTAGATTGTATTAGGAACATTTTGTTTAAAAAATGATGAAAATAAAAATGCTATTGATAGTATTCAAGCAGCTTTCATGCCAACATTAAATTCTTAACTGTCAAAATTGGCATAGTTTTTTTTTATTGATTTTAACATTTTCAGCAGATTATGCATTCTTATTTTAAGAAAGTTAAAAATCTTACTCATACACAAAAATAAATCTGTGCAGTCTATGGAGAAAATATTGTATATGATTAAATGTATCAAAAGTGGTTTGCAATGTTTTAAACTCTGCTGGAAATTTGCTGAATGAGGATCCATGGTCAAGTTTAGTTCAATAGCAAAAAAAAAAGCAAGTCCTTACTTAAGAATAATCAATGCAGAAGATAGCTAACATATAGAAAATATCTGGATCAAGTGTTGAAAATCATTTGCATCAGCTTGGTTATTTTACTTGCTTTGATATGTGGTTTCTACTGAACTATATTTCTATGTATGATTTGTTATATAAACAGTACAAAACCATTTTCTTTTGGAAAAACAAAAGTGGATACTTTACAATAATAAGGAACACAAGAGTTTATGAAGCAAGTGAAATAAAAAATCACTAATGTTCGAAAGTCTGGTCTTCAGCCAAACAAAATGTTGGTTACAGAATGCAGAGCCTGGGACAGGAGACCTCATGGGCATGGAATTCTGACAGTGATGGATTGTATTTGTGAAAGTTTTGGGTATAAGGCCAAAACAGTGCAAGGAAACTAGCTACCCCACAATAATTTTGAACAGTCAACAGTCAACAGTCTCCCACATCCAGATTCCTTAGAGAGGCTAGCCTGTACATGGCAAAATGCAAAAGCAAGCAGTTGGTGTGCATTCCTCAAACCATGTTTCTCCCACTACCTCCTAGAATTGATGCTACCACGTCCATCACTCTCATATAATAAAGTGAATAAGAAAAACAAATTGGCCTATACAGTCTATGATTTGGAGTTGGCCTCAGAAGAAATGAAACCAGTGTTAACACAATGCAATAATGATACTATATATATGATGAGATTAGAAGGGTTATCTAAGATGTCTTTCCAGAGGATCCATTGGTTTATTCAAATAATTAGTTTACAAACCAGAAACTGAAGATGGATATATCATTAGATCACATATTTCTTTAGTAACCAGTATTTTAGTAATTAATATTTTTTTAAAAACATGAATAAAAAAACTTTTGCAAGATTATTTTACTCAGTTATGTATACTGATGCCATCAAGAAATTATAAGTCAGTGTTTATTGTAGTTTCTTCTAAATTGTACTGATAAAATTTGTGAAAATAAATTGTAGTTTTAAAAATAAAATCAACATTTAAAGATAATTCCTGCTTTATAATAGAAGTAAAACTATAATTTTTTCAAAATTATAGACAGTTGTGGGAATAGGAAATTGAAATTGCTTTAAAAAAAATAGAAATATATCATTTCTATAACAAAAATATGTCTTTCTTCATCAATAAGTGATACTCTCTAGTATTAATTTCACACATTTTGTTTGAGTTTGAGATTTACAAATTTGTTAGTGTTTATTTAAGCTAACTGTTTTATAAATCAGAACTTTGCGATATCTCGGCCAAATGGAAGACAGTCAATATATGTCAACCTATCCTAAATTAAGTGATTTTCTTGAATTTATCATTGAGGGATTAAGATAAACAAATAAATTCAGTTTTCGCTACGTAACTATAAAGAAAGACTAAAGTGCATAGTCAGTCACTAATGTAATGGAGCATGCGTGTAAAAGCTGAACAAATCAAGGAAAGACAACTCCATGATTCTTATATGTTTTATCTTGAATTTAAAAAAGTGTATCTTCCAAACATCGCAAAATTAGTATTTTCTACCGTTGCTGTTTCAAGCAACATTTTTAAGCGAAGAAAAATGTTTACATCATGAGTTGTCCCCGGTGTTGTTTCTACCGTGTCAATCCTGTGGTTTAGTTTACTTATCGTTGTTAAAAGAAAACACGTTGATCGGATTTTTCTCGATTCTAAAAAGAAAATTTGAGTGAGTTAATGTTCTGTTGCTGCTACTGCTTCTCTTGTGAAAGTCTTACTCTTCTTAGTGTCGGGTGTAGACAGTTTGCTGGATTATATAGCTCAAGATAAAGTCAGTAAATCAGGACGGGGACAAACCGGTATCCAGAATAAACCATCAACTTCTTGAAACTGAAAGCATTGCTGCAGTTGGAAACGTACAAAAAAGTAACAAATCCCCACAAAATACACATGGAGTTTGTAGACGAGTAAGATATTTATTCATTTATTTTCTTGTTCATGTTTTATTTCGGGTTGATCAGAACATAATTTTCTCGTTAGTTCTTTTTTTTTTAATACAAGAACATTTTAAACAAGGACATCATGCGAGAAAAATAGCGGACTTCATAAAACATGGGATCTTCAAAATGCTGGATTTAACCACGTGATTTCTGCTACGGATGACCTGGTAGGAAATAATTTACAATTTAGCCCTTTTCTAATTAATTAATGTTGCAGTGTAGTTTAGATTACGTTCTTGTATTGCGTATGTTCGTAAAAATGTTGTTTTTTTTATTTTGTTTTGTTAGGTTAATGAGATCTGTACAGTAACGTAGTTAGCAATATTTTATTTATATTTTACCCCCCCCCCCCCAAAAAAAAAAAAATCATGAGCATTGCTAACCAGTGTACTGTACTAAACTTAGTCCGCCTTTTTAGCTAGTGAATTTACATTTAATTTTTTTTTTTATTGTTATTGATGTCATCAATAAATGATTGCTGCTTGCTAGTAAAGTTGTGTTTAATTATCTAGTTTTTTTTTGGTGGGGGAGTGCCTTAATACGATGGTTTGCTATAACTGAATAGTACAATAAAAGAACATGATTTTTTGTGTGTAATCAAAGCCTTGTGAGTAAAAAGAATCAATATTCATCATGCGTAAAAGAAAGAGTAAAAGCCTCCGTTTAAAATTTAAACTTTAAATGCGTATTTATCTTTTAAAAAAACTTCAGTTTCATACTTTATTCACAAATAATTCCATAATTTGTTTTTGTCATTGCTTGTTAAGATAGGTTTTATTTTTAGTTTGATTACTGATCGACAAAAAAAGCAAAAAAAAGAAATGTTTTTTTAAATTCATTACACTTCAGTTCACTTAATTGGGTAATGCTAACTAAAAACACTAGTAATAATGTTTTGTTTTTAATGAGTCTGAAAGAAATCAGTTTGTGCTACTAGAGATATTGAAATTAGGTTTTTAATTTATTTTTTTATTTTTTATCCTTATTCTATGCTTGTTAGGATTCAGTAACTCACATTTTTTACTTTTTTTTTATCAAAAATAATTTTAATTTTTAAAATACTTAGCCACTAAAAAACATTTTAGCTGTTGGTGATTAAATTTGTAGAAAAATAAAAATCTGTATAAAATTCTCTTGCGTTCGTTTCTAATCAAATTATTTTAAAAAATTATTCTTAATTGGAGTAACACAGTTAAACTTAAAATCCTGTTTCAGCTAAGTTTTATGAAAAAAATGTGTAGATTTGTTTTACATTATTTACGAGTTCAATTAAATTTTTTAAAGCAATGCATTAACAATAACATTTTAAACAATTAAAAGAGCAACAAAAAATGAAATTAAAAATATTTTATGATTTTTGTCTTGGCTTAGCTGAAAAAGTGCTTCTAATGAATGCAAATATGGGTATAGCAAGTAGTGAATTTTACAAATTAGATGGATGTTAAAAAAAATATGTACTTCACTACTTTCACTACTGAATTCAGTATTTAAAGATTTTTTTAAGTCTTGATCCAACATTCTTTAGCACTACATTAAATTTTGAAATAATCAATTCAAATTTTTCTATTATATTTTTAATTGGGTTTGTATTGATTTAATTTTAGAAATTTAATTTTACTTATTTACCCTAATTTTAGATTCTCTAAAATTAGAGTAAATTCTAAAATTTAAAGAGTTTTGAGATGGTAAACTTGATACTTGCAGTTGCATATCAGAGCAATTTTTGTTAGGATATTTGTAGGTCGTGTCGAGGGAATAACTTGAAATATGAGTCTGGCACAAGGTCAAAATACTAGGTCACTCGATGAGGAGTAAACTTACTATAAGATAAGTGTGTTATGAAACAGGTCATAAGGTTGTTCTCAAGAGAGAAAAACAGAACACCATGAATAACATGCTGGCACATTTTATAATCATTAGGAAAACTGAGAGTGCTGAAATTTTTTTCATAATGGCACCACCAGAACCTGCCCAGATGATAACCTTTTTTTTTTTTTTTTTTTACTAATATTGTTCCATCAGTTTAACTTCGAATTTTTTTTTAATTCATATCATTTTAAGCTACAATGAAACTACTAATTCCAATTTAGAATCTCTGAAAAGCAGGTAATCTAAAAAATATCTCTCTAGTGCATTTTGAAGCACAATGAATAGTTTCGGGAGAAATTAATTGCAAATAAATGTTTTAGCAGGAATTTACAACAGAAAAAAAAATTGCATGTTTTATTTAAGTGAAAAATGAGGATAAAAGGCGTTAAACACTTTCGTGGAGCTTTGGTTACATTTTTACAAATTCTTACTTACAATAATACTCATCTCAAATATTTTCAAACAAAACTTTAAAAATATTCAAATTAGTAAAGCAAACTGAATCTGAGCGGTTCTTTCTTACAACAAGTAACTAGTTATCAAAAGAATATTTTGAATTTTGATTGGTGTATGAAATAATAAAAATATTCCCTCCATTATTCCCCCTATTTTTTTTTTTCAAAAGAAAATTATTAGCTAAATTAAATTTCCAGAATAAGTGTACTAAAAAAACTATATCCTTCTACTTTCAGTTTCAAAAGAAATCAATTTTTGACAATGTGAATATTGAATTTGGCAATATGCATAAGTTTTTAAAATTTTTCAAAAATCTGCTCAAAGAAAAGTTTAAAGTTGACTTAAAAAAACTCTTTTTATGAGAATTGACTATTTCTTTTTTTTTTTCTAGTTTTTAAAATTTGACAGTATCCAAGAAAAAACAATTGAGAAAATGTTACAAAAACATTTTATTATTATTTTTTTAATTTTTTTTTTTTAGCTAATTAATACCAGTGTTGTCACAATTCTCAATTGCATTTTTCACTTTTCACTCAGTAACATTCCTGAAGGAAATAAGAAAATTCAAGAAGATCATCGGAGATTTTTTTTTTTCTCATACCTAAAATGTTGTGTTAAGAAGATAGAATTGAACTACTTTTAATTTTAAATGTTATTCATTAGATTTTGCTATTCTTGATCGAGTATTGGTTTCTACTTGTAGAGGGCATTATTAATTTCGTTTTGTCATCTAATTGACCGGTTGATTTTGAGTTTTTGACATACAGAGTTGACGGGAAAGTGAAGCTGCTGAACTGAAAGTGAATTTTTTTTCCTCTCTAAAGGAAAATTTTATTCCGGACAATTTTCGTTTTGAAAAATAAAAAAGGTTTGTGTGGGTTTACAAAAAGGTAAAATTTAGACTAAATGTCTCTAAATCAGCAATAATAGCAGCGAGCAACAGTTTGTTTGCCAAAAAAAAGTAACACCTCGTTTACGTTTACTTTTTCAGTTTCACACGTGCTCATTTTGGGAAAAAGAAAATCAGAGATAGGATATTTTTAATTTTCTTTAATGTAAATTTTAATGAACTATCACCGAAAAATCACATCAATAGCTTTATTGAGTAATAATTTAAATTTTAATTTTATGGTTTTAATGAGTTTCTTTGCTTATACTTTCAGAACTTTCAAAGTTAAAAACTAAAAATGATTGAATAATTTTTAAAGGTAGCATAATCAAAAATTAAATTTAATGGAAAATGTCAAAAGAAACACTACAACAATATTTAAAATTTTCCAGCATCTTTCTTGACTTAATTCATCTTTCTTTTTAATAGTCTAATGTTGAATTATTAGTTTTTTAACCAGTAATTTATGAAACTTAAAAAAAAACAAGATGTATGAAGCAGTAGAAAACACGTTTTCCTGATTTAGATTTTTTTTCATTACAAAGTTAATAAAAGAAAAAAGTGACCCTACACTTATGTGACCTTCAGAATGTTTATCTACAAATGATAAATGAAAAATGTCATCAGATGTAAATGTTTCATTCTCTCTTAAGACCGTATTGATATTATTCCCTAAAGATTTTTTATCTTTTATTTGTAAATAAATAGTATTTCTTGAAAATGACGAGTGATAATGTAATTGATTTTGATTTTTAACCCTTTTATTCATTTCAAAGATAAAAACAAATATGGGAAGAACTAACTATATTGTTCTATTTTACTCCATCGCAGTTTTTTTATTTTGTAAGCGAGCGAAGGTCATTTTTTTGTTATTTACTTACACATTTTATCTTTTACGTTGATTCCTTTTGTTTTGACTTTTGAGAATGTGCTTTACTGCAAAGTGCAACTTGTTGCAATCGCGATGCATTCTCAATAATACCATTTCATTTTTATTAGTTTCGTATCTATCGCCATTTACAACTATTAGAGAATGTTATAATATTGTTAGCATTTTGGTTTGTTTGTTATGTTGATGTGTTTAATTCAACTTAAATTAGTTGTTGTTTTTAGTGCTATCTTTTTTTTTTTTTTTATGATATATTCTCCACAGTCCACATTGACATGGATGTCTTAGTGAAGGTTATTACAAAAAACTCCTGTGTATGTTTTGTTTCAGTTAAGTTTTACTTTTGTTTGAGTGTTTCGAACTTTATTTATTCCTGTAATGCTCTTAAAATAATTTTTTTTTTCTTTACCAAACAAGGGAATTGTTATTGTAAAAAAAAATGTATTGTAATTTAATTATGAAGTGTTATTTTCTGTTGTTGAGTTGTACGTTACAGTCCAGTGGTCTACAATTAAAAAACACTTAAAAATCACATTTAAGAAGTTATGAAATTAAATAAAATTTAAAAATTTAAAACAAGATTTCTTCATAATACAAAAACCGTATTCAAATTTATAAACAATGTTAATAATATGAGCATTCGTAGGAAAAAAATTAGGTCAGTTTTGCATTATTGCTTTAACGTTTTTTAATGCCTTTTTTTTTTTTTTTTTTTTTTTTTTTCGAGGCTCCATTTATGCGACATTTTTACTAACGTTTTTTAAATTTAGTAAACATTTTTCGTATTTTCAAATCAACATTCAGACCAAATACTATGTACCACATATCAAGAATTAATGAATGACGTGACTGTATTTTTTTATGTATGTTTTCAAAGCATTGTTTTGGTTTGCGAAGTAAAAGCCTGTGACTTGGGGTGTGTCAATTATTTGCCTTAATGCAGTAACCTGATTGGTACAGCCATTGGGAGGCATGTCAAGAAGAAGAAATTTCACTCTGTTTTCTAGATGACAGAATGAAAATGGATTTTATTGCTTTTTTTTTTACTAAATGGATCTTATAAAGTACCTTTTCGATACCTAAGTTTTACAGTAAATTTTTAAAAATAAAAGAAAAAATTTCTTGGTTTACATTTTAGCTTTAAATTTAATAAAAACTAAAAATGATTAAATTTACTTATTTCCAGTAAGCAAAATACTCTGGTTCTGGTATAAATATTTTATTGATTCACTGAAAAAACAGCATTGTATGAAGAAAAAAGAGCCCAAACTTAATAAAAACGAAAGTTTTCCATCAGTTATGTTATTAAGAGGAAAGAACACTAATTTTTATTTTATTTTTTTTATTTTTTAAATTTTCTAAATACATCCGAAATTTTTGGTAAATCTTTGTTTTTCGTCAGTAGGTAACTAAATTGTTACCAGATTTTACTATGGATTCGATTACGGAACTCTTTTTTTCTGATGAAAGACACATTAATTTTGAAATTCTTGCAAAAATCAAATAATTGTCATATTTTAATTAAATTTTCAGGACTTATTAAAAAATGAATTAAATTATTTTTTAAACTATTATTTTCAGAAAATGTTGGTAAATATGTTACCCCCCACCTCCACGTAAATTCATGAAATTTTAAGAAATTTAATTTTGTTTCTAAAATTTGTTTTATAAGCTGAACGCAGAACTCCTTAGGTAATAAATCATTTTTTTCTTTCAAACAGTTGGCCGTTTTTCTGAAAACCTGCTTTGAATAGTGTAAAAAAAAAATGCAATAAAACTATGACATTATTTAATTAGATAAGCTTTTAACTGCTTTTATATATAGTCTGAAGGAAAACATTTTTTCAATGAATAATGAATTTTTACAAGAATTGTTTTCCTTTTTCTTTTTGTAATTATAATTATTTATAAAATTTCAAATTTTTTTCAAAATTCTACAAATCCTTGTGGTTAGGTTATCAAGTTAAGACTTTATGTATTAATCAAAAATTGAAAAGTTTAATTTAAATCATTGGGTCAATAGATTTTTTTTTTTTTTTTTAGTATGGTATTTTCTATGTTAAAAGATCACATGTTTCATGGTTTCTTCCTCTGAAAGGAAAAAATTGGGACAATATGTCAATTCTAGTCACACTTTGCTGATTGAAAAAATACTTTTATTCTAAATTTCATGTTATAAACAAATAAAAATTGTGTAAATCAGATTAAGTTAACTTTAAATTTGTTAATTTTCCAAAAATAATGAGTCACAGATGTATATTTTAGTTTTGCAAGATTTTTAAAAACTGAGAATTAACTTTTCTTTACAAATGTGTAGACTGATCAAAAATCACTGAAAAACTGAAAATTTTAAAAATTGAAAAACTTTAGATTCCAGTCAATATAGTTTCTTTTTTAAATGCACCAGAATATTTTGCTTACTGGAAATAGTTTAATCATTTAGCTTTCAATTAAGGCTAAAATAAAAATTTCAGGTAAACTTTTTTAAGAATTCAATTTAAAAGTTAGGTATCAAAAATGTATTGAGGTACCTACATTGATTGGAATCAAGTTTTTTTTTTTTAGTTTTCCAAAGTTATCAATTTTTCATCAATTTTTGACAGATTGACAATTTTGTAAACAAAAGTCAATTCTCAGTTTTAAAAATCTTGCAAAAATAAAATATTCATTTGTAACATGATGTTTTTAGAAAATTAGCAAATTTAAAATTAAATTAATCTGATTTGAAACAGGTATTACTCGCTTACAACAAGAAATTTAGAATACAAGTATTTCTTTAATCACGATGATGTTAGTTTTCTGTGTGAAGTAATTGATAACTGCCAGATATATGCTGACAAGCTATGTATGGTTGACCAGAAATGACATAAATTTATGAAACCTAAGTTAACATTTCGTAAGAGCCAGGCCTTTTAATGATATGCCACTTATGAGAATCCTATACTTAAAAATAATGGGCTATTCTACAATTAAAAGAAAATTTAAAATTATTTTAAAAATCTTAGTGCAAAATGATTTGTATTAAGCTTTCCTGTTTTCGATTAGTAAATATAGTCTTTACTTAATAACCAAAGCCAGATACTGACTGGAAAAAATTCGAAAGATGTTTGAAACTTTATAAATCATCATAATTAACAACGAAAAAATGCAAACTATTATTGTAAAAATTTGTTATTTATTGAAAAAAAAAAAACTTTTTCTTCAGAATATGATATTCTTTATATATATTATTTATAAAAGCAATTAAAAGCTTATCTAAATAAAAAATTAAAAAAAAAAAAGGGTAGTTTGATTGTATTTTTTATTTTACTGTTTGATGTAGATTCTCAAAACAACAGCTACTCTGAAAAAAAGTAGCTCATTTACATTCCCAAGGAATCCTGCATTTAACTAATAAAACAAAGTTTGCAGGCAATATTGAATTTCTAGATATTTTATGAAATTAATTAGAGCAAGGTAACAGTTGAAAAAAAACATTTTCCAATATTTTCTAAAAATAATAATTTTAAAAATAATTTCACTTATTTTTTAATAAGTCTTCTGATTTTCATTAAAATGAGACAATTTAATGTGTCTTTTTAACCAGAAAGACAATACTAAAATATCCATAGTTATTTTTGGTGCATTTTTTTAAGCAAAATTTTGCATATGTTAGAAAGGATTAAATAATTAAAAAATACTTTGGTCTTTTCTCTAAATATTTTGATGATAAAACTTTGTTTTTATTAAGTTTGGGGCCTTTTTACATTATGCTATGCTGTTTTTTTTTTTTTTTTGTTTTTTTTTTCTAGTGAATTAGTGGAGGTACCTAAATAGCATATGTGATGTGCAAGTGCTGTAATGTTTATCAGCATGGAAAATATTGGCAAACCTAGTTCAAATTTTGATTGAATCTATACATTCACATCGCAATATAATGAGAATTCATTCTACCACTTTTCTCTTAGCTCTCCAGTCTATTAGAATGACAATTTGAAATTGAAATCTACATAGACAAGAAAGAAAAAGAGAAACAAATCACGCCACCACCTTTTAATTTTAAAAAGTCATGACAATTTGAGTTAACATATTTTAGGAAAATGCATCTGAAGGTATATGACATGTGTAAATTCTACCCCTTTTAACATTTATGCATTGCATTTGTATGTAACGTATACCTTATACATGTATTGTAGTAGGTGTAGTCATTCATTGACTTCATTCGGAAAATTACAGTAGTTATGTGCAAAGAGGGAGGGAAAACGGGTAGGCTTTTTTGCTATTGATTATTTTTATTGATATTTTTCTTTAGTTTACAAATGATCTTTTTATTTAATTCAGTATAATTTTCAGTTTTATTAGTTTTCAGTTTTGTAACTGGCAGTAATTAAAAGGATAGTTTTGTACATAATATAAATTTCATTAAAAAATATCTGAAAATAGCCATAGCAAGAAATGACATTTCTATTTCAAAAGCATAAATTAATTTTGTTAAATGACATATTAATTTGATTTTTGTAATTTGTTGTTGAAATATTCATCTCTCTTGAATCCATAAAGAATCTAATAGATGTTTTTGGCATAATGCCATAAACTATTTGGTTGTTATCAGATATCTTAATTATTTTTGCAAACAATGTTATAAATTCAGTTATTAATTGTAACATAGCAAGTAAGCTTTTTCTGATTCTCTTAGTATTTCTGGGAAAAAAATTCTCAGTTTTTTTCTTCTTTAAAGTAAAATTCTTGTTCATTACTGGAATAAGGGACTAGTCACCAATTTGATTTTCTGTTCAAGTGGGTTGTTTCTGGCAATGAATTAGCTGATGATTTTTACCCTGTCTCAGATAACAAGCAAGAAGCAGTGACTCTGAAGTGCAAATTTTAATTTCTTTACTTGTAAAAGAAATAAATATTAAACACTTCTGTCCTAATTTAAAAGCAGTGACAAAATGATGGTTTTTCAGTTTATAAGTTTTCACTTTTTGTCTGTAGTTCTAATCAGTTGTTCAGAAAGTTCATGCTGTTTTTTAAGGGAAATTAAAATGCCATTAAATGTTTATTCAACTAAATATGAACCATTTTGTTCTACAACCTTTCTCCATTTTCCCTTCAACTTGAAGATTTCATCTTTCTAGAATTTTGGTGGTTTCTAAGCAAAGAACTTAAGGTGAATTTTTATGTCATCCAAAGAATTAAAATTTTACCATTGAAATTATTGTTATGTAAGGACCTGAATAAATGAAAATCTGAAGGAACAATGTCTGGTGAATATGGCAAGTGTGGTAACATATCCCATTCAAATTGCAACAATTTTTGCTGCATCACCAAAAAAAATATGTGGTCTGACATTATCCTGATGAAAAACAACACCTTTCCTATTCACCAATTCTGGGCATTTTTCTTGAATTGCCGTTTTTTAATTTATTTAGTTGCAAGCAGTACTTTTGACCAAGGATCATAATACAGGATTCCTTTCTAATTCCACCAGAAGCACAGCATGTCTTTCTTAAAATGAAGATCTGCTTTAGGGCTTGCTGAAGGTGGATCATGTTGCTTACCCCAGGATCTTTTTCTGTGAACATTGTTGTAAATGATCCATTCACCCATCACAATTTGCTTCAAAAAGAGTGCATTTCCATTGCTTTTTTACAGCAAATCACACATAGAAATGTGATCCAAAAGATTCTTTTCACTCAGATTATGTGGTACCCAAATATCGTAGCAATTTGAGTACCCAAGTTTCACTAAGTGCTCATAGATGGTGGATTTTAATAAATTCAGTGTTTTTTGACAATTCTGGTATTGCGTAATGCTGATTGTTCTCAATCAATGTCTTGATTTAATCATCAGCTGTAGTCAGGGTCTACTTGAGTGATCATCATCGATAAGGCTACAGTCATTAACTCTAAATTTAGCATACCATTTGCATACAGTTCTGTCAGCTAAAGTACCTTCATCATACACAGAAGATATCTTTTTTGTTGCCTGTGAGGCATTTTTACCTTGGCAGTAATAAAAAAAAAAGTATCAAGTGTTTAAAATGCACCTTTATAAGATTTTATTTTCATAGGGATGCAAAATTGACACAAATTAAGTAATTTTAAATTTAATTGCTCAAGAAATATTCTGAAGTGTGTTCTACTTGGGAATGTAAGCATATTATATCTGTCAATAAATTTGACATATTCTAATGTGTTGGAACATGAATGACTGAAAATTGGCATGAAATGTGGATGTTCCACAAATTCTATTCATATTTACAGTAAATAATAAAATGTGCCTCAGCGTAGAGTAATGGTTAGTATGGTTCATCATTATTACTGAGTAGTGAATTAAATCCTCATTGGGTACTCTATACTTGTTGCCTTGTCCCAGAATTAAGCTATGTTTAGTGAATAACTGATAAAGGTGTCACCCATTTACATTATTACTTTATTTTTTCTGTAGCTTTTCTTTTGTTTTTGTTTTTTTTTTTTCAAAAGGTACATTTATTTGAAAATTCAAATGTCACATTCTTGAATTATAACAGAAGAAAATTCAGTATATCATCTGATAAGGTTTATTAATTTTGTATGTGTGCATCTTAGAAAAAGAAGCCATGATAAATGTGTACAGATATTAATGTACAGGGATTGATATTCAGAATTAGAAAAAGGATTCTTAATTGTAATTTACTCTATATGTGATTTAGAAGTATTATTGATTCTCTTTGAAGATAAACTATTTGTGGCTACTGACCAGATAGGTAATGTTAAGTGAAACTTTTTTTGACAAATTTGTTGAAAAAACACCATATCATGAAGAAAAAAAGGTCCCAGACTTAATAAAAACAATTATCAAAATGTTTGTTATTATTAAGAGAAAAGATCAAAGTATTTTCTAATTAATTTTTTAAAAAAATTTAATCCTTTCTACTAACACATTCAAAATTTTGGTAAAAAATTCTTTTTTTTTTTTTTTTTTTTTTTAAGTTAGTGGGTGAGTGAATTGTGAATTGTTACCAGATTTTACTATGGGTAATGTAACATTATGAAACTCAGTTTTTTCCCATGAAAAGCACATTAATTTGAATATTCTTGCAAAAATCAAATAATTGCTGGATTTAATGAAACATTCAGGACTTGCTCACAAATGAATAAAATTATTTTTGGAAATCTTGGTTAAAAAAAAAAAATTTTAAACATTCCTAACCCACTTACTTTTTTTCAGAAAATCTGCTCTGAGTAGTAAAATAAAATAAAAAAATGCAATAAAACTGACAATATTTAATTAGAAAAGCTTTTAATATATATTAGGGAAATTATAGTCTAAAGAATTTTTTTTTTTTTTTTTCAATTAATAATTTTTACAAGAACTGTTTTCATATTTAATTATAATAATGTGGCGGTTAGATTATTAAATGAATACTTTTTTACTAATCAAAAATTGTAAAGCTTAATACAAATCATTGAGCCAAAAGATTTTTAAAATTGTTTGTATAGAGAGTTTTTTTTTTTTATGTATATTTTGTTTGTTATTAAAAGGTCACATGTTTCATGGTTTCTTCCCCTTACAGCAAAAAAGATTTAGACAATTATGTAAATTCTGGTCATACTTAGCTTATCAACACATCTGGCTGTCATCACTCACTTAACATGTCAGAAAGCTATAACCTCCACGATTAAGAAATACTTTTTTTCTAAATTTCATGTCATAGACAAGTAATATTTGTATAAATCAGATTAACTTAACATTGTTAAAAATGTATATTTTATTTTTTGAAAACCGTGAATTAACTTTTTTTTGCAAACTTGTCAAAATAGACAAAAATATAACTTGAAAACTCTCAAAGTTGAAATTCCAATCTATACAATTTCTATTTGAAATACACTAGAATATTTTGCTTACTGGAAATAGCAAATTTAATCATTTAGCTTTCAATTAAAGCTTCAAGAAAACTTTTTTTTTTACTTTTAAAAATTCACTTTAAGACTTAGGCCCCTTTTCACTCATTTTCAATACCTATCATTATGTAAGTTAAAACCTGCTATCATGATAATCAATTTTCATGTTCACTATCACATTTGTTAATATCCTGTTAGAATCTTGAGCAAATTTGTAAAAAATGTAAATAATTTTTATCTTTTATTTTTTTTCTAAAAAAAAACAACAAAATCAATGCCTCATGGAACTAACATGAAAGTAAAAATATATAATTTTTAAAGGAATTATCTCTTTTGCATATTACAATTTCAGTTTGAGTTCATATGATTATCTGAAAGTTTTTTTTGTTTTTTTTTTCATAGTGAATAGAAATTTGATCTAACAACTATCAACATTTCATTTTACTCTATAATATACATAGACTCATAATTAAAAGAAAATTGTTAAATTTATAACTTTTATTTAAAATATATAATACATAAATTAATCCAAAACTAAAATAATAGTTACATTTTAAAATAAAATCAACATTTTCTTACTTTTATTTATTAGACATTAAATTGTATCACTTAGCATCCTCCATAGTTTACCTCGACTTTCAGTTAGCCTGGACTGTATTTGTGAGTGTTCTTAAATTTAAAAACTCTGAAAAATTAACATTTTTACTTTTGTTTATAAATATTTGTTGCAAAATAAAATCTTTGTCTACCTTGATAAAGTCGGAGGATGAAACGTATCAACTAAGTTTTTCTTTTGTGCACGCACACACACACACACACACAAACTGCTCTTATTTTAAACACATTTCTTAACAAAAAATTGAAAACACTGACAAAATAAAGAACATATCACATTCAGAAGTTTTGTATTAAGTTTTAAACATTTTATTTTTAAATAGCTAAAATCCTAACAGTAATGGAATCATGAAACTAAATTAGGGATATTTGTCTATGTTTTTGAGATGAGGTATTGTAATTATTTACTCTATATTGTTTGGATTGTTGTTCTCATGATGAATAAATATAAAGTGTAAATAAATTGGGGAAGCTATGTAGAATGCATACATTTCCTGTTTAGCCTACTAAGTTCTCAGGTGATAAAAAGCACTCGTGTCTTGTAAAATATTATTTTGTATTATCTTATTTGTTTAGTTTAAATATTATATTTCTGCTTGTTTTCTTTCAATACTAATCTCTGCTAAAGACAGTTATGCATTGCACATCAATGTAATGATAAAACTTATTGTGTATTCTTTGTCCAACAAATATTTGTGCATGACTAAATGTATGTCAATTTTGATATTTGCAATAAGAAAATCAACTCAGTATATATGGTATAATTTCTAGAAGATATGTTGAATGGATAATGAAACTAAGTAATCAGTTACTTTTAAAATCTACTATAATAAGCAAGAGTAATGAACATCATTAGAATGTGTTAACATTTACTAGATTTTGCAAATATATATTGATATTATCTATTTCTTCTGTTAACAGCACTTTAAGATATGTATGACAGTTTCTTTGATCTGAACATGCAAGGATTGTGCTTAGAAATTGTGAGTCTGGTTTCAGAGGGTTAATTTAAAAATACAATTGTTTGCTTTTTAGTTTTATCATATGGTTTATAAAAAATTTTAAAATTCCTCATTTGCATTTTACTTTTATTTTTCATTAAAATTGGGTTAACATTTTAATTTCATGATTTTTTTTTTCTATATTCTTTAGCATTTTGACTAGAAAGCTTACAAAAAATGTGTTGCTATAAAAAAAAAACTTTATAAAAAATGTGATGCTATTCAGTATCTGGTGTATTTTACAATTTATGGTGAGTGATTTCATGCTATATTCAGTTATTATTCTTTCCTTTTAGTACAAAACCATAAACAGATTTATAATGTATATTAAGAAAACTGTTTTCATTATATTCAAATATTTGATCAACTTCTACTGTTATTGATTTTATGTTATATAAATTTCATATATCATTTTGTGCTACAAAATGAACCCTGCTATTTTAATAATTTAATTAATTTTTATCTTTGCTACCACCAACAAGAAGAAAATTTATTCAGACTTCACCTTGGGCATAAAGTTACGGATGAAGTGGTAATAAAAATTTCTCAGTCTGACCCACTTCCTAAAGATATTTTATTAACCAAACATCAGAATATGAGAAGTAATTGCACTAAGATCTTTTCAGTACCCATCTTGTAGTAATTATGTTTCTTATGGCTTTTTTAACATTAGGTTTCACTATGTACAGGGCCCAGGGTCCTCTCATTACATTAAGGGGTAGTTTATATAGATAGGAGGGGAAGATAATGGTTAACTTGAACAGGTTAAGATTGTAGAGATCGGTGGGGGGGACATCCTCTTGGAGTCTGTTCCACAGAGCAAGTTGTTCATGGGAAGAAACTGTTTAAGTGGATTTTACTTCTTGCCAATGGAATATGGAGGTAATGTGGGTGGTTTGCTACTATGTAAGTGGTATCATCATTTATCCGTCACACCCAATGGTGCATAGGGCAGCAACTTTTTGTTGCTGTTTCTGTAACAAACTGTTTTTTACGGGGCAGGGTTGTTAGCCCTGCACCCAACCCCCAAACCTGGAGGACCGGTGGACCATTCTTGGTCCTTACGTTTACAGCACCTGGTATTCCCAAATATTCACCCATTTAAGTACTGACCAGGCTCGATGTTGCTTAATTTCGGTGGTTGGACAGGAACCAGTGTATTCAACACAATATAGCCGTAGACTATAAGTGGTATGGTGGGTCCTAACTGTCAAGGTTAGACTTGGTAGAATCAAAGAATGTAGTTTGTCTGAGCACTTTACATGGTAGTATTGATAGAGCAGTGAAAGAATTGCCACATCCCACCTGTGAAAGACAGATTGGATGATGCAAAAAATAATTCTTCTCCAACAATGACTCAAAGATGCTTATGAAGTCTGTCAAGACTGGAAATTGAGGTCTGGGCAGCTCCTGCTCAAATATGGCAACTGTACTCCATTTTCAGTCTAAGCTGGCTCTTGTAAAGGTAAAGGAAAGTCCTAAGAGTCATGGACTTAAGAGTGGTATAGGGAGCCAATCATTTTACCTGCATCTTTAGCGATTGATTATATATAAGAGTTCCACTTGTTGAAGTGTGAGTTTGGGGCCTAATATTTTCTTAAGACATAGAGCCTCTTCAAGGGGACATCCACTGTGACAGGTGGTAGTTCAGGGTATAATTGACAGTGATGGTATGTAACCAGTTTGGTTTTGAAGGGATTGAATTTAATCAGCCAGTTTCTCCCACACTGGGATGTGAGTGTTAGATCAGAAGAGAGGTTAGCTGCCACTCTCTGATTGTCAAAAAATTTAGTGGTACATTTGTATTTCATTGTATCATTGGCATAGATGTTTACAAGTGATTGGAGTATTTTTTTAATATGGCTGTTAATAGCTTTCTTCAGGGATCTACCTGTTAGAAAGGATTTTATAATTGAGAAAACCTTTCCAAAGATTCTGGATCATCGTAGCTAGAGAGCTCGTGTTATAAACCTTTGTACCACACCTTGTTAAAGGCCCTCAAGATATGGTCCTTGTGATGTGTGTGCCATCAAGTCTGTGTGTAATGGTAGTTAGGACGTCAGCAGTGGATCAGGCTGGTTAAAACATATACTGCTCATCACAGAAGAGGTTGTTCCTATCTAGGTGCTCGACAACCTTCTTGTTAGTTAAAGTCTCAATGAGATTTGGCTGGTTGCTAAGATAGTTATTCTGCTTTATACTGACAGAATGATAGCTGGAAATATCAGAAATATACCACCAAACTCTTTATCTGATGTGTGAAGTCATTTTCTACCCCCAGAATTCTAATCTTTGTAATGAATTGTGACTTCTAATTAAACTAAAATTGCTGTAATTTTTGTGCATAATTCTGTAGAATTCTTTTAGCTTTATAAGTAGATATGGAATTGGTAAAAAAAAATCCATCTTGTACAGCCTTTGAGATTTCACTCTCCTGATGACTCAGTTGATTAAAAACTTAATTGGGCGATTAAAATTTATTGCTTTATTTGCCTGCTGTCAATTAAAAATTTCACAATGAAACATGTCCCTTCAAATATAGAAACAGGAAATCTGACTCCTTTTACAACCCAAAAGTATGCCATTGAAAATTCACAAGTTACTTCGAATGACCTACAATGACATTATTGAACTCTTTGGTCTTATGCATGGTGCCTGATTTACATTGAAATGTGTGGTTAAACAAAAGACAGTGATATTCAGCAATCATCAAAGCAAGATCTGACAAATGGAATTTAGATTGACAAGCACCTGTCTCACTTATTGTCCTGGTCAGTGTAAACATCTGTTTAATTAACCCTTCCTGAGTGTAGCCAAAATGTCTCTGTCTCCCACATTAGATGCTCACAGATTTTTAGAAACTCATTTGGAAAAATATTATCCTTGACTCAACATCTATATTTCCTCCCCGCTTACAAAGAAAAAAACAGAAATACGCATACTTCTTTCAACCACGCATCGAAAAACAAATTATACAAGTAATTTTTTTTTTATAAAAAATAATTGAGAAAATCAGATTTTGTTATTTTTAATCATCTATGAGATAGAGATTGTAGTCAAACAGAAGAAAGAAACTATGAATTTAGGTACCGCCACTTAATTGCCAAAAAAAAACAGCATATCATGATGTTAAAAGGGCTCAAACTTAATAAAAACAAAATTTTATTATCAAAAATTTACGCTATTAAGAGGAAAGATCAAATTTTGTTATTATTTTTAAAAAAAACTTTAAAATCCTTTCTAACACATTCAAAATTTAAATTAAAATTTCATTTTTTGTTTTCCACCAGTGATTCACTCTATATTTACGTAAGGCAACTATTAAGAAAATAGTTGGTCGAGTAAAATGATTTTGGGGCGAGTAAATTTTCCCTTGCTCTCGACCACCGGTCGAGTGATTTCTTTTTCAAATCTCAAAGGCTGATCTTGTATTTAAAATGTACCTATGTGTGTGTGTGTGGAGAGAGAGAGACATTCACACACAAAATTAAAAAATCAACTACATTCAAACCCATTTTCAATGGAAATATCTCTTAATAATGTCACTTTCTTAAAGAGATATTTCAAGGGACTTGTACAATAATTTTTTTTTTTTTTAAATATTTAAAAAGATATATATACAAATTTTTCAACATTTCAATCATTGACTTTATTTGAAAAGTTTACATATAAAGATTATCTACTTGATAAAGAACATTAATAACTACAAAGAAAATCAATGTCAGAAAATTTAAATTTGCATTACTTTTTATGTGACTAATATTTTAATATTAATTTTAATCTTTTTGAGGTGTATATACTCATGGTAAAATTTAGCAATCAAAATCACTTGAACCCGGTTTCTAAATATATTTATGATTTTATAAGAAAATTATCTAAACATTTACTTTTATTTAGGTACCTCCAATCAATTTTTAGATACCTAAATTTAAATTGAAAATTTAAAAATAATTAATCTATCTTCAAGCTTTAAAATTAGGTCTATTTGAAAGCCAAGGGATTAAAGTTAGTAATTCCAATAATCAAAATACACTGGTGTATTTTAAACTGAAATTATATCGATTGGAATCCCAAATTTTTCGGAAAAAAAAACAAACTTTAGATTTTCCGCCATTTTTCGATGTATTGACAGGTTACGTCAACATTAGCCAACTTTCTGTTGAAAAAATCTTGGAAAAAAATATATGCATCAAAGACACTTTTTAAAGTCAATTGTTTAAATTGAACCTTACCTTAATCTGATTTCACACAATAGTAATTCCTTACTTTATGAAATTTAAGACAGAAACTTATCTTAAATACAGTAGTCCTGTCATCAACGTAATTTGAGCTGTGATTGATTGAATATGTCAGCTACTGTCTGTCAACACCCCAAGTATGGCGTCCGGAGGTGCCAAATTTTTATGTATCTAAAAAACCGGTTTCTATTTTTTAACTGCATAGCTAACCATAGCATAATATTTTCATCAATTACATAATATTTTATACAATGTTCGTTTAGCATTATAGCTGGATGATTGAATATGCTTGCTAAATAAATAAAAATTGAAATTGCTTTTAAAATAATTTTACAATTTAATAACAAAGAATGAAATTAAAATAACCCAGTAAAGTTATGAAATATTATGCTAATTATTAATATTTTTATTATGCCTTATTCATATTAATTAGTAAGATAACTAGGTAAAAATATCTAATTTAATTTTTACATAACTGTAGATGTTATAAATAAGTATCTATATTTTTTGTACATGTCATACTGTATTTATGCAATATCTTGAAGAGAAAGGAATTTCGGGAATATTTTGTGGCCCTGAAAAGGGCTGTGGTGTTTTCTTAATTGGCACTCCAATCCTCCTCACTGTTTAGCTGCTTTTCCAGGTACAGGTATGTAGGTATCTCCCTTAATTTGATAACTAAGGGTAAAATAATTTTATAACATGTGTTTTGTACAATCATTTACAATTTAAAAAAGAACATGAAAATAGGAGTTAATCAATAAAAATGCATAAATTCAATAGTAGGATTAGGCTATGAAATAAAATAGAAAAAAAATGTCTTTCATTCAATTGAAAATAAAAAAATGAAACCTTTTCCAATTTGTTTTAATTTTAGCTAGGCACCATAAAATTGTAGTACATATTTGTTTCTTAAAAACATTCTGCAAACACAAATTGAAATTAAACATATTTTTTTAAAATTCCAACTTTCCTCTTGATTTTTTTTCCATTGTGAATATAAGTATCTCCCTTAATTTGATAACTAAGGGTAAAAATAATTTTATAACATGTTTTGTACATTCATTTACAATTAAAAATAAACTTTAAAGTATTAGGTTAACATTGAAAATGCATAATTTCATTAGTAGGATTAGGCTATGAAATAAAGAAACTCAAAAATGGCTTTTTCATTCAATTGAAAAGAAAAAAATGAAACCTTTTCCAAATTGTTTTAATCTTAGCCTATGCACCATAACATTGTAGTACATATTTATTTCTTAGTCACATTTTGCAAACACACATTGAAAGTAAACATTTTTATCCCTAATAATTTCTTTTATGAATCATTACCACATGCTATTGGAATGAACAGCCCAAAAAAGCAAAACAAATAAAAAAGAAGTTTCGATGTTTTTTCTAAATTCTGTCAGGTAGATAGATTCACAATTAATATTAAAAATGATTAAACTAATAAGTTAAAAATATAAAAGTTACTTTAAATATTTAAATTCTGACTAGAAATGAGTTCTTTCTTGAGTGATTCAGAGACACACATGAAAAGAATAGCAGTAAAGACCTTCAGGGTTTATATACTGGAAAATTTTATGTAAGGGCGGACAACCCTTGAGTCACGTGACCTTTTACAGATTTATATCGTTTATGGGCACCTGTACTTACCAAAAACGGGAAATTAACATGCAAAAATAAAGTTTTAATTAAATTACAAAAAAAAAGCTTCTCTTTTAGAGTAACTTTTAAATTTTTCGATTAATAAATATATTTGCCACACATTAATTAAAAAACATCTGAGAGACCTATAAGGAGAAAATTGTAAAAGACTTATGAAACTTTTTAAATTAATTAATAAAAAAATTCATTGCTAATGGGAAAAATTTTTTTTTTATTCAGACGATGACACAATTTTAATTTATGTTTATAAAAGTAATTAAAAGTTTACCCAAATAAAAATTGGCATAGTTTTATTGCATTTTTGTTTTCTTAATTCAGAGCTGATTTTCTAAAAGGTAGCTTGTTTTGAAGAAAAAAAGACAGTTGATTAGCTTTCCTTAATGGCTCCTGAATTTAATGAAAACTATCTATATTTTGTGACCGAGTTGCATTTTTCGACATTTCTGGAAATTAAATATTGGGTGGGGGGTAACAAATTAAAAAAAAATAATTTTTTACCAATATTTTTTTAAAATAATTATTTCAAAAATCATTTCAGTCATTTGTGAATAAGTCCTGAAATTTTCATCAAAATCAGACGATTATTTGAGTTTTGCAAGAATTTTCAAATTAATGTGTCATTCACAGTCAAAAAATGCCTTCACGTAATATTACGCTGTTGACATAATAAATAAATTCTAGCGTCAATTTACCCCTTTCACTGACGAGAGAAAAAAAAAGATTTTCTACCACTAAATGAGCCTTTCAGAACCTGTTAGAACAATTTTAAAAATTTGTAAAAATAATTAAAAAAAATACTTTGATCTATCCTCTTTATGATAGCATAAACATTTTGCCGAGAAAACTTTGTTTTTATTTAGTTTGAGGCCTTTTACTTCAGACTATGCTGATTTTCACACGGTAAAATTGGAGGTACCTACTTTTATTTCACTAAGCTTGTTGTGGTAAGTGCCAGTTACCTCCTTACTATCATAAGTAGTTCTGAGTAATTGTATTAAAAAAAAAAAAAGAGGTAATGCTATTGCAGTAACTTTACCAGCTGAGTATTGAATACTACTATCATGACTGACTTGGTTGAGTTTAGTGTTATGTCTTGCCAGATACTACATCACAATAAAGCTATTGAACAAATAGCCAGTTTTTGGTAATACATAAATATTTCATTTGCTTTTTTGTTGCAGAACAGCTTTAAATAGTTTTTAGGTACATGAGATTTATTTTGTTCTTTACAAAAATGAAAATATCCATTTCATAACTATAAAGTGGCTTTATATTTATTATATTTTTTAGTGCAACTATTCATCTTATGTTTACTTTTAGACTTTTTTCTTCCTCATGGTAATAAGATAAAAGATGCAGAGAGTTCAATAACTATTTACTTGAAATCTTTTTGTTTGATTCAAACAATGACACATAATATTCTGATTTTAACCCATTAACTATAACAGAAATTTCCAACATTTGTAACCAAATCATAGAACATCCAGCAGTAGGGCTTCTAATCATGATGTTCTGAGGAGCATTGAACTACACCATGATTGCTATTGTTCCCAGGTCCACCTTCATTTGGTGTGGTAGTGCCTGTTAGCTATATATTTGAATCTTAAAAAAAAAAACTCTACTACAAAAATACATCAATAAGACCTGATCTACAAACTGATTTCTTACAAAGAATATATATTCTATTCATACAAGTCTGTCCTGAAAATCTTGTCAGCATTAAGTGATACACTGAGGTTGATATACTGTAATACAAAATAAACCAAACCTTTAATAATGGGAATTCTTGCTACATGAATTTTTTTATATTTACCCAGGAGCCACTCAAGGTAGAAGGGTTACTGAATGAGGTTGTTGTATAGCTGTGAGAGATTATGAGGATATGTAGTTTAAATATAAGTTGACTCTAGACTTGAATAAGTTAAGATTGTAGTGATCAGGAAAGTATCTTCTTGGGAGTCTCTTCTATAGGGTAGCCATTTTCAGAAAGAAGCTGTCTGAGTGGAACTACCTTCTTACAAATGGAATGAAACTAATTCAGTCCTGTGTGCATGTCCTAGCTCTATATGTCAGAACTGGCATATTGGCTCTAAAGATATGTCACACAATAGTTTTTAACTTTTTTCTTTTAAGCCATTTTTAATTTGCTATTTAAATAAACGCATTAATTAAAACTCTAACTGATCTTAGATCCCTAAAGAAGTCATGGTTATTCTGACTAAACAGAAAAAAAATCTTATTTTTGGCATCCTTAGCATTTTGAAATGTCCATGACAAAGAGTTTACATTATATTCAATAAACCAACTTTCTCTTTTTATTTCCCAAATTAACAAATACATAAGTTAATTCATGTTATTAATGTTGTTGTCTTGGTCTGTCACAAGCAATCTTCATTATTTGAAAAGTAATTTTGTGCAATTATTGAATTAACCTACCATTTATTCCTTGAAGTATGTCAGTCAATTACTTGATAATACTTAACTCAAAATAATAATAAACCTGGCTAGTATACTTCATATGATATTAGCCTATATTATGTACTGTACAAAATTAAATCTGTATTTAATTAACTATTTCTGTGTCATCTATGAAACACTTAGGTCTTTCTATATTCATATTGCTTGCTCTGATAATATTTCTTGTTCTATTGTATTGAACAAAGCCACACTGTCCATGCCCTATTTCCAGTTTAATTATACTGCTTTCGTCTCTATTTATTAGAATCACAATTATAAAATAATTTAAATTTTATATGGTTTAAGTTGATTTTTCAAATTTGCATTCATTTGTACATGGATTTTTTTTAGTGTCAGTCAGTTAAAGTGCCATACATGATACACGCTTGGGCTATCATGTCTCGAAACAGACATGACTGACTGGGCAGAAGATTATCCCGCAGTAGGTTGCCATTGCTTTCTGCGGTAGAGTGGTTGCCGACCAAGGCTATAGAACCTAATCTGTCCTGCTATTTAACCCATAACTGGAAGGAAGAGACGGATTAATACCTTTCCCAAGGGTATTTGCGCGTAAGTGAATACAATGGATTCAACTGGAATTCGAACTCGGCTCCCCTGTTTCTCGTTCCGAGCCGATATCCACTGTACCACAACGCACATAAATCTACTAAGGTTTTCTAGCATTTCACCACTGTCATATATTTAATTTATTATTTTGGTAATCTTATCAATACCTATATCATCTGAGGCTGATATTTTTACAATCCTATAAGATTTTGCTGTTTTGTTTCTATTCATATTGGCAATTGTTGATCTTACCTCAAATTTTATTACTACAGGTTTTTCTATATTATATTTCTCTGTTGCTGTGGAAGAGTTTTTCAATATATTATTCCATTGTACCTTTTTCTATTATAAGCATTCCTTTTTTGTACTTTACACATCCTAACAAAGAGCATGTTTTATGTTCTGTTATTTCTTTTATTATTTGATTCATGCCTGCTATGTCTATATTAAAAGAGTTTCTATTGCTATGCATAATAAATACCTGCTTTGTATTACAAAATAATGCAATTTCTATTTAGAATTCTTTGTTTTAGTAGGATAAAAACCAACATGTAAAAAGTATTTTACAAAAATTTACATCAGATACTGATAGAAAACTATTTAAGCTTATTTTTTATTTCATTTATTTACTGTTACATTCTTAGATGATTTAAATTTATGTAAAAATGTTATCTTGCTTTCCACAAACATTTCAGATTTATTTTAATTCTATCAAAAAATAGAAAATTTAAGACAGTTTTCTGCTTTTTTAAGTATTTTAAAAAGATTGAATTTTAAATTATTTATGGTATTTTAAATGTGTATCCCAACTCTGAATAGCCATTTAGATCAATGACCTTGACTCAACTCCAGTAATTCATCCCTGCCATTTACTATTAATGTGTGTTGTACCAAAAAATCAACACTAGCATCTCCTTATTTCTGCTTAAAAGATAAGAGCAGGAACAATGTATATATAAATGAATAGTTTCTAAAATTAGATTATCAAACATCTGGTCTGACACTTCTATGTATTTAGAGATTCTAGAAAAAATACAAAGAAGAATGTGCAATGTTATTAGTCCTGACCTGGCATCTCATTTTCAGTCACTTTCCCATCACTATAATATAGCTTACCTGTGCCTTTTCTATAAATACTTTCAAGATAATTGTTCTGATGAACTTCTCTTTGGTACTTAAACTTTATGAATTTAAATGCAGTGCTAGATTGGCAGCAAGGTCTCATCACTTTACAGTTGAAATGGCTATATATATATATATATATATATATATATAACAGTAAGTTCTAAGCTAACAGTTTTCTTGAACGTCTCACCTGTGAAACTCCTTTCCAGCTTCTTGTTTTCCACTCAACTTTGGTTTTCAAAAGTTTAAATTCAGTAACCCTTGTGTCTAAAACTTTAATGTCTTGCTTGGGAATTTAATTAGTTAATGAAAATCTAACAATTACAGAAAAATCTTTTTAAAAACATTTTTTCCCTGATAAATTATTTTTAACTATAAAATATGCTAAAAATGTCAATTATTTTATGTAAATATTGATTTAACATATAGTAGTATTTTGAGGGATGAAATTCAATACAGCAGCTGCACTTCTCAAAAAATCCTCCTTCATGCCAAGTAACAATTTCTAGCTCCAATCTGCTGGCCACATGTGACACATGTTTATATCTAGGTCAAGAAGTCAGTAATTGGGTTGAGGTGCAACAAAAATTCTTATATATAAACAAAAGCCATGTGCACTTTCTTTTCCGACGTAGGATACATGTGACATGTTGTCGCTTGGTTTGTTGGCTGGTAATCTTTACATTTTTCTGACCTCTGCCCTGATGGCTGCCTTGGATGTCATAGGGTGAACTCGTTTCACAAAATACAGTATTTGCCTGATGCCAGGATGTCCACTCTGGCAATGTATAATACTTATTTGGTTCTGAAAGATTTCATTCTCTATGGCAGTGCATATAGGTCGCGTTAGCTCGACCTCCTTCTTGATGACATCATACCATCATTGTAGTATACTTGCAAGCTTATCCGCTTGATTCTGACTCACTAGAGTTGTGCTGATCAATAACTTGTACTTTGGATAAGCTTTTCAAGAGTACACAAATGCCTTGGTTTGTATTCTGGCTTTACCAGTAAGCATTGGTACACAAATGCGAAGTTCGTAAAGGATGAACCCCCATTGCGCTTCACTGTAGTACTAAATTTATACCCTTTAGGATAGCATCATGTTGTATATCATTCACAAGCTGCAGTCAACACACATCCTCTAAAACGCTTCCGTCAACCTCCAACAAAATCCCTGTGGTGAGAGAACATGCATTGACTACCACATCATAAGTTTGTTTATGCACTATTTGCTGTGTGCACAAATGTACAAACTTATAACAATTTGGTTGTAATCAAAAAAGGTTGAAAATATTATTCTCTGGAGATTAACCATTTGGGTATTTGCTGTTTACCAGCAGTCAAGTACAGAGCAAAATGCAATGCTGAATTAGCTTGTAGTACAATTTTGAGAGGACAGAATTCAATTCAGTTCTCAAAAAATCCTCCATCATACTGGGAAATGACTCATCACACCAATCCACCAACTATATGCAGCACCTGTTTATATCTAGGTCAAGAAGTCAGTGATTGGTTGAGGTATGACCAAAAATTTTCATGACATTCTTGTATATAAACAAGTCCCACATACACTTCCTTTCTTTTCTGACATAGGATACGTGCAACACGCTGTAGCTTCATAAGTTTCCATTTTCTTTGCTACACATGTTTAACTAAATAAAACAGTTAAAATTTACAAGAATAAAATATAATATTTTTTAAACTTTTCCAATAAAACATATACTATCAATAATATTAAGTAGTTAACCTTTACTAAGGTTACTGGTATAGTTACACTGTAAATTTTTTATTTCTTATTAAAGGAATAAATATGAATTGCATTATGTAAAGATATTTTTATCCACATCAAAAGCATGACTATAAATCTTGAATGTTTCAAGCCTATCACAAAGAAGAATTTGACCAAGAACTGTGTGTATTTCATACTTCGCAGTTGTAGTAAAAAACATACAGGTAAGACTACCTGACTGGAAGAAACCCTAAAAGCAGTAATTAGGAGGGAGACAATGAAATCAGGCATGGCTGATCATGGATGAATAGAGGGAAAGGGGTAATCATTACTCCCTGTTGAAATGAAGTAAAAATACTATACTTAAGTCAGACATCTGCAAAAAATCAGCAAATATTCTAGGCTATGAGGACTTCCTTAGTAGGCCCATCATAGAAGAAAAAAATATGAGATGGGAACTGTTGATTTAAAAAAAATAGAAATGACAGCAAGGTTCATCAGCAGCAGCCACAATAGAAAAGAAATGACCCAGCTGCACTCGTCATCAAACAGGTTAAGTTTAAGGCTCCAAGTTCTCTAGTTAGAATTATCCTATGGAACAATACCCTAGTGCAGGGGTCGGCAACTCATTCGTCCCTGCGAGACGGATCATATTATAATGACAGGTCATGGGCTGGATGAAGGCCATTAATGAAACATTAAGGAAAGTTACATATGCAGACCCCCGGTCAACCTAAACATTTGAAACCATAATGAAAATAAACATTGAGAAATCAGAAAAACAAAAGATCTAAAATTAAAAAACACCTAACAAAAATTACTTTTCTTCAGGGAACGTCAAAATACTACAAAGTGGAAAAAATCACCGAAGTGAAATTATGACGTGTAGGTTTGAAACTGTAATTGAAAATTGTACCACAAATGAACCAAACACACACACACACACACACACACACACACACACACACACACACACACACACACACACATCAAGCAAAAACAAAACATATATGCCCACACATACGAGTAGAAATAGTTGCAAACATATTCCAGCAACTTACATAGGGAAGGTGGCAGGGGTAAGCAATGGGGGAGGTCACTGTTGGAGGAATGAAATAGAAAACCGACTGAGACAACATTGTCCCTTTGAAGGTGTCCCCCACCTAATGTCTGTTGCCGGTCAGTCGGTCAAATCAGCTCTTAGGTTTGTTTTATGTTAATTATTTTATTTTTTACACAGAAATGGAGGTGATTGGGTTTTGATCATGTTTTTGCAGTCATGGTATTCAAATTCGGTTGGGTGGATCAGAGGAAGATAACAGCAGGCCTTTTGTCGAATTTGAAAGCCTCATCTCACATGTTAAAAATAGTCATTTGTAATCAGGCTTGCAGACCGGATCCGGCCCACAGGCCGTAGGTTGCCAACCCTTGCCCTAGTGGATTCAAACTTTGCTTCCTGAATTTGATGACAGTAATTGTGAGTTCATTCTCTGAGCTAGGTATTGTGAACATATTTGTTTTTTTTTTTGTTTTTGTTTTTTTCAGCTTAAATATGGAAATATTTTCGCTATAACTTTTCTATAAAGAATATTAATGTTTATTTTTATATTTCATTCAATATTTTAATAATTACTAATCTTTTTAATCAGCTGCACTATTTTCTCTGAATTCAATAACAAATTTATCTTCTATTAGAAGGTTTGAGCTACAATATTACTATGAATGTAAATGAAAGAATTATTGCATAAGAATTACATTTATCAACACTCATACTATTAAACTAATTACTTTTTTCTAATTATATTTTATGTTACTTATTTTAATTTTTTTTAAAATAGTTCCATTCTGTCACTGTCTCATATCTAAAACATTTTAAAAAATGCATTCACATTTGTTTTTTGGTTTTATAACATTAAAAAGCAAATTTTTACAAAAATTATAAAAAATTTGTTTTGGTATATGATTCATTTTTCAAACTTTTATTATTTACAATGTTAGATTGTATGATATATGTGGAGGTACTAAAGAGCTCTCACATCAACCAAGAAGCCCTTCAAAATCAAATTTAAACTTTCAACTTTCACTAGCCTACATTTGGCTAGATATTGGGAAGTGGTTTTAGGCTTTAGTGGTACATTTTTCAAATTAACAAATAATATTTTGAAGTAATTTTCACTTATTATAAAAATGAATCCTTAAATCTTTTCTATAATGTTTTTCTATTTGGCATGCCCCTTCAAAATGTGGGTGATCATGATTCTCCACAACACCCTGTCCTTTGTAGTTCTGTCTTTTTTATATCTTTAAATGATTAGGGAGTCTGTTTGCAAGATCTATATACTTTATGTTCATGTATTACATACTTTGAGGTAGTAATTAAAAAAAATTAATGTCGTATTTTCTTATTATCTATATTCCTTTAGTTTTTTTATGAAAAAGATTATAATTGTTTAATTTCATTCAGCAAGATAGATGACTTCAGCCTTACTTCAGTCTAACTATAGATTGACTGACTTATAAATTATCTCTTGCTTAAACTGGGACAGCTTTTGGTCTTACATAACAGCAGATCCTTTCCCAACCTCCTTCAGACATATTGCCTCCAAAACTACTGCCTTAATCTATCGCTCAATGGATCCTTTCCGGAATAGTGTTTTATACCCCACCCCCCAAGAAATTTCAACAAAAACCAAACAGTCAGTTCTGGTTCACTCCTGAATGCGCTGCAGCCATAATTCACCGGAATCACTACTTTGACATCTAATGCAAGGAATGATGTAGTCTTGTCCTTACTTCTCTCAGAACTGCCCACAATCACTGTAAGAGAGTTCTATGAAAGTGCAGCTACACACAAGCTTTCCAGGCCAAGGTTGAAAGGAAACAAATTGAATCTTGTGAATTTTGGAAGATCACAAACCAAATTATGAAGCGGCAAAGCAGCTGTGCCTACTATTATAACTGGCCCAGATGCAACATCCTCCTCGACAAGGCAAAGCTCTTCACTTTGAGATTTGCCTCAAACTCAATGTTACATAACTAAGGCCATCCCCACCACAATTTCCCATGTTTCACTGGCCCAGTCTTAGTATTGGACTCATGTCAGTAAATGAATTCTAGACTTTTCAAAAGTGCTACCCACAAAAAAGCCACTGGCCCATATAAAATTTCAGTGGTCATCCTTAAGACTATTAAACCAGAATTATCCCTAATTCTAATAAAATTATTTAACTACTGCTTGAGGAAGAACTTTTTCACAAACATATGGAAGGTGGCAAATATATATCTGGTCTTCAAGAATGTTGGTAACTATTCCTCCACCTTCCAGTCCAGATCAGATCTATTTTTAAGGTCAGTATCAACAAGATCATTGAACACCTGGATAGAAACAACCTTTTGTTCAATGAGCAGTACAGGTTTTGGTCAGCCTGATCCATTGTTGACATCCTAACTACCATTACACACAGAATTAGTGAGGCCCTTGATGACACATATATTACAAGAACCATAGCATTAAATATCTTGAAGGTCTTGAACAAGGTGTGACACAAAGGTTGGCTACATAAGCTTTCCAGCTGTAGAATCACTGGAAGAGTTTTCTATAGATTAAAAAAAATTAATAAATGTTACATATCTATGGCTTGATTTTAAATAATTACCTTTTTAAGCCTTTGAAAATTATTTAAGTGTAACAATTAACTGAATCAAAAAACCTAGTATTAAATGTTAAACTGAGAATATTGCACATTTTTTAATAAAAAAAATTATAATTATTACATTACTGTTATTTTATAAGATGAATCAATTATCTAAATTTTATTACTTGAAATATTTTAAAATTTGTAATAATAATCAAAAATATAATATTTTATGATCAGTTATCTGTGGGCCATGTAAGAAATTATAAAAAAAACTTTATCAAGGACACCTGACCCAGTGTATAAAAATGTTGGTTGAATCCAGTGACTCGGCACAATATCTGGCTACAACAGTGGTGAACAAAAACTTTGAGAGTTGTGATAAAGGGAAATAGTTCATACTGAGACATCTGGAAGAGTCATGGCTCTTGGAACTAGATTCATCTACCCCAGTAGATGAAATAAAGGAATCCGTTCAAAATCCCAATCGCCTAAGAAGGTACAATGTACAAAAACTTGTGAATATAGCAGCAAAGATGAGGACAAGTCTGAACAGTGTAAATAATGTAAATAAAAATTCTATCATTAAAGTAATTTTTACTGTTTTTGAGAAAATAATATTTTCTTTATGAAATAAATTCTATGATAAAGTAGGCTTTATGTATAGAATTCAGATTAAATAGATTTGATAAACATTTTGCTTAAGACTTAACTCTTTTTATATCTGACACATTTGATCCAAATAAGCTGCCTTCAGTATTGATATTTGAATTATTTCTATTTATTTGAAAGAAGGTTTAGAAATAACTCATAGTTAAAGGTGTAAGAAGACTTAAGATTTTATCTCTTTGTTATTATTAATCACCATGGTGTCTAGTTTTTTTTAGTTTTCCCCATGCATATTTCCTTCACTATATCATGCATAAGATTAACATTAATAAAAGATTCCACTCTTGAATCTTTTTTTTTTTTTCTATCTTCTTACAAACAACTGATTATGAAGCTTCTTTTAAAAAGTTTACTCAGGATAAAAAATGTTATGCATTTGAAACCTACTTGTTTTGCATTTATAAAAGTCAATCTTAAATCTGTATTAGAAAACCTGGTAGATAATAATAGTTGAAACATTTTATGCTTATGATGTTTATATATTTTTCTAAACTTTAATAAAAAAAACAAAAAAAAACTAAAAATAATTTGAATTAGGTAAGATAAGCCATCAAATATTAAAAACCATTTGTGACTTACTGAGGATTGCTAATCAGTAGAAAGACACAGGTGACTGTATTTTTTTGTTTCAAAAACTTAAAAAAAAATAAATATACTTTCATAGAATATAACATAAAAAACTTTTACCCATCAATATCTGATGAAGGGTTGATGTAAGCATTAAATCTTGCTAAACGGTATGTAGATATAGCATTCAATCACATAAATATAATCCTACATTGCTGAAAATCCATACTATTCCACAATGGCCCATTTGTTTAGCACAAGTCTCATTTGATGGAGCCAAAATTTCAGAATTAATAGGACTATACACTCTAAATAAATTAATAATGCAATAGACAATGAAAGATTATAGAGAGACAAATTAATGATAGCATCTGACAACAGAAAAAAAAATGACAAAATAAGAAAAATGCTTTCCAAACTCTTCAAAAACTTTGATTTTTGAAATAGAAGTCAAAACAAATAAAAAATTTGTCCAATAGCATTTAATCTACAAACTGGCAGTGTCTCTCCATGTATGAAAACAAACACAACTTTCAAGTATGTAAACACTAGATCTAACCATTCAACCAGCATAATTAAAAACATCCATAACGAAATAGAACACAAACTATCAAAAACTTTTTCCCCATGAAACAATCTTTGATGAAAAGAAATAAAGATCATGAAAAAGCCTTAAGTGAATCGGAGCATAAAAACAAATTAGAATACAAACCTCGGTCAAACAAACAAATGAAAAATAATACTAGAAATCAAAACATTATTTGATTTAACCCACCATTTAACTCAGAAGTAAAATTCAAAATAGGGCAGATATTTTTTTTAAATTAATAACACTTCCCAAAAAAACTTTGAATTAAAATTTTCAATAAGAATTAAGTTATGGCTATACTAGTAATTTAATAATTTACATAAAATGCCAGAAACCTAAATAATAACATGCTACATAACATCAATAATAAAGATTGTAATTGTACACGCACAAACAAATGCCCACTTAACAAATTTTGTAAAACAGAAGGGGTTATTTACAAAGCAGTTGTGCATGATATGGATGGACAAAGAAAAAGATATTTGGCTTCTACAAAAGGAATTTTTAAAAATATGGAATAATCACAAATCTACATTTAAACTGGAAAACCTTAAAAATTGTACCAAACTGGCAAGCCATGTGTGGAAATTAAAAATGATAAATGAAAAATACCCTGATATAACATGCGGTATAGTAAAAAATTAAAAAAAAAAAGCCAAATCATACAACAGTGGTCATGTCTGTAGATTGTGCTAAGAAGTTAGCCATTATGTTGTTTCCAAAACAAAAAGAATTACTGAATAAAAGATCAGAAGTAATGTCCAGATGTAATCACACCTATAAATACAAATCTGGATGAAATTGTTTTAAGATCCTTAAGTAACTCCTCCCTAATTTTGAAAATTTTCAGTTCTTTAAAAATTCCAGCTGCCTGTTCATAAAAATCCCTGTTTGTACATTTGGAAAACGTTAAAAAATCAGTTAGTGTAAATCACCTGAAGATACCAAAAGGTTGAAACCTGGGTTGAGGAAATAACTCATTTCTAAATGAAAAATATTCAAAAGTTCTACAATATAAATGTATTGAGCACTTTTTAATACAACTGAATACTGATCTAATTTAATTATGACCAAAAATTAATTAAAAAAATAACATATTTTCTTTCTTCGTTATGACTTTAAAAGCATTGCTATCTAGTATTTGCTGTACTTTGACTTGTAACTGTACAAAATGTTTGTACTATCAGTCATTAAATCATTGTTAGGCTGTGATAACTTTTATTTTGATTAAAAAGTTATCTTGCTAGTTTACATATTTCTTGAAAAGATTGTTTTTGTAAAATGTTACTATGTCCAAACAAATAATGAAAATATAATCTGGAAGTTGTTCAGGTATCAGTCCAGTTAAGTGCGTAAGTGAATGCAATAGATTCAAATGGAATTCAAACTTGACTCTCCGATTTCTTGTTCTGAGCCAATATCCACTGCGCACATCCGGTATATCAAACCTATTTTGTTTTGCGCAAATTGTAAGTTCCACTATTGGATTATTTCATTGAAAACAAAAATATTTTCCTTTTTTAAATTTATAAATCATTTATTAATTTGTTTTCATGTTTTAAATACATTCATAGAATTTTGAATATTTCTGTTACACACCCTTGTTTTGTTTTTTTTATTAATCAGTGAATTGTATCAGTTATAGATTTTTATATATTCACTTTTATCTAAGATAATTTATATATTTTTTATAATATTCATATGGAATAAAAAGGCATCTCATATATATATATATATATATATATATATATATAATACAATACCCAGTAACCTTACTTTGTTTTTAAGTAATTTATCAAAGTTGTTTCATTTCTGTCTTGGCATGTTTTTAAAATTGTATATTTGTCCTTTGCAACAAAACTATTTTGACTGTCAAGCTTGCAGGTATAGCAACTATTATTTCTAACTGCATTTATTTAATTTCTCTTCTCATTTTCTGTAGTAATTTACTTTGTATTCATTCCACTGCCATATTAAATATATATATATATATATGTAACATTTACTATTAAATATCTTTAATTCGTTTTCTCCTTTTGTAAAATTGCTGTAATTATCACTGCTTACTAAACTAAAAATATTGTAATTATTACCTATTATGAAATATTTCTTTTTCTAACACAGCATTTATGATTTGACTCAAAATGACATTTAAGCTGTCTGATACTTGTAGCCTTTACAATCACTGACACAATATTTATGCATTTATCTTAAATAATCTTAGTAAAATATATTAGATGAAATGAAAATTTGGAATGTTTGTTAATTACCAGAAATTACATTATAAACAGTTTTTTTTTTCTTTGACAAATTTGTATAGATTGAGGTCATAAATTTCAAAATTTTTTGGAAAGATTGTATTATAGGATATTTGCTTTGAAAATCCTTTATATTTTTTAATAATTGTTAGAAAGTATTGTTTGTTCACAATCTTTTCTACCCTTAAATACATTTTTCTTTTTTTTCTTTTAAATACAGTAAAAAACAATTCTACAGGTAATTTGAATAAATAATTTTAAAGTATATGCATGTAAAGTTTTCAAATAATTTACTTGATTATGGTTCACTTTTATATAAATTTCTAGAACACTAACTTGAACTAACATAAGTAATCGTCACTCAATCTGTATGTTTAAAAAAATAATTTAAACTTTATACCCTCACTAGCTTAATATGCTACTAATTATATAATGCAGCCTCAAATAACATGAAATTACTGCTTGTAAAATTCAATACCACTGCATATCTTTTCATGTAGGATTTATGCAAAAATGTACTGCTTTTTCAGTTGCAACAATCAGTATCCAATCTTTTATTGGATTCTTTCTACATTTTATGTTAAATTGTCATACATCTAAATAAATAAATAAATGGTAAGTTGTTTCTGTCTATTTGACTGAAATGCTTCTAACTTGGGCTGCACTTGCTCTACATAGATATATTATACTTTTTTGGAATCAAGATGATCCCAGGATTGAAAATCTGCCTTTCGTTTTGTGTTTGAGCATAAAGCATTGGGATTTGTGTTTGGATGAGGAGGGGACATTTTAAAATAACTGAAAAAGCTTTGTGGTTTTAAGTTTTTAATCTTTATTGAGTTTAAAGTAACACAAAAACTTTGTGAATTTAAAAACTTTTGTTTTTAAATTCAATTTGAAATATCTCCAAAACTTTATGAATTGTGAGGAATCAATTTTATTTCTTTAAAATTCCAAGGTCAGAGTTAAAGTGAGAGGTTTTGGAGTACCAGAATTTGTGATTTGAAGAAGTTGATTTTTTGCTCAAATCAGAGTTTTGGTCCAAATTGGTCTTTTTGGTCATAATTTGACTTATAGGCTGAATCTGAGTTAGTGAGGTTTTGAAGTTCTATGGAGTGATTTCATCAATTATTATTACTATTTTCAAAGCAGGACTCTAGGTTCCTTTATTTTTGCACCAGAGGTCCAATTAGATCTCTGCAGCAGCTAGCTTAAAAGTCCATACAGAACCTGGCTTTTAAGCTAATATTAAATACTTATATTAGTTGATTTAAATAGTGTACGGTTGCATTGACTTTATCAGTATTTACTGGTAGACATTTTGCAGTGTGCAAAATGATTTCATAATTAGTTACTTTATTGGTACTTGTTCAAATGTTCTTTTTATGCATTGATATAATGTCTAGTTCTCATGTAATAATTCATTCGTGAAAAATTCATTATAATAAATTAAAAACATGAAAGTATTTGAAAGATACAAAAACAGTCACACACACAACAATGCAATTCATACTAATTAAGATATAACCCATCTTGCATTACACTGCTGCTGCTTTTCATCTTGTTTCATCAATTTATTGTTCTCTGTCCCAGCACTACCAAAAACATAATATTCTTGGCAATATTTTTAATCTTCACTGCCATTAAGCTGAGAGTTAACCAGATTTCTGTGGGGATTTCAGCCAGTGGTAGTTATGATTCTCCATAGGTTTTAGCTATGAAATCTTTGCTTGTAACTTTTTGTTTCTGCTGAAAATCAATTTCACAGTACAAACCAACAAACTTTGTTCATTACTAACAACAGGTTTAATGAAAAGAAATTGAAAATTCTAAAAGTATATGACTAAAGAAGTATTCATTTTCTTTTTAGGTCTGGCTGACATGAAAATTCTAGCAGCAATTTTTAATAATTTGATAGACTTTGGTCTTGGCACTGTATCTTGTCTAAATTATGTGGCAGGAGCAGTAGCTGCAGAAGGAGTGGGGGGAGATTAAATTGAACTTCACCTATCCTGTCATCTGGTCTCTTCATCTTTTTCTGAACTATGTGTTCTGATTGTTGGCCAGTTTATATAAGAAAATTTCAGCACTTCTGTCATTGAGTCATTGCACATTTTTCAATAAGATTTTCATGACCTGTCTAAAAAAACAGATGACATTTTGTAGAATGTAGCCAAGCCCCTGGTGTTGAATTTTTGATAGTGACATAAATGTTTGTAAGGTTTGTTAGTATCTAAAATAAATATACATAGTAAGAATTCTTCTTTTGAATTAGGGAAATTTTAGAAGACAATAAATTTTGTCATACTGCCCCAGAGGTAACTGAGTAAGTCAGGGAAGATCTGATCTTACTAAATCTTAATGAATTCTACTTGATGATTAATTAATTTTCCCTGAGTTTTTCACAGTTCAATGTTAATTATTTTCTATTTTAAATTATCATTAGGCATTTTCATGTTGAACTAGGTTTACTTACCTGTTATATCCCTCTTGCAGTAAAGTTGAACCAAAGTTACCACCCTGTTATATCCATCAAGCAGTAGAATATTAAACCAGGTTTACCACCCTCCATTATATCCCTCAAGCAGTAAAATGTTAAACTAGAGTTTACACTCTGTTATAAAGATACAATAACTATCTTCAAATTGAATTGCTAATGTTAGTCAAATTTAAAACGCAATGATTTGTGAGCAATTTGAATTTCATTTAAATCTTTAGATCCTTTGTCTTTTAAAGTTTTTTTGTTAGAAACTTCCATTTGTATATCTGTGAAAATGAGTATCACAATAAACAGGTCTTTTAGAACAGTTTTATAATTGCACACGAATGCATCCATTTGTTACTAATAACTGCCTGGTTATAGTAAATTCCAGGTTCAAGTGGACAACTAGCATGTAATTTTGTAATATTTCAAGATCTCTTGGAGGTTTCAGTTTTTATTTCCTGTGTAAGCAGTTTCTATTTGAAGTCCTTTAATCTTTAAACTAAAGTATTTACCTTCATCTGCTTATGATTAAGCTGTGGAGATGAATGTAATCTAATAATCAGTTTTAATTTGGGAGGATAGCTTAGTCTGGTCATTGAATAAGTACTAACAATGAATATTTCAATGAAATCTCAAGTGAACAATTTCCTAGCTATTGGATGGATAACAGTGAACATCTGCTTTGTCTTTACTTAACTTTGTTGTCCAATTAACACTATGCATTTGCTACATGGAAGAAAGTTGTTTTCTAACTTTGTAATTTATCAGTATAAAATGAAAAAATAAGTTTAATTCTCAATGGCCTTTTATATAGAAAAGGCTAATGCTGTATATGGTTTTTAAAACTAAGTTGTTTTAATGTTAAATGGACAAAATATTAGCTGAAAAAATTACCTCTGTAGAAAATTTGCCACCTTTTTAACCAGTTGAAATGATAGTTGTAAAATAGTTTCTAAATCCTGATAGAATCCCTGTCTGGAAAAAGATGATCTTGGAATCATCAATGGGTAATATTCTTTCTCCTAGGGGCTTCACAATTTTATAAAAACTTAAAATGTATTGCAATAGTTTGTACATCTTATTTGAATTTTAAATTTTATTTTTAAGTGCAAGAAAACAGCCATAAAACAACTGCTTCCAGTTGATAATGTAGTAGAAATTGGCCCCCATGTTGCCTGATGACTGACTTATTTGTAGTCGTTTTAACTTCATGTAAAATAGAATGTGTACATTTAAATATATCATTACACCTATCACAAATTAAGTTTTTATCCCCTTTCTTGATCTTTGGTGTTTCCTAACTATAGTAGATATTCTCTCTCTCTCTCTCTCTCTCTCTCTCTCATATATATATATATATATATATATATATATATATACTAGCAGTATAACTCAGTGTTGCTTGGGTGTAATGAAAGCTTTAAAACTAATCCATGGTCCTGGAGCTCAGACTCAGCCTAAAGAATATTTGTGATGTTTGGTGAGAATTGGATAAAAATTGTGGATTTGTATAAAGGACATACAGACAGATAAACAGACACACACACACAAACATCTTGCCTTTTTTATATGTAGGACAACATGCAGATGCTTATAGTACAACTGTGTAAATTTTCAAGAAAATCGGTTCAGCTGTTTCGGAGTTGACACACACACACACACACAAAGTTCCATTTATAAAGAAGTTTATATATATATATATATATATATATATAATAAACATCATAAGCATAAAATTTTAACTATTATTATCTATAGATTCTTTCCTACTGTGTTTACTTTCGCCATCAGAAGCACTCATCCTCTCAGGTTCCTCCTCATTGTTTACTTCTTCCATCTGAATTCTTTTGTTGTCAATTCTAAGTCATATTTGATCAGCGTGAGCCAATAAACTGTCAATTTGTTATTATGGCTTTATTTTGTCCCTTTTTGAACAAGAAATTCTGCTTTTCAGGACTTGATTCTTTTTACTTTTTTTTTTTTTTATTTACTTAATTTTTCGTTTGTCAAGGACATTGTTATAGGAGATCAAATTTGTTTTCCCATCAATACAGCAGGACTTTGCACTCTACCTGCAAATGGTGGAATGATTCTATAACTCAGTAATAGTCTCAGTAGGTGTCTACGATGTCTCTGGATAGCAAAAATTCAGCCTATGCAAAGAATGAGTTGACCGAAATTAAAAATAGCCCTATGACTTTAGTATACACATAATCCATATGAATGTGGGCTCATGGCTCTTTTCCTTTGGGCTATGAGTGTATCTTTGTTTGGCGAAAGTTTATTTCCAAACATTTTGAGAATTTTTGTAATATTTTTCACATGCTTCCAATTTTAATCATCTCTGTGTTGCTTTTTACATATTTTTGTAGTCTTTCTGGTGGTATTAAAACTTATTAAGTTATACTTTATCTCTTTATAGGATCTCTCTGCTCTAGAACAATCACCTCATTTGCTTCTTTTTATTCTATATGCAATTTTACTTAATACTGGATCCTGTAAAGTTTCAAATGCGAGGCAATTTAAGGATAATGCATCATTTTCAGTTTAGTGCTATATTTTATTTTCTGAATTGTCTAATCTTTCTAACCATTTGTTGAATTTTAGTCTTGACAAAGCACCAACTTGTGAAATAGTGTATCCTATCACATATTCGATATTGAAATCAAAGGCCATGGCTATATGTCCTATCTTAAAATTTCTTTCTGGGGTTAAAAATAAACTCTAAAGGTTTAGGTTCAAATTTCAACAGAAAATTCCTTCAAAATAAAAATTAGTGTGATCTCTCTGTGCTCAATACAATAACTAACAATTTTGTAATGTTTGAATAGTTACAGCTGATCATTCTAAGATGACCTTGAGATAAAATCACTGACACAGCACACTCACTTGTGTCTGTTTAAATTCGTTTTTTTTTTTTTTTTTTTGTCTTCCATTGAGTCCATTTAAATTTATTCTTTTTTTATAAATCTGCAAAAGGTTCTATTAATTCACTATACTTTGGCAAATATCTGCTATAAAAATTGACTAACCATAAAAAAGATTCCAATTTTTTTAATTTTATTTGTGAGTGTAAATACCTCTACTATTTTCTTTATGAAATTGTGTCTGAAATTCCATCTACAAATCTGGTATCCCAGATATGCTATTGAGTCACAATTTAATCCTAACTTATGGTCATCCTAACATTTTTTTATAATGTTAAATCCTCTAACTCTTTGGGATACCGTGTGACAAACATTTCTAATCATCTCACTGAAACCAAAGAGAGATCTGTAACCTTGTTCTCTGCACTCGCAACTTAAACATATCCATGTTTCTTCAAAATTTGGCTCATGCATCAGTATTAGAGATCCTATTGGCGATGCCATGTTGTTGTGTTGTCTTCCAGTCTATAACATAGTAGTAATTACTTCTTTCAGACTAAAAACTGAAAAACCAAAGAAAGTTTGGTTCAGCATAATTGTAAATGTATTTTTCTTTTCTTAATTCTATTTTAAAGAAATTTAAAATGTGCTTTAAAAAAACAAATAAAAAATCAGTTACTAACAATTTTTTTTTATTAACCTTTGTTTCATATTTAAAATTATATTTTAAGGTAATGTGAAATTTTAAATTGTTTTCTTTGTAGATCTTTCTTTTGATTGTATTATACTAGGCACTGCCACTTTTTTTGCTAAAAATTGCATAGCATGATAAAAAGGCCTCAAACTCAATAAAAGCAAAGTTTTTTCCTCATTAAGAGGAAAGAAAGTATTTTTTTAATCCCTTCTGACTTGTTCAAAATTTTGGTTAAAATCTTATTTTCTTTTTTGTTTTTTTACATCAGTGATTGACATAGTAAATTATGTTTTTGTACATTTTTTTCTGGTAAAAACATTGATTTGGAAATTCTTGCAAAAATCAAATGTCAAATTTTAATTAAATTTTTGGGGATTTATTCACAAATGAATTAATTTATTATATACTATAGGGACCACTGGATTTTCTCACCCATTTTGCTTGATATTTACCTAAATTTTGGATCAAATTGATTGTTGGTGTTCATTGTTTTGTTGGCCCTTTGTCAACTTAATCTTAGACTTACTTTCAAGTTTAAAACTTTAAATAAAAATCTCCCAATCCCATTCTTTACCCACAGATGAAGAGAGCAAAACCAAGTGGTTCTCAGTAAAAACCCAAATTGCAGTTGCAGAAAAAGAGATCATGAACACAAGGATGAGTCAGTACAACTGCCAGAATCTGAGGAGGAATGAAGATGAGCAGGTTTTGGGTGGGAATAATGATGAGAAGGAACTGTTTAGTGATAAAGAAATTGAAAGTGAATAAGAAATCATAGATAATGACGGAAGCAGTTTATATTGGAAAATAAAGGATTTGGGGGGATTAAAAAAAACAGTTGCTGAAGTACTAATCCAGAAATTGGTAAAACAGGGATTGGAAGATTTTCAGCATTCTTATGGCCCATTTGTTGTTGTTGATCAAGGCGGGTCCTTGTCAACACAGTGTTTTGTCAAGCTGTCAACAAATGACAAAGCTGTACCAAGAACTTGATTATTGTACTTTTCTTTTCATGGGTACTGCGACTGTTTTCCTTGCTTCTTATTTGCAACAGAATCAGGTTCCTAAAACTTTAGTTTGCAAAGGATGATGGATTTGGAAATTGGAGGAATTTAATTTCACAGATCCCAGATCATGAAAAGTCTTGTGCATAGAAATTACATGATTAAGTACCTGGATATGACACATCATTTTCAAACTTATACAACAGTGGATGCTAATTTTCAACAGCTGTTGGCAAAAAGAAATAAGTGAAAAGTCAGTCTGAATCGTGTTATTGATGTTATTTCTTTTCTGGGAAAACAGAATTTGGCCCTCTGAAGGCACAGGGGAGAAACAAAAGCAGGATTGTCTCAGAATTATATAGACCAGAATTCTGGAAATTACTATTAAACTTTTGGGAAAATATGATTCAATCTTGGCACAGCATACTGATGAATGCAAAGATCATGCTAAACAAGTGACTTATCTCTTGAACAAAACTCATAAGGAAATTGTACATCTCCTTGGTGAAACAATCTGTACAAAAATACTTGATGAAATAAGAGAAATGAAATATTACACATTAATGATGAATTCAGCTCCTGACATTGTCTCCAAAGACCAACTTTCTTTGAAATTACACTATGTATCCATCAGTCAAAATGAAGTTGAAATAAAATAAGTATTCTTAGGCTTTTTCCAACTTGAAAAAAGATGCCAGTAGTATTGCAATCAAAATTCTCGGCTTGTTAGAACAATATGGTTTACCCATTGAAAATTGTCATGGGCAGTCCTATGATAATGCAGCAGTGATGGCTGGAGCTAAAAATGGTTTCCAAAAAACAATATTGGATGTAAACCCAAAAGCAATGTTTGTAAACTGTGAAAATCATTATCTCAACCTAGCTTCTCTTTATTCCTATGCAGTAGAACATTTTTGGTGTCCTCAACAGACTGTTTATGTTCTTTTCGGTTTCTTCATCAAGATGGGCAATTCTGAAATAATACATTTCTTAAACGGTGAAACAACAGTGTGAAACCAGATGAAGGGCAAGACACGATGCTATAACTGTAGTGTACCAAAAATGTTTTGGCGAATTATCCGTGGCATACAGACTGTTGATAACAGTAGTAGTTTCCATTGCTTCTTGTGTGCAATCATTTTCTAAACTTAAATAGAGAACTTACACTAAGTTCCCTATGATAAAAAAAATAATCTCCTGTGCCAATCATGTTACACACATTTACATACCATTCACCAAATGATGATCTTTTTAACAAATTCCTTACAAGTTTTTGCATTTGAATGATATTAGAATCATATTGCTTGTTATTATTTTTTCCAAAAAAGGAACTTCATAAACTTTCTTTTGCCACTCAACTTTGAAATAAATAAATAAAACTTGTTCAATTTGTATAATGCGTACGTTATTGTGATAAACCTTTCTGAACAATGGATCTGTAGCAAAGAAAAATATACTGCCTTATGAATTTAAATAATACAGAATCACATTACTTGTTATTTTTTCCAAAAAAGGAACTTTATAAACTTCTTTTGACACTCTACTTTGGAATAAATAAATAAAATTTGTCCAATTTGTATAAATTGTTAATATATCTTATTTAAACATTCCCTCTAACTGGTTGTGATAAACTTTTGTGAACAATGGATCTGTCAAAAAGAAAATAAACTAAGTATACTGTTGCAATTTTGTTTGGGGTGGGGTTAGGGGGTCCCAGGAGCTACCAGACCTCTGCACACCGCTGACTCAAGTTCTTGTTTGCATTGGATTTTTTTTTTTTTTTGATGACTGGTGCATTCCATGATACAACTAACCGATGTACTATCGACATCTACTGTGATTGTTCTATCATTCAATATTACTCTCATTATTTGTCTGAGTGATAACTGCCAAATTATAGGTACTTAAATTCCAAGTTTGTAGTAAAGAAGCTGTCATATTTATATGCATTTATTGTTTATGCAGAAATATTTTTGCAGTTTCTTCTGTAACAAGACTTTTATTAATACTATGTATTATTTTTATTATTACTTTTATAACACAACCCCTGGCTGCGTCCATTCAATCTCCCTGACCTTTGGCTGATTCCACCCATTTTGTTGTTGATCTTGGATTAACCAAAGCAGGACCACTTATACCACTTGATGAGGATGGTCCAGACTTTCGAGGGATTGGTATATGATAAAAACTAGATTCAAGACTGCAACAACACTGTGTAGATTTATATATTTTTATGTATATCAAATAATTACAAGATTACAAGCAAGTCAAAATAAGTGACGCAATGGAAATATCATTTGGCTGGCATTTCATTTACAATAATATTCATGTTGTATTTTTTCTACGGAACGATTAGTTTTGCAATATTTCTCTCTCTCATCTTCTTCCTCTATGTCTAGCAGCTAGCAAGTTTTCAGACCGAAAGTATTTCCAACCTCTTCTCTCAAGACATGGGAGTCAACTCACTAAATTTGTCTTTGCATTCTGATTTTGTTAAACAGCACCCTAACCAGTCTGTGAAGAAGGGTGTAAGGTATTCATCTCCTCTCCCTGTGCAACGTTTACTAGCTCAAAATGAAAAACTTACATTTAACCATCTCGGCTTCCAATAGTAAACACGCTCCCTCTATTTGTCTGTCTGATCTTATCAGCTGTCGTGGTAACCCAGTACACAGGAAATTGTCAAGGCCTCATTTCAACCTAGGGTTACATATCATCAAAACCCATTGACAGATATTTTGTCTTGAATCACTTTTGTAACACTAGATTTTGCATGCTAGAAATATAACCCTATTATCGCCGGCAACGGAAAAGAAGAAATTATTATTAGTTGTATTATTAATTGTGCAGATTAATTGTTGCCAATTGGGCGGAAGGAATTGTGTTGGTTCGTAATTTTTATAAATCTGAAAAGAACCAACTGAAAAACAAAGTTGTTTGTTCTAATATGAACACTGGTAATAAATTATTTTATTCCAGTATGAGCAGAGGAAAATAAGAGATCGCAAATCCAAAGCCAAAAATATAAATGAATTCATATTTTGTGAGGGTGCTATTTGATAACCAGCAGGGTCAATTGAGGTATTATTGACAAGCAGAAACAGCATACAGAAATACAATTGATGTCTGATCTACACCACTGATGAAAAAGAAAATTTAACAAAACATAGTTTTTGATTGTCAAAAAAGATTGTCACAAATAAAGGAAATATTTGATAAGTGCAAATGGTTAAATTCTATGAGAATAAAGTGAAATTTAAAATTTCACTGGGAAAAAGATTTATAAACCTAAAAGCTAGATTTGTTGACATCAAAAAGAAAAAGCCAAAAAGAAGTGATGTCACCAAAATAGTGCTGCTTCATTGGTTGAACCAAGAGAAGAGAGAAAAGGGTGGCTCCATCCCAAGGACCTGGATGAAAGTGATTTCATATTTAACCAAAATTTTGAACATATTAGAAAGGATTAAAAAAATTTAATAAAAAATACTTTGACTTTTGTTTTTATGAGTTTTGGGTCCCTTTTCATCATAATTTTTTATTATTAATTTTTAGAGGTACCTATTTAAAACAGTTGATTTGCTGTTAAATCTGCTAGACAGTTTAATGTTTTGTAGAATCAATTCTTTTAAATTTCTACTTATTTTGTTTTCATTGCAAGGATCAATTTGTTTTTTAAAAATAAAAGCAATTAAAAAATATTTATTTTAGTTATTGCATTAATTTTCTTTTTAAATATTTTAAAGAACATTTCCAGAAACACTATATAGCAAAACTGTTTATTTTTTACTGTTTGAAAATTTTGGAAATGTAAAATGTTCAAATCCTATATTCTGACCTCTTTGATTACAATCAGGTCCCATTATCACATGTTATAAGTGACAAATTACACAGTAATACCTCAACAAAACACTTTTTTGACACACTTATATACTAACTTTTGTAAGTACGCAGATTGATAACAACAGGAGCAGTTTATTTGAATGAGACTTGCAGATCCAATTTTAATCAAATTAAGAGGGTCAAATGTCAGATTTTTATTATGTATCTTGGTCTTTTCAGAATATATATTTCATATAAATTTCAGATGATAATATTTGTTTTATTAGAAACATTTACAAAGATTTTTTTGGTGGCATAAAATTTTATTGTGTAAGTATTTCAATATATTTTCAAATAGCAGATCATGGCATTCTATATTTTAGGCCTACTTATGGTGCAGCTAAGGACTAAAACTGAAGACCTAAATATCTGACTTTATGAAATTTTAGGAAAGTTTATAGTTAAATAACATTCTTAATTAATGACTTTTTCATTAATATTGTAATATAAAAATATTACATTTGTCTCTGTTTTATATTAATGGTAAAGTAATATTCAACATACTTATCTGGTTTTAAAATTTTTAGAAAAAAAAAATTACTCATGAAAAATTAAATTTTATTATCAATATAATTATTGTTATCATAGAAAAAAATTATGTGACATAATTTTACGTTATGTGACAAATAATGACATTTTTAAATAAATTTCAGTGTAAAACAGAATTGAAGAAAAAGTCTTTGAGAAAAGTCCCTGTTAAAAATTAAACATGACAAAACATTATTAAAACTTAACTTTATTGTTTTGGTGATCTGCACAAACCCTTTCACTTAAAATGTTTTATAAGTGGAAGGGTTTGTGCAGGTCACCAAAACATAAACAGTTACCAAAATACCAATGGCTGCAAAAACACTCAACTTGTAAGAATATGCATGAGAAGCTGAAATAATTGCTACTTGGCACTCAAATATAGCAGTTTATATATGCCCATGATTGGTTAGATCAAAACTTGCATGTCCTGATTTCTATATAAATGAAGGAGAGCTCAGTTTTTTTTGTTTTTTGGCAGAGAATACACACAACCTATGGGCATTTTGTTCAATAAGCAAAGTGACTGCTTTCATTGCTATTGTGAAGAGAAACACTAGAAAAAATTGGAATAATAAGTTATTTTTTTAAGTCAAATAAAATTTATGCTTTTTCAGTTAGAGTATACTGCAATATCGAGTTTTTATGGCATGAGAATTATGGTAAAAATTCAATAATACTTTTTCACCTGTTAGAAACCAATACAGATTACACAAAAATAAAGTTAATCATTAGGGTACTTGCTTTTATCCATAAAAATTTGATAAAAATTATTAAATTAACTTTAAGTAAAAACTGTTAAATAAAATTTCAAATGACAAAACCAAGAAATTTTTTTTTTTTTTTTTTTTTTTTTTGATGAATTCCACACAAAAATATTGGTTTTTGCAATAAACTTGAAATAATATAGTTTGATGGAAATTAAATAAATCTTAATACTTCAATTAAATAAGCTAAAAATGACTTTAAGAATGCCACAAAAATAAATTTTAGAAAAAAAGTGTATTAGGTGCAAGAAAAGTGGATAGACCAATAAGAAAATATTTGAAACTGTTATTGTGAATGCTAAAAAAAATGAGAGAGAGATACTGAATGTTAAGAATTTTGACAGATATGAGAGTAACCAAAATACCAAGTTTTAAATAAACATCACAAATCAAGCATAAGTTTGGTAAAGTACATGAAAAGTCATTCCTCATCAGTAATTTTTACTGATAAATTTAATGAATTCTGACTGGGTGAGGAGTTGGATCCTTCATGGAAATAGTCAATTAATGCAACTTAAAAAACAACAGTGGGATGTGGAGTAATATTTTGTGCTAGTATTATAGGCAGTAAAAAAATATAGGTCTCTTCAAAATTGATGACAGTTTAAGATAAATGCAGAGGCTTATTCTAAATTCTTGGGTAAGTTATGTGCGATAAAAGACAACACTCTTTCACATTCTGCAAAGCTGATTATTGCCTAGCTTGAGAAAAAAAGCTTTCAAAGAAACTAAACCAATTAAATGTTTCCCAACCTTTCCAGTATAAAACTTGTGATCCCAGCCTCTCTAATAGAAAACTTGCGGTCCATCATTAAAAGAGATTTATATGGAAATGAAAAACTGTGTCCAAGTAAAGAATATCTCTGGAAGCAATAAAAACAATGCTGCAAGTAATGTTTTTGTAATTTATTTATTAAATATATTTATTTGATTAATAACGCATGAATGACCAAAACAAGTTATGAATATTGAAAGATATAAGCTAAAATAGGCGTGGGGTCATTCACATCATACCAGCAGGAATAGCTTTGTGTTCACAGGGATAAACAGACACAGAAATTACACTAAAAGCATGTTTAATTGTGCATTAAATTCATAGTTTTATTTTGTCTTCTGGTGTGTATACATTTTAGTTAAATGTGTTTTAAGGTTGCATGTCATAAAAGGAAGAAAGTCACTTCATTTTATAACAAGCAATGTCCTGAGGAGAGGTTTGGATGTATTTATCCTTTAATGTTAGGTAGCAAAGAAAATGAGTTCAGTATTTTTTGGCGTGAATCCATTTTCGAGCAGGAAAAATTTCTGTTGCATTCTGGCAGTTTATTTTGGTTTTATTTAATTTATTTTAAACAAAGTTTTAATGTTATTCTTTTTTATCTTATTTATGATATTATTATTTTATTTATTAATAATAATGTCCCTATATCACATCACCACCAAATTAGTGGAGCTAAGCAGTAGTGATAGATGCCTATTTAAAGTAGAAAGTCATTGTTTTTGGAGAAATTAACTCACCTCTCAGAGTGTGTAGTTGTGGTTTTTGATAATGTTTGTTTTTGTTGAAGTGGCTGTTTTGAGTGTTCAGTAGGTTGTTCAAGAGGTGATTGCAGAAGAATGTTCCTTGCTGTGGTATTTTTAGTAATGTCACATCTCTGAGTAAAGATGGTAAGATGTTTTCTTCAGGAATTTTCTATTATGAAGTATTTTTCATATCTGGTAATTACTTTATAGTGTCCCGAGTAGGAAATTTGAAGATGTTTCTTGACTCTCTGTTCTTAATCAGATATGGGTTGAAGTATATAAGTTTTGTGATATGAAGGATTGTTTAGCTGAGTATAAACGTCCTTCAGAAAAGAGTGATAGATTCAGCTGAGTCATCTCTTCAGAAAATTGCTTAATGTGCTCTTTGGTAACAGTGAAACTGTTATGTCCTATTAGTACAACCTAACCTGGTGAAGAAAATAAAGAGTTAAATTCTAAATTTCAATCACCTGAAGGAGGCTGGAGCATACAATGGCCAAAATGTCATGAATATAGATCGCCCGGTTCACACTCCACCCACATCTATTGAACAGGTGAAGAGGCTCATCCCTTGTTTCCTGTTTAGGATGCGGTTTCCGGCTTTCTCTTTTCCAGTCTTTTTACTCTTACGTAGCCCCCTGCACATCAGTGGCGTTATCGCCTTGCTTGGGGTTATATGATTAAAAAAAAAAAAAATATAGCAACAAAGATGAGGACAACAATGTAAATAGTGTAAATACAATACCTCATGTCAGAAATATAGACAAATATATCCAGTCTTTGAAATATCTTGTTTGTAGATAAATTTTTCAAAAAGAACATGCTCTAGAAAAATTTTTAAAAATTGTAAAAATCTGATTCTCTTTTCCCAAATTTATTTATATTTTATTTTTTATTTCACTGAATAAAAGGGAAAGTTTATGTGTAAGGTGAGCCTTCAGAAAAAAAGATGTGTTGTGGGAGTAAATAAATATTGAGATGTGGCAGAATCAACCATATGTTTTTTTTTTTTTACCATATGTTTGTTTACTATTAAATATTAATTAACAATGAACTCTACTGAAAGGCACAACATCTTTATTAAATCTCGATTACCTAGCCCTGTAGCCATTGTTTAATAAACAATTAATTACCTAGCCATTGTTTAATACAAAATAGAATATCTATTAAATATAATATTTATATGTATCTTATTCTAATCCAACATGCCCCTTTTTTAGTTTGTTATTACATTAATTACGCCCTGTAAATAATTTATAAATAAGATACTATTCTGTTTTGATATCATAGAAAGACATTTTAGACATGACTTAGTTTCATGGAATAAATGATTAAAGAAAGAAGATAAAGAAGGGTAGATAAACGTGTTTAACATCTGTTTAAGTGAAATGGAAAAAGTTGCCCATTTAAAATCTGTTCATTTGTATCCCATAATTTGATTGTTATTGAAATATTTTTTTAAAGTGGTTAAGCTTAAATATTTAACAGATAAAAGACTATATGTGATTTCGGTGAGAATATAAAAGAAAGTAAAATGAAGGGAAAGAAGTCTTTAAAATAAAAATCCAATTACAATAAATAAAATAAAATTGTCTGCTGAATTATTTTTTTTTAGTCATTATTATTCAGAGAAAATGTTCATAAGAGGGTTTAGCTAGAAAGAAAGAAATAAGGAAACATGAAAATACTTAACATCTCTGAGAAAAGACACTACTTGATTTCAGTGAGAAAAACAGACATACATACATACATACATACATACATTTCCAATGAAATGAAACACGATTTTTCTCCTCCCTTTCAAAACATCAATGGACTTAACTGCAGTGCAAATATTTGCCAACCTCTTCTACTCACCTCACACACCTTTCAAGAAAGAAAGATTGAACTGTCTTCTCAGTAATACAGCCTTGTCATGGGACACACACGGCTGTTATTATAATATAGATTAGTGGTTTTAGGAGTAATAGTTGGGTTCCAGTGACAACCCACCCTGTCAGCAGGGGTTTCACAATATGCCGACTGCACCTCTGCAGAGGAATAACATTCCTCCTTCAAGAAGGCAACTTGTTTGCCATGGGTAGCAATTGTGAGGCCTGAGAAAAGGATTCTGGTAGTTGAGGGCTTCAGGCATTAGGTAGAATACTTCTGAATTCTAACACACTGCTTTGACCTTTACTTGTGCTTGATGGATGGTCAGACAGGCCCAATCTGATCAGTCGGGTAGTCATGTGACACCCTAGTACAATTCCACCCACCAAAAACACAGTAACTTCACAACCTACAAAAATAAAGACAAAAAAAATCATACACACACACACCATCCAAATGTAATTAAATTGGTAACTAGAAAGCAATGAGAAGGGTCAATCAAGTTATAACTAAAATGTATCCTCAAAAATTAAAACATATTCAACTTCAGGAGTAGATGAATGAAAGACATTATTGATGACTACATCTAAATAGTTAACCCGAGTATACCATTTTTGCATTCCTGGGATGTTTGGCTGAATGTAATTATCCTCATCCATCTCCCATAATAGGGCTCCAAGGAGGATGGAGAACGAGGATGGTGAAAGAAAAAAATATAATATGGCAACAAAGAAAATGACCCCTACCTCCCGCCATCTGAATCATGTTCTGATAATGAATCAGAATTGCATAGTTACTTCCCTCAGTGTATATTAATGGAGTCACTTGAAGAAACTTCTATTACAAAACTATCACTATTTATAATTGAAAAAATAATATACTCTCAAATTACTCCTATAACTGTTAAAAAACATTAAACAATTCAATAATAATTCAAGTAGGAAAAAATGTATGCAGAAAACATCCTCAAATGGTCAACATTTAAAAATGAAAACCTATCAACACCAAAGTCTAAACACATTTACAGGTGTAATCAAAAGTCCAGACCTGGAAGAAATCAAAGTTGACCTAAAAAAAACAAAATGTAATAGATGTTACAAAATAAATGGCTAAACCATAAAAACCAAAAATAGGTTTGTTTGTTTTTGTTTTTTTAATCACAAAAGTGAAAATTTACAATCTCAGACCTTTACAATGTTATAACTGTCAAAGATTTAGCCATCATAAAGACAAATTTACTAGAATTTCTGTATGTCCAAAATGCAGTAGTACAGATCAAGAAACTGAGTGCAAAGATAACATAAAATGCCTAAATTATAATGAGAACCACCCTGCCTTTTCACATTTATATAAAGATTGGCAAAAAGAAAAGGAAATAATTGAGATCAAATATACAAGAAATATAACTTTTCCTGAAGCCAGGAAAATTGCTGAAAACACTAGACAAAATATTACAATAAATTATGCAACCAAAACCCAACAATACAGTGGTAAGAAATATTTCTGTGAATTAACAACATTAATCTAAGAGCTAAAGAAATTAACTGAAATAATGAAAATTAATATCCACTGGGAAAAGTAATGAATTACACTGCTTCCCATTAAAAAAAAAACTGATATAGCCAAACAAAATAGAAAATTCTAACTGGTTTAACTTAGAAATTAAAAGACCAAAAAATAATTTGTCATGCATCTTGATCTAGTTTCCTCACATATCTTCAACTAAAAAAGCAAATACAAAAAGAAAACACAAACTAGTCAAAATCCTCTGTAATGAAGAAATCACCTAAAATCAACCTAGAAAACAAACGGTCAGTTAAGTGCCATATGTGATACACACATGAACAATCATTTCTCAAAAGACTTTGCAGAAGATTTTTTTCGCTGTAGATTGCTATTACTTTCTGTGGTAGACTGGTTGCCAGCCAAGACTATAGAACCCAATCTTTCCTGTTATTTGACCCATAGCTGTAGGAAAGGGACAGATTAATACCTTTCCTCAAGGGTGTTTACATGTAAGTGAATGCAAGGAATTCAAGTAGAATTTGAACCCAGTCAAAAAGAAAACCTTGTGAAGAAAAACCACCTAAAAACAAACTAGAAAAAAGAGAAAACAGATGTAACATTTATGACTAAAAAAATTATTCAGTGGAACACAAGATCGGTAAAAGCAAATCAAAACAAATTGCCTTAGCTTATTGCAGACTTATGTTCTGCAATCATCTGCCTTCAGGAAACTTTTTTTAAAGGGCAATAAAAATATAGATATTACAGCATACAATTTTATTAGTAATAATGGAAACAGTGCTTCAGATGGTACTTCTATATTAGTAAAAAATATTTTTCAGAGTAAAATTGATTTGAATATAGCACTACAGGCAGTAGCCAAAAGAGCCTCTCTATATAAAACCATCACCATATGCTCAGTTTACATTCCTCCTAATGATCCTATAGATGAAACTAAATTAGATAAACTACTAAAGTAGTTCCAAAAATCATTTATTTTAATGAAAGATTTTAATAGCCATAACATCATATGGAGTTGCAAAAACACTGACCAGACGGGAAGATTAATGGAAGATTTTATCAATAGAAACAATATGTTAATACAATGACAAATCATACACCTACCTCCATCCATCAACAAGCAGTACATATACAGTAATGGATCTAACCTACAACATTTTTTAATCGTATCACCCCGAGCAAGGCAGTAACGCCACTGATGTGCAGGGGGCTACGTAATGGTGAAAAGATTGGAAAAGAGAAAACTGGAAACCACATCCTAAACAGGGAACAAGGGATGAGCCTCTTCACCTGTTCAATAGATGTGGGTGGAGTGTGAACCGGGCGATAGTTTAGTCTATCTACTCCAATTGAAAAAAAAAAAAAGATTGAAAAAGAGAAAACTGGAAACCACATCCTAAACAGGAAACAAGGGATGAGCCTCTTCACCTGTTCAATAGATGTGGGTGGAGTGTGAACTGGGCGATAGATAGATCTATCTACTCCAATTGAAAAAAAAAAAAAAGAAACCAAAGTGAGAAGATTGGAAAAGAGAAAGCTGGAAACCACATCCTAAAGAGGGAACAAGGGATGAGCCTCTTCACCTGTTCAATAGATGTGGGAGGAGTGTGAACCGGGCGATAAATAGATCTATCTACTCCAATAACATACCTAAACTATAGCTGGAAAGTACATTATGATACATGTGGTAGGGTTGTATTGGATTTTTGCTAGATGATAAAATACCATCAGTCAGTTAAGTGCCGTACATGATACACGCTTGGGCAATCATGTCTCGAAAGAGACATGACTGATTGGGAAGAAGATTATCCCGTAATAGGTTGCCATTGCTTTCTGCGGTAGACTGGTTGCCAGCCAAGGCTATAGAACCCAATCTGTCCTGTTATTTAACCCATAACTGGAGGGAAGAGACGGATTAATGCCTTTCCCAAGGGTATTTGCGCGTAAGTGAATGCAATGAATTCAACTCGAATTCGAACTCGGCTCCCCAATTTCTCATTCCAAGCCGATATCCACTGCACCACAACGCACATCCAATACCATATTGGGAATTTAAGAATGCCAGTTGCAAAGAATTTAAAAACACTGTGCCCTAAAACTTACACCAGAAGCAAATGTACACGATGCAGAGCACATTACTTATTTTACAAAAACACTTCTTAGTACTGCAGAATAATACATATCAAAATCTAAACCTGTCAAACACAACAGACCTTGCTTTAACGATGAGTGTTAAAACAATCAAATTACATTGT